>JAPMUY010005797.1:277500-340000 GCA_026901105.3 Galaxias olidus | reverse complement strand
GTGCAATCATAACAATTGTAGTGGAGCAGACCACGGCCAGCCCTGATTAGTAGAGATGTTTGGTATTAGTGTGTGTGTGTGTGTGTGTGTGTGTGTGTGTGTGTGTGTGTGTGGGCGCTGGTACGGGTGCGCTCCCTTCGGGCTGTTGGACTGCTTTTAAGGGGGGACTCTGAGCGAGATTCGACACGATAAAAAAAAAACTGAAAGCAACGCAAAGTCCGCGTGCGTGCGCGTGTAATATGGACGGTTATTGGGCATCATAATTTGTCACTATACGTTGCGGGGCCAAACACCAATCCAATCCAGAGAGCAATCGCTCATCGGGCACTGATTATAAATCACTCCCTCTCTCCAAAGCAATCAGCTAGAGCAATCTGCAGCCAGCCCAGACATCTTATCAATCAGAGGGGGGCATCTTACTGTTGCACACGTGCTAGCACACACACACACACACACACACACACACACACACACACATACATACACATCTGCGCGTATCCAATTCAATACTTCCCCTCTTCCGCTTTCCCATTCAAACTTCCTCCTCTTCTTCTTGCACATCAAACCGCCGAGGCCTTCCATCAAACTAACTTGCCTCCCGGCCGCTGCAGAGCGAGCGAGACGCATCACTCCTAATTACACTCCCTTATTAATAACGCCGGGAAATATTAATCTCGGAGGTAAACACTAAGCGGCTTATGGGAGAATTGCAAATAGATCAGATTATCCTATAGGAATATCCTCCACGAGGACCATAAGGGGAATGAGAAAGCAGGGTCTCGCCTCTCCTTTTCTCCAGCTCTCCTTTTGACTCCCTCCATTCTCCTGAAAGATTGAAAAGGTAGGGAGCCTTTTGTGTGTGCGGCGCGCGCGCGTGTGTGTGTGTGTGTCTGTGTGTGTGTGCGTGTGTGTGTGTGTTTATAAAAAAGTGTGATTCCTCCTCCGCCCACCCTCCCGCTCCGTATTCATATTTCACCTTCAATTTTATTTTTTCATCAGTCGGGGAGCCGGGGCACAGATTCAATTAGGTTTTGTGATTGGGCCGCTGGCATTCTGAGGGGTCACGGAAAGGTTAAAGAATTCAGTGGCACAAACATGATTATGCCTCTGTAGCATTTGATCAGAAACACTGTTTATCATGGCAGACGGACCCCTCACGCTGACACTGGGACAACACGCTGCTGTTGCCGTTGTTGTTGTTGTTGTTTCTCTTTGGAGGGGTGAGGTGTTTTACATGTTTACTTAGCCGCGCTTTACAACCGGGGTTTAATATCCAACGGTAAGCATGTTAGGATGTCGCGGGCGAGGGGGGGGGGGGGGGAGAAAACGCATACGTAGGCATGCAAAGGGAAAAAACACTGAGGAGTGCGAACAACCACCAATCCAACACACACACACACACACACAGGAGTGTATCATTAGAAGAGGGAACAGGACCAGGCTGGCAGGGGAAGAGTTAATCAATGGCCACTGGTCGCCGAGTACACATTAAATCATGTTTACACACCAAGGAAATGGCCGACATAATGTCCTCTGCTCACATGCACGCAGAGCTACCTGGAGAGCGGGGGGGGGGACTAATCACATTGTGTCGTAGATGTCAAAAGCAATGTCAGGCCAGACTTATGCTCCTGAACACCACGGTGTAATAAAACGCTGGGATCTGGGAAATCATCAAACAGTTAGGGAGACAGAAAACCATATCACGGCGATGTCGGAATGATGCGGGGGAAAAAAATGCATATGCAAGAGGAACGCGACGACGACAACGTTCTTCTGATGTAAACGGTCGATACTCCACGCCGTGATGTGAGAGCGGAACCGACTGCTAAGGTGGTCTGACAGAAAGGGCTCCTCCTGTTTCACAACAAAGACAGTTTTCTCTCTGTGGAACCACTAAAAGATGGACTTGGGAAAACATGCTACGTCGCTCACAATCAGACTTTGACCTGCGCAGCTCCTAAATCTGGGTCTACGATCTTCATTCAAAAAGGCCTTCGTGAGCGCGGCCTTGCACTTTTGCAAATATCTATATTTTATGATATTCAAGATTCGGGGACATGTTTCTATTTCATTGAAGGTAAAAAAAAATATTCTTTACATTGGTAAAGTCAAAATGTTTATGCTTATTTTTTACTGAAATAAAGACTGAAGAGACGCACGCGCACACACACACACACACACACACACACACACACACACACACACGCACACGCGTCTGACTGCACACACAGGCCTTGCATACGCATCGAAGGCCTGAATAACACATGAGCAGCTAGATATAGAGAAGAACGCTTGTCAATCACCGTCGCTCAAAAACACGGGTCGCCGGGGGAACAGTCCCAGCTCGGCCATCGCTTATTCAGGCCTGGGCTAGGAGACACGAGCAGTCGATAGAACTGTTTGGCGGTGCAGTCCCTGGACGTGGTCTAATTGTTGGTGCGACGGTCAAATGTGTCCCCTGTCCCGGCACCACGCCCGTCCCCCTCCGCCCCCAGCCAATCCCTGTCCCATATTCAATATGGGTATTTACATGTCCGCGCCACAGAGCAAACAAGCTCATTTAAAAGTTCACATGCTAATATGTGACATTTAATCCAAACTTTACACGGGGAAAAGGACACGCAACAATAGATTTTGATTCCTTTCTTGTCCGTGAATCTCATCAGCCGTCCTCCATATGTATGAGATTAAAAAGCGGGACACCTTTGTGGATGTGGAGGGGGAGGGGGGGGGGGGGGGGGTATCTCTCTTCCAGCTCCATGTCGTGTGTGACCGTCCCACGCCTGGACAGCCGAACGCCGTGTTCTGAGCAGGGGGCGGGTTGTTGAGCTTAGCGGCGCGGCACGGAGGTGGGCGCTGAGTGTGGTCCGCACCAACAGCGGGCACTAGCGCACATCGTCAACAAACACACGTCCTGAGACTTCCCTCTGTGACGCTGCGTTCCATCCTACTGTGAGTAGAACATCTACGTGTGTGTCTGCACGCACTATTACACACAGCAGCATGTGTGTGTGGGTGTGTGTGTGTGTGTGTGTGCGTGTGTGTGTGCACGCATGTGTATGTGTGTGTGAGGGTCCTGTACCTGTTTGGTGTCCAGTGTGCGCGCTGACTGGATCTGGACCAGTTGGGTCTGCAGTCGCTGTGTCTCTTCCCCTCTCAGCGTCACCTCACGCTGGGTCTCACACAGCCTGCTGCCCTGATCCTGGAGCTAACGCGCACACACACACAGGCACACAGACAGGCAGACAGACAGACACACACACAAACACAGACAGACAGACAGACAAACAGACAGACAGACGCACGCATGCACCCACGCACGCACACACACACACACACACACACACACTTAGCTTGATTTCCATAACAACGAGTGCTAGTACAGAGACACAAGTCATGGGACTACAACACACTTAAGTTCCTCTGATCATCCAGCAGGACTAACACTGTCTCGTCCACCCTCTGACTAGTCTGAATAGTAAGGACTCTCTCAGATGGACTATAGCTGTGGGCCAGAGGGGAGGCCAATGCCCTGTTAGCCAGCCACGTACCTCAGACTGAAGGCTGTCCTTCCTCTGCTGGAGCTCCATCATCTCCCTCTGCTGTCTCTCCACCAGCGCTCTGCACTTTTCCAGCTACGCACACGCACGCACGCACGCACGCACGCACGCACGCACGCACGCACGCACACACACACACACACACACACACACACACACACACACACACACACACACACGGAGATAGCAGTGTGAGAATGGGATAGAGACGGAGAGGAAAAAGCACAGCTAGGTAAAGAAAATCATAGGTCACTGGATGCAGGCCTTAAGACTCTAGTAAATTCCACTTAGTAACAAAACCCCTCCAAAAACCAATCCACTCCTTTCAAAGAACAATGAACAGAGAGGCACAGTGAAAACGTATAGGCAGAGGGGTACAGTGCAAAATACACACCAATCCAGCTCCAGCTCCTACACACACTTTGACCACACACACACACACACACACACACACACACACACACACACACACACACAGTGACATGCACATCGACCAGGACAGGCCAGGGATGAGCACACCCCATCTGAGCTGTGTCCCGCTCATTCATTAACGCTATGCTCTACCCTATTGATTTCAGCTTAAGTAATGAGCAAGCTTATCCAAAAATCTTTAGCATTTGGGTTCAAGTTAAGGCAATCAATGGGGGCCATTTCCCTCTTTGAGCAGCACACAGACTGGATTTTTTATGTATGGCGGACAGGACAAATCCCGACGCTGATAAATCAATGGGTCTTCTTTTTTTTCTGGTCAGAGGGGGCACATGCAAATGCACACTAGCACACACCGACATGCACACACACCGACATGCACACACGCTGCTGAACTGCATTTTTTTTGGGCAATTAAATTGAGCTGTAAACATATGAAGGACAATCAATGGGCAGTAAGTCTATTATCAGGGATTTAACACTGATTTAGAACTGCCTTTTAAAGAGCCACCATGCAGCCTCGAGTTTGTCCCAGGCACTCGTGCAGAACGGGAGACCTCTGCTGCTCCTCAGTCCTGTCTGTAACTGCATGGCTTCTGGCGAGCAGGACGCAGAACGACCTCTGCAGCTCCTCAGTCCTGTCTGTAACTGCATGGCGTCTGGCGAGCAGGACACAGAGAGACCTCTGCAGCTCCTCAGTCCTGTCTGTAACTGCATGGCGTCTGGCGAGCGAGCAGGACACAGAGAGACCTCTGGAGCTCCTCAGTCCTGTCTGTAACTGCATGGCGTCTGGCGAGCAGGACGCAGAACCACCTCTGCAGCTCCTCAGTCCTGTCTGTAACTGCATGGCGTCTGGCAAGCAGGACGCAGAACGACCTCTGCAGCTCCTCAGTCCTGTCTGTAACTGCATGGCGTCTGGCGAGCGAGCAGGACACAGAGAGACCTCTGCAGCTCCTGAGTCCTGTTACAGCAGGACACAGAACGCCACTCCAAAAGGTAGGCAGGTTAACCATGCTGTTAAGCAGCACAACCCCATCAATATGACAATCATTTCAATCTACTGAATAATAGCATTGAGCTGCCGCACACTATGATCAACGACTATAACAGAAAAAGAGAATCCACAAGCAAGGCATATTATATTAGATTACACTATATATTTCTTCATAATACTAGCAACTGTCGACTCCTGGTCTGTCCTTCCTGTATGTAAAAGGAGGGGACGAGAGAGTGTGTGTGTGTGTGGGGGGGGGGGGTCTGGACCATTTGATTTCAGCGGGGACAGACAGGCAGACGAGCTTGTTAAGAGGGGGGACAAACACACACAAATACAGTCGCTTGATCAGCCCTGTAGGCTCTGTCTCCTGCTGGCTCCACTTTGCCAAAAGGTGAGAGGCGCGTTAGCAAAGCCAACCTACACCCAACATTTCCCCGAGGTAATTGCTTGCGCATTAATATTCATTTGATTCCGACGCAGACATCTGCGACAAGCTTCTCCCCTTTGATGTGCCGCGCCGCGTTCCCACCTTTGCGTAGCCCACTCAATTCATTCAAACCCAGCTCGCACACACACACACACACACACACACACACACACAATGGAAATTGCACCAAAAAAAGCAATGTGACCGGCATCGTATCTTGGAAATTCACCTCGTATTAAGAAGCCCTTAGCAAAGAAAGGCATTTCTTCTTTGTCCGTTTGTTCTGGCCCTTCTCTGCCAGCCCGGCGCTCTGACTTATGCCTCAGCCTGTCTGCCTGGCCCCCCCACTTTCCCTCCCCCGCACGTTTGATCACATAAGAGGCTCCGTGTGTCTGTGAAGCATGACATTTCAATTGTGCATCCAATCAGAATGGCCCAGAGGGAGATAAGGCGCTTCGTCCGCCGGTCCGTCCCATTCTCCGTCCGTCCGTCTGTCTGTCCAATGGGGGCCGCGGGGCTGGCTGGCTGGTTGCCATGGCGAACTACTTCTGTCAAGCCCTCCAAGGTCAGGACTGCAGTGACCTGGACTCTTCATACTCTCCCGCTGTCTCTCTCTCTGTCCTCCCCCTCCTCCCCTCCGTCCCCCCCTCCCTCTGCTCCTTTCCTCCCATGGATGAGAAAGGCAACGCTCAAACGCAGCACTTACGCGTGCCACACTTCATATCAATGGGGAGTGGGACCCCCGAAATGAAAGTAGCCAAAATAGAAGAATTTTCTTCTAAGAAAACGTGGGCCTTTGTGGCGGCTCTGGCTTTGCTTTGCGATGGCGTGATGAAAAGGAAAATGTAGGCTGAGTCGCGGCAGAGGCAGATGCTGGTCGTCATGTGTGAGCGAGTGAATGTTATGACAGCCGTGTTTAAACATTCATGCACCGAGGAGAGTTTAGCAAGGCTTTCATTAACACCAATACATCTTTGTCTGACTCCTACGGAGGAGGAGGGACGAGCAGGAGGAGGAGGAGGAGGAGGGATAGGAGGAGGGGGGGGTGGTGGGGCTATGACAACAAAGTGGCAGAGCAAAGAGGAATTAGCAGCGTGGTGCATGGAGGTGTCTGGGTTTCATGTTACATGTCAGATACACATTTATTTTTCAGAATAGTATAAAATACATATTTTCTTTTATTTAAAATAGAGAAATGAAGGCCATAATCTTCCTCTATTTTCTCCACCTTCCTAAACTTGCACGGACTGTACATGTGCACTAGGTTTCATAATTTTTTATAATTTCCTATTAAATCCCAAGAGACATCTTTTCCATTTAAAGTGATGTCAAATTAGAATGGAGAGATTATCTTTTTTGCTTTCACATATTTTCAAAGCAAAGAGTCTATCAATATTATATATATGTATATGTACGTATATCGGAGGCCATAAGTAGACGAGCACAGATCTCAGGAAATAAACTGACAAGAAGGTTTCCACAGATTGTGTAACCACCAAGTCTATTCTTCTCATAAGAAAATACAATACAAAATACAAAAATACAAGCTCGCTGATTCCTAGGGCATTGAATGGAGGCCGCGCGTTGTAAGCCTCTACTGTAGCTAATATACTACTCAATACGCCACGTTTCTCAGAGGTCATTACAACCACTATCGCACATAACCTTCACAAAAACATTTGTGGTTTTACAAATATACCATGCCATACACCCACGCGTCTCCATACCTGAAAGAACGTCACGTAAAGAAGGACAAGAAAGAGGATTGGGTCATCATAGCTGAGGGGACTGTGACTTAGAAAATGTGTTTTTTTTCTTTGCATTCAATGAACTTGAGTTAATGTCGTAAAGGGCTCAAATGCAGCGAGGTGCGTTCGAATCAGCACTGTCAACGCTTTCCTTATACTTTGAATTAATCTAGTTTTCAAAGCCAGGTCAGGCAATTTCATTTAAGAACTTAAATGTGTGCGCACACTGTGTGTGTGTGTGTGTGTGTGTGTGTGTGTGTGTGTGTGTGTGTGTGTGTGTGTGTGAGAGTATGCGTGTGTCTGTGTGTTTGCGTGTTCCTGGAGTGTGTAAAATCTAATACGTCCTAAATTAGTTCATAAGACAAGGGCACGGAGAGGATGACTCTGCAAATATGAGGGATTAGCATCTTCCCCATGGCGTCGCCTTCTTCTAAGACTCCAGCTAGCTCTGAGTGGTAGCATTGGGAGCGCCCGCCATTTTGTTAGAATATGCAGGAGTGTCCCAGCTCACAGGCCTGCCTTTAATGAGCTAAGATGTCTGATCTCTATGCTGAGAGGTGGGGGTTGAGGTCACTGGAATGTCGCCGACCCCACGGTGGCGTGTCGCCTGTCGTAACCACCGATCGAATTCACACGGAAACGGCAAGTCCGCACATCGTGGCATCGGCAGCGCAAAAGCAGCATGGACACTAAAATGACACTTTTTACACACACACACACACACACACACACACACACACACAGGCACCACAGTGAATTAAGAGAAGAGCGAGCCTAACTAGGTTTGACTTTGGGTGGGAAGTACGCCGCAGAGCTGAAGGATTTACTGTGAAGGCCTTATCTATGGTGGTGGTGGTATCTCCATCCTCCCTCCCCCCCATACCCAAAGTCACTACAATACCGCCTGTCTGTGGGAAGGGCCTCTCCCCCCAGCTACTCTCACTCTGCCGGGCGGACGTACAGCACCAGTCGGGGGCCAGGTTCAAAGGTCAGGGGGTGGAACCATGTCCCTGAGGAGACAGCTCATATGTCAGGCGGACCCTTTTCCTGCCTTCCAGATCGTACCGGGGACATGCGTGTGCGTGTTATCCAAAGCCCGATCCCGCATGGCGGGGTGAGAGTCAGCCCCTTTAGGCTCGTCTCCGTGGCAGCACTAGATGTCCTGTGTGCGCATCTGTCTCGCGGAGCTAATGGAGTGAGCGTGGCTCTCTCTCCGCGCGTTTTGATACGGCCTCTCCTACACGAGGGCCTCCCCTCGCTCTGGGAGGAAGTCTGCTTTATCCCTGCTGATTAACATGTTTAATTAGGCCCATTGTTGAGGGATCAGCCTTGTTTATTCAATTAGCGGCAAGCCCCTTCAGCTCTCTCTGTTTGTGTGAGTGTGTGTGTGTGTGTGTGTGTGTGTGTAGGGGGGCTTTTGTCCTTGCTGGCAGGCTACAAACCCAAGAGGAGGTGGCAGGAGGCCGAGATGTGTTTGTGCGTGCGTCTTCGACTGGTGTCGGTGCCCCTCCTAACCATTCTGCACACTGAGCAGATGCTTGCAATCAGGTGCAGCCCCCCCCCCCTCCCCCCCTCCACCCAAACCCCCCCCTCTCTCTCATCGCTGCGTGCGACCGCTTCAGCACTTCATCACCATTAGCCTCCTGTTTAGCGTAATTAGCACGGCTAACCAGATAAGGGGCCCGTCCGTGCCAGCCCGCGTGGCTCTCCCTGTCCTCTCTCCTGCCTGGTGGAGGGGCCCCTCACCCCCCCTCTTCAACTAGTGGAGGACTGGTTCATGTCCTGCCGGTGATCAGAGCCGCTGGCCGTTTATTAGCCGCTAGCCGTTTATTAGCCGCTAGCCGTTTATTAGCCGCTAGCCGTTTATTAGCCGCTAGCCGTTTATTATCCGCTAGCCGCGCCGCATTTCATGTCTCCTTTTTTTTGACACAAACACACGTCAGGGCCGCCTTTATAGTTCCTCATGATCGTTATTTAGGGCGTAAGTGACGTCGCTGCGCGTTCAAACGTGCTATTCCTTTTTAAGCATATTAGTTTACTTGGGTTATCTGTTGCT
Source organism: Galaxias olidus (assembly GCA_026901105.3). Lineage (NCBI taxonomy): Eukaryota > Metazoa > Chordata > Actinopteri > Galaxiiformes > Galaxiidae > Galaxias > Galaxias olidus. The sequence continues at coordinate 330,780 of JAPMUY010005797.1, read as the reverse complement.
GCTATTTTATTTATGAGGCTGTGCGTATGTAGCCCACGCAAACATCTTGAAACGCCACAAAACGACAACAATGACAAACGCTACACTCACACGGCAGAGCCAAAGAGAAAGGGAGCTACATTTACTGAAATTAAACATTTTCTCATCAGCCTGAGGGGGAAAGCAGGCCGACTAATGTATTATTCATCCCCACTTCACAAAGGAACATTAATCAATTATGAAGATATGAGGATCTTAAAGTAGGGGAAAGAAGACAAGGCCAGCCGGATTAATATGCGGGCGCAATCGTGAGGCTCGCGCTCCTCAAATCAATATTTTGCAGATTAATTTGGAGCGGTTGTGCTGGGAAAGGTGGTGGCGGTGGGGGTGAAGAGAGGGAGGGAGAGAGAGAGGGAGAGAGAGAGAGAGAGAGAGAGAGAGAGAGAGAGAGAGAGAGAGAGAGAGAGAGAGAGAGAGAGAGAGAGAGAGAGAGAGAGAGAGAGAGAGCGAGAGAGCAGAGAGAGAGAGAGAGAGAGAGAGAGAGAGAGAGAGTGGGGAGAGAGAAAGAGAGAAGGAGAGAGAGAGAGAGGAGAGAGAAAGAGAGAGAGAGAGAGAGAGAGAGAGAGAAATGAGACAGAGAGAAAGAGAGAGGTAGAGTGAGAGGAGAGACACAGAGAGAGAGAGAGAGAGAGAGAGAGAGAGAGAGAGAGAGAGAGAGAGAGAGAGAGAGAGAGAGAGAGAGAGAGAGAGAGAGCGGGAGAGAGGGAGAGACTTTGAGGTCTGAATTAACGTGAAGTACTTTGTTGTTTTCCCTCTGTTTGTGTGTTCTGCTTGGTGTGCCCAGAGACATAAACGAGGGCAGCGGCCTGAGCGGAGGAGAGGAAGATGTCGCTGTCGAGATGCGCTCGCGTCACAGCAACAGCGGGAAAGGGAAAAATGAAAGATTGACGGTACTAAAGCAAGATAAAAGGAGTAGACTTCACGCTGGAGTGTGAGACACAGTGAGAGCAGGTGAACCAGATCACTCTGTACTAGAGAGTGTGCAGAGGAAAACAGGAAGTGGCCTGTGACTCATCAAAGAAGACTAGGAATATCAGTGCAAAGGCAAGTTGTTGCTAGGCACATATCTGATTAGGGAGCGCATTCTGAACCCAAACGGAAGGAACCTTGTTGTTATAAAGGCCGTTATGAAACAGAGGACAGCGTAAAATAGGGTTGGTTAATCAAAAGAATGTTCAAAAAATAATGGAAACATACTTACAATTAACCAAAATAAACAGTGTAGAATAAAATAAATAAACGTGGGCACAACATAGGACATATTGTAACTAAAACATTTCTGCTCCAATAATTCTATCTGTATTAATGCTTCTTGCAGCTATATTTACAGCTATGTCTACAAAACCATGAATACTATATTGACTGGCTAACTTCTTACAATGTGTTTTGAAGGTATATTTAGTGAAGACTACCATTATTCCTTTAACTCCTGCTGAACTTCCACCACTTACCTCCGCATCCAAAATGGCCGCCTTTTCCTCCCACTTCACAGCAGCCAGGGAGTGGGCCTTGCCCTGCTCCTCCCACTTCTTCTTCCATTCGCCGTGCCGTGCCCTCTCCTCCGCTGCTATCCTCCTCAGGTCCTCCTCCGTCCGGCACGTGATCTCTTCCCTCCTCCGATGCTCCCGGTGTCGCCTCTGCTTTTCCAGCCTCATCTCCTCGTTGCTTTTCTGCACGAGCTCCTTTTCTCGCCTTCGCCACTCGTTCTCTCTTCCTCTCAGCTCGTCTTCTTTCTCTGTCAGCTCTTCTTGCAGCTGTATCACCCGCTCATTTACTTTGAAAAGCTACAAATAAGGGATGAATAGAAATACATGTGTAACGGTGCTCAATCAGTTTGACTCCAAGCAGTAAAATTTGTTTTTAATCAGTAGACAGACATACAAGCAGACAGAAAGAGAGAGATGAGGGGGTTGGAGAGAGAGAGAGAGAGAGAGAGAGAGAGAGAGAGAGAGAGAGAGAGAAAGAGAGAGAGAGAGAGAGAGAGAAAGAGAGACAGAGAAAAAGATATAGAAATAGAGAGACAGAGAGAGAGAAAGAGGAGAGAAAGATAGAGAGAGACTGCAAAGTTTTCCCGGAGTTCCCGAGAGAACTCACCTGCCGCTACTTATACAGCATCTTGTTTCCCCTCCGCCTTAGCACTCTGTTTGCTTCTGTACTTATGTGTGTGTGTGTGTGTGCGTGTGTATCTGCAATCTTAAAACCCCCTGATTAGTAGCTGCAACGAGTCAACTGACAAAAACACACACACACACACACACACACACACACACACATAAACAACCAACAAGCCTGGGTTTACCACAAGCCCTAATTGTGTGTGTGTGTGTGTGTGTGTGTGTGTGTGTGTGTGTGTGTGTGTGTGTGTGTGTGTGTGTGTGTGCGTCAGCATAAGCCACAGACAGTAAAACAGTGGTGGGCATAATTTAGTGACACCCCATAAGGAGGTGTGGCAGGCCGTTAAAACGCTGCCTTTTAATCCGGCAGACGACATTTTCTAACCTCAGGCCTCCACGTTCTGCTACGTCGCTAATTCATCACATGCCGGGGCGTGCCGTTAAAAAGCCCCAGAAAACACATGGAGCGCTGCTTCCAACGCCGCCGGAGCAATATCGTTAACCCCCCCCCCTCTCCCCCACTGCCGCACTGGGAAGTTCACCAAACAACAAATAACTCCGCTCGCCCCCGCCATCACTGGGAGGGAACGCCAACGTTGTTGTTTGTTTGTTTGTTGGCTGTGGAGTACCTGGCTGGCGTTCTGGGTAGTCCCCTGCACGAGGGACTGGATCTCCTTCTCCAGGCTGCGAACCTCCCTGGATCTCAGACGGCTTTGAAGATCCTCCACCTCGCTCCGCGTCCCGTCCTGGGGGTTGGGGCTGACACAGGGACACGCACGGACCACAGGCACGGATTGGACACGTTAGACGACTGGGAACGACCGACCGTCAAAGACCAGCAGTCCTGTCCTCGCCGCCGTCTCTTTTGCACGGCGCGACCAAAGGGTGCTTGAAGCCTGCGCCACGTGTGAACAGCGAGGAGCAGCACGTTGACACGGGCCGTCTGTAGTGCAGGTGACAACCGGGTGACAGACAGACAAGCGGTCCAGACAGACAGACAGACAGACAGACAGACAGACAGACAGACAGGCAATCCCAGTCCCACTCCCAGTGGTGAGGAGGGGGACTGGCGTCTACACACAAAGGCTCCACCGTGCCATAACTGTCACCGTGTCGATCAAGAGTCCCTGCAGGCCAACACACACACACACCACACACACACACACACGAGTTGATAGGCTGACTGAGAATGAGACCTTTTTGATATAACTATGCATTGTACGATTAAGAACATTAAAGCACAATATTAAAGGTCCACTGTGGGAGCACAAACACACACACACACAAGCACACACACACACACACACACACACACACACACACACTTCTCTAACAAGCAGATGAGAGTTGACTGGAAGGGAAGCGAGTGAGAATGAAAGGGCCAGTCAGTGTGATGAGACAGCACAGAGGAGCATGTCAAACACAGGCCCTCCATCTGCTTCCCGTCTGTACGAGCTAGCACGCTATTCCTCCAAAGACGTTTAGAAACCATGAAATATTCATCCACAAGTTTTAGAGCTTTCCGAAAAAAAAAAATAGAAAAAAAAAAGGCGGAACGACTATTACCTCGAGTAAAGGGCATAATTTCAGGACCCGGAATGGTGTCCTGATCATCCTCGGTTTCCTTACTTCCACGGCCGTCGAGAGGAGGGGAAATAGGGGAAATCACCTCGAATCCGGGCGACATTTTATGAAAGAATTGGGTTTGAAATGAGTGTGCTGAATAGAGAGAGGCTTTTGAATGGAGAATAACCGCAGAGCAATTTAGGCCCCATTTTCTTGCCAGGTCATTTTTTAAAGGCGAGATTGTCTTTGTGTGGGGTGCACAAATGCTCTCCCATGCTGAGATAAGAACCACTGCTTTATCTTGGCCCTGGATCCTACACACGCGTGTGGAGAGACACACATGCAATCAAACACAAGTACACACGCACGCACGCTGCGTGACAAGCAAACATACACATTGTATGACATATAGGTTCCCTGGTCGGAAAGTTCTGTATGACCCCAATAGAAATATGGCCTCTTTAAATACTAAGTAAGAATGTGGCCTCCTTCCTGTATTCATTCTGCCGGCCATGCATACAATATGCTTTTTAATACACAATAACCCATTTGAAGTGAGCTGCATACAGGCCTATAAAAGAGACCAACATGACAAGCTATATAGATATATACTTAATATGAGAATAAACATTTACATTTTGATACTGTCTTTCCATTTTGGCCTTTGGATCAGAGTTTTAGATCAGTAGCAATTAAGTGAGAAACAAACAGCACATTTTAGCAATTATACAGGATGTTGTGTTTATATTTTATGTTTTGGCTAAAGCTTTTAAATCACTAAAAGGGCAAATGGTCTAGATGTTGCTAAGATACATTAACTACATGCTAAAATGGAACTAATTTTTCGTAATTTGTTATTCATTTTCATGTTTCTGCCATATTATCCGAAAACCGCGGAATGGAAACGGGGGTGACTAATTGCCTGCATTGAAATTGCCTTTATGTCATCGACAACACAAAAACTTTTGTCCTCTTTCAATTTGACGAACTGTGCATCGAATTCAGCCAATCATCGCTCAAGACAATGCAGGGCGGGAGAGCGCACGTGGATCTGAGTGTGTGTGTTCGGATGGAGAGCGCACGTGGATCTGAGTGTGTGTTCGGAGGGACGGCTAACAGATAAATCTCCATGAGTGCAGGTGATAGTCGAGAGTTTAATGCAGATGCACAGGGAATTACTATTTACATGCACACGTATTGTAATGATCTCTCAGAGAGAGGGAGGGATGTGCGCAACTTTGCGTGTGTGCACGTGTGTTTGTGGAAGGGATATTAAAACCGGCTCTCAATTTCTCAAGCTGTCACTCACGCCTATTAGCCAAGGCTAACAAAATTAGTTATGAATATGCAGTAATAACATGTAAATTGCCAACCCCACCCCTTTGTCACAACGAACGTGTGTGCGTGTGTGTGTGCGTGTGTGTGTGTGTGTGTGTGTGTGTGTGTGTGTGTGTGTGTGTGTGTGTGTGTGTGTGTGTGTGTGTGTGTGTGCGTGCCCCAAGGGCTAAAGTCATTGGCTCTGTAAACCCAATTCTTTCTACATCATTACAGCAGCATGGCATAATTCATCAGAATAACAAACCAGTGCACACACACACACACAGACACACACAAACACACACACACACACACACACACACACACACACACACACACACACACACACACCTCTCCTGCTCCACCTAAGAGGCAGCAGCCAAGGTAGGTCAGCGGTTGCATAGGGGAAATGATTGAGTGCAAACAGACATGCACACACGTGTGCGCACCATAACAAACGCAGTGTTACGCTGTGTCTCTTGTCTCTGTATCCCCGGGGTAATGTTACACACTGACTAGGAGCTGCCACAGCAATTAACCTCTGTGTTAATGAGAGGAACTCTGACAGGCTGGCAGATGGCACAGGCTGGCACCCTGCCCCACACACACACACACACACACACACACTTACACGCTCCCCGCCCTGCCATACGCCCAACTGCTGCCGGGGTTCCCCCCTCTACTGCCCCTCCCTCTCGCCTTTCCCGTTCATGCCTTTCCTTCGTCCCTCCTTCCCTCTCTCTCTCTCTCCTCCATGGCTGGCAGCTGCTCCGCCGTGTCGGGGCCCTGCAGATGTCACAACACACTGGCTGGGGGGGCTGCAGGGGGGTGAGAAGGACAGGGAGGGCCCAATGCAGCGGAGAACACACGGACCGAGGGGTGAAATAATCAAAAGATGGAGCGAGGGATGAAGATGTGGCTGGGGAAGGCGAGAGAGCTAAAGAGGAATAAAACAAGAGACCCCCCCACAAAAAAAAAGATGGAGAAAAGTTTCATGCACAAAAAAAATAAAATAAAATAAAACAAATTCTATGTAAAAATGTATTATTGCAATGTGAGTGTTCCTGGCCAGGTTGGCTGGCTGAGGCTGGGCCTGTGAGCAGGGCTGCATGTCCGCATCGTGGCCCACCAGTGTCGGGGATCGATCCAACCAGCCGGACCTAACAAGAGGAGAGGAGCGCAACCTGGGAAAGTCAATAGGGGAGGGGAAAGAGTCGTATCCTCCCCTCCTCCTCCTGGTGACGGGGAAGAGAGCGGGAGAAAAAGAGGGAGAGATTCAGAGAGAGAGAGAGAGAGAGAGATTGGAGAGCTGGGGGAAAAGACTGGCAGACGAAGTCTGACTTGCAGGAAGGCCAGAAGGCCAACAAAAGCTGAAACGACATGCAGACGAGTTAACTGGAACTGGTGCTGTACTGCAGACAGGTTAACCAGTACAGGTTCATTTAACTGGAACTGGCGCTGTACTGCAGACAGGTTAACCAGTACAGGTTCATTTAACTGGTACTGGTGCTGTACTGCAGACAGGTTAACCAGTACAGGTTCATTTAACTGGTACTGGCGCTGTACTGCAGACAGGTCAACCAGTACAGGTTCATTTAACTGGTACTGGCGCTGTACTGCAGACAGGTCAACCAGTACAGGTTCATTTAACTGGTACTGGTGCTGTACTGCAGACAGGTCAACCAGTACAGGTTCATTTAACTGGTACTGGTGCTGTACTGCAGACAGGTCAACCGGTACAGGTTCATTTAACTGGTACTGGTGCTGTACTGCAGACAGGTCAACCAGTACAGGTTCATTTAACTGGTACTGGTGCTGTACTGCAGACAGGTTAACCAGTACAGGTTCATTTAACTGGTACTGGTGCTGTACTGCAGACAGGTTAACCGGTACAGGTTCATTTAACTGGTACTGGTGCTGTACTGCAGACAGGTTAACTGGTACTGGTACAGGTTCCTTTAACTGGTACTGGCGCTGTACTGCAGACAGGTCAACCAGTACAGGTTCCTTTAACTGGTACTGGCGCTGTACTGGTGACAGGTGAACTGGTACGAACTGCAGACAGGTTAACCAGTACAGGTTCCTTTAACTGGTACTGGCGCTGTACTGCAGACAGGTCAACCAGTACAGGTATTCCAGAGAATCGTAGCATGGTCTCTCAACACAAAGGGTCATAAAACCTTAACTCTATTCCAGCCATTCCAACTGCTACTTTAAGGATTTATGAATTGGGATTAAGAAACTGTCGCAAAGTAACAATCAATTAAATTATTGGACATTGACAATGAGAAGAAATTGTAACATCAATTGTTTGTATTTTGTAATAATTATATATTTTGTATTGTTTTACTAAGCTAACTAACATAATTAGCCTAGTCATGTTTGGTATCCAAATGTCCACCATGATATTTTGTAAACTTTGCAAACGTTATATAGAACATATTCCAAGCATACAGGTATAAATAGAAAGAAAATGATTTGAGCTAAACAAGCTGACAACTCTTATCTCATACAGTGAGATAATTTACACCTCTGTTGACTGACCCCTGCAGCCAATCAGGTGACCCCAGCCAACTTTTGGGAACCTCCTTTGGATACTTCCAATAAATAGGGTCACAACCAGGAAAGGAATTGCTTTTTGAACTCTGTAAGAACGTGATCGGCCGTTTCGTTCTAACAGTATAAAATTGGCAACCCCCACTCATCGAACCACGCTCGACTCTTTGAACAAAGGATTTAAGGCCTTGGACCTCACTACAGGCCCGAAAACCCTTGCAACCCTTTTGAACTCAACCTTACCATTCCAGAGCATAGAAACCTTTATTGAACCACCGCACAACTTTCAACGTGATTCAAACGATTCAGAGTTTTAACCAAATCTACGTGAGTAGTTGGATTGCTGGATCATCCAAACTGAACCAGCGTCCCCTTTGTTCTCATTCCACGAGGTCATCGACAAGAAGACCAAAAACCCACGTTGCTGTTCCATGTTTATTCAAACAAGGAACTAACTTTCAGAACTTTACCAAAGGAACCACGGACTTCTCAAATTGCAAGCTAATAAGACCAATCCTTGAGCCACAGCTCAGCCTTTCTTCTCACAGTAACGTAACCCATGCTTGTCAAACGTTGAGCGTTGAATGCTAAAGCTTAGACAATTTCTGATGTGTTATGCTTACCATAATTTATCAATATTTCAACTGTTATACTGTGTATGTTTAGCTACTAACCACTTTAGTTTATTAATGTCATCATTTAGTCATTCTTTGTAGTACTGTAATTTTCATGTGTTTTAGACTAGTAAATAAATAGAATTGCTTTGCAACCAATCCCAGCTGTGTCATATCTTCGTTTCCATACAATCATTTATTCTCGTAACTTAGAACGTCACTACTTCAGAATTGAGACTAAAACTTAAACTAGGCCTACTTATTAAATTAATGCCAAATCAGACCTGGTTTCCCATTGAGCCATGCAATAAGCGGTAGTGGCATTTAACTGCTGTGCTGCAGACAGGTCAACCAGTACAGGTTCATTTAACTGGTACTGGTGCTGTACTGCAGACAGGTTAACCAGTACAGGTTCATTTAACTGGAACCGGCGCTGTACTGCAGACAGGTCAACCAGTACAGGTTCATTTAACTGGTACTGGCGCTGTACTGCAGACAGGTCAACCAGTACAGGTTCATTTAACTGGTACTGGTGCTGTACTGGTGACAGGTGAACTGGTACGAACTGCAGACAGGTCCACTAGTAATGGTACTGTTCAGCGGTCAGGTAAACTGGTGCTGGTTCTGTACAGCAAAAAGATTAACTGGAACTGGTACAGTACTGCAGACAGGTTCACTAGTAATGGTACTGTAATGCAGACAGGTGAAACATTGCTGGTTCTATAGATCTGGTTAACTGCACTGGCACTGGTGCTGTACTGCAGACAGGTTAACTGGGTACAGCAGAAAAATATGAGCGCAGACTGAGAGTACTGGTCGGACAAAGCAAAGCAAATCAAAACAAAAGCCCTACAGTACCTTCCTGAAATATGGTTATTCTCAAGACGCTACCCCCCTCCCCACGAAAATAGTCAAACCTTATTTTACCCACTACCTTCTATCCTTTTAAAACTTAAAGTTGGAAACTAACTTGACTGGAGTGCGCAAGCTCTGCAGGAGATAATGAAATCGGTAGAAATAATCAAATAATCAAAAGGACATAGAGCAAAAACTACCGCCCACTTGAACATCAATACAGAGATAGATCAATGTATCTGCATTAAACAACCTTCCAGCTAAATATAAAAATAAATGTGCTGATAAACAAAACTATTGGAAATAGGAAACTAGATAAAGGGGATGTTGGCACACACACACACACACACACACACACACACACACACACACACACACACACACACACACACACACACACACACACACACACACACACACACACACACACACACACACACACAGAGAGAGACACACAAACAAACACACACACACACACACACACACACACACACACAGAGAGAGAGACACACACACACACACACACACACACACACACACACACACACACACACACACACACACACACACACACACACACACACACACACACACATACCGCTAGCAGAGTGATGCCACCCTGGAGGCTGGTTCCTCTCGTGTCTAATGTTGATGCTGGTGGCAGGATAGACACAACAACAACACTGTTTTATACACTCTTTTAATAACACCTGGGTTGCATCTGTTTGTTCATATTCACGTTTTTATTTTCCACTAGATGCAATATGATTTTTGTATTAATTCTAGTTTGAGGTCCACCCCAATGTTGCTGATGGCATTTCAATTTTGAAATAAATGCAGAAAAAAGGTTCTACAGAAGTTAACTAACCTAACAACCAATAAAAGGTGTACAGAGGTTGTATTTCGATCGACGAAAATATTATTCAAAATTAAACCATTCGCATTAAAGTTTCAAATATAAACGTTGTACATTCCGAGAAAGAGTACTGATCCTTAGAGACCGCACTCTTCCCTAAGGCTATCTAGTTCACCTTTTTATAGGAATACGGAGACAGACCCCGCATTAAACTGTTCTGGGACTTCTCAGGAAGTTAACTATTTTCATGTTTTTGGGGGCGCTAAAGCAAAAGCAATTTACATGTGGACAGAAAGTCGTAAAAAGTTGAAACAGACCTCCAAACAATCCATATGATTATCCCAAACACATGAGTCACAACAGCGACAGCCAATTGGAGTAGTCAGTCTCTTTTTTGGATCGGCCATGTTTGCATACTTACACGTGCGTGCTGTGTGTCTCCGGCCCCATGGCCTCCTCCAGCGCCACGGTCTGCAGTCTGAGCCCAGACACCTGGGACAAACAAGGAGGAGTGATCAAGACGCCTCGCACAGTTTCTCTACGCAGCCAAGAGGTTGTCCTGTAACGCCGTGCTATTTCTATCTCCTTTACAGCCTGATAAGGGTTTCAGGTTCGGCCATTGGATGCCAGAGGCACGGCGGCTTCCTGGAGCAAAGTGGCCCAGGGTACTTGAAATTATTCATGAACCATACATTTTTACGACATCGCACCACACCGCTTCGCAATGGTTATAAGCAACACAAAACAAAAAACTGGTTAAGAGCCCAAACTGAAGCAAGCATCACCAGACTCCAATTAGCTCTGAAAAGCACAGGCTCACATATTGTAAATAGGGAAAGAAAAGATGGAAAGATATTAAATGTGCCATTAAGCGCCATTTCACTATTCGGGGATTCAATCAAAACTTTTGACGCAATAAATGATATGGAACGCCTGGTATAAAAGGATTGCTTTGAGAGGGCAACACACACACACACACACACACATGTACACAGACGCTGTGTGTTTCTTTGGTTTTCAGTGAAATCCCAGTTCATCCTTAGATCCAATTAAAGACGTGAACCTGGGCGACCCTGGCGATATCCTCTCCCTCTCACCCTCTTAGTGACTGAGTGAACCTCACCTCCAAAGAGTTTCAGTGGAGCAGGGGCCTGTGTCCCTCTGTACATGGAGGTGGAAGGAGAGATGCAGGAGCTAGGCAACATACGTGGGCAACACAGCGAGAAAGAGAGAAATGCATAGGCTTAGATATGCACAGGGGGGAGCAATGCGAATGGTAAGAGAGAGAGAGAGAGAGAGAGCGGGAGAGAGAAAGAGAGTCTGTGGGGGTGAGAAGTGAAAACGAGAGGAAGACTATTGAGTGCTATCTGGGGTCAAGACTGACGTTGTTGTGCCGACGGTAGTGCCGGTGAATATATCTGCAAGCATGCACTCTATCGCCGTGGTGACAGGGGTCACTCAGGGAAAAGGAAATCAATGCTGACGGTAATGACTCACAGGTCAACACATAGTGTGCGTGTGTCTGTGTGTGTGGGGGGGCTGAAGTAAGCCGTACGCAGGCTGAAGTAAGGCAGTACTGCCCACATACAAAAAAAGGCACAGACAAAAAACAAACACACACACACACACACACACACACACACACACACACACACACACAAAGCCAGCAAATAAGTAAATAGATGGACATCAGGCACACAGAAAAGGTCCAGTCCATTAAGGAAGAGGTTAATATTTGATGTCTAATGCAGACGGACTGGATGCATCGATGTCTAGCTAATAGCAGCGTGTTTTTAGGTCAGTGCCATCAGAACACACTGAAAAACAAAACATTAAACAAGCAGGAATACTGGAGCACTGCCGAGGGAGCCCCAGCATTGCTTTGGAGATGTTCGCGTCTACAGCAGAAAATATTGCTTGTATCCAGGCCTACTTTAAGATTGTTAATGATTTAGGTTAAAGGCTATGCATGTGTGTGTGTGTGTGTGTGTGTGTGTGTGTGTGTGTGTGTGTGTCTTTGAGACATCTGTCCACTCCCCAGACGCTGTGTGTTCCATCCAATAAAACATTAATACCCATACCAAGCCTGGTCCCGTATAACAATGAGATGACCCAGCACACCCAGAGGTCATTGGCTAATATGGCCGATATGCATGCATGCATTTGTGTGTGTGTGTGTGTGTCTGTGTGTGTGTACCCTTGGGTAAGCTAGGAGTTACGACCTGCCTACATTATTAAGGTGAGTACTAGCCAGTGCTATGTATGCCTAAACAGCCGCTCTGTTGGTTAGCGATGCAATCCCCTAAGTACATGAATAAGCACCCGGCTAACCCTGGCTCTTATTTACACTCGCAACCTCTGCCTTTCCACCATCTTCCCCGTTCTATCCAATCTCTCCTCCTTAGTTTCTCTTTCCCTCCTTGTCTCCCATTATGTCCACACTGTAAAGGAGACAGAATGCAAATGTGTGACAGAGAGCGCGTCAGATAAATCAGGAGCAGGAGGCAAATGAATAATAAGAAATAAAACAACATTAGCTGATTAAGTATGTACGGGGCGAGAGTGGCGGTTGTAATTTACGGGAAGCGGGGTTGGGTGTCCGGAATAAGGTCTCATTACAGATCCCGGCGTGTGTGTGTGTGTGTCTGTGTGTGTGTCCGTCCCGTTAGCGATCCGTCACCAGGGGTCTCAGCTTTATGAAAAGCCATGCAATCTATGGTAATGAACCCTGTGAAGGTTATGACCACGGTAAACTCATTCGTTAGAGGGATGGCTGGTGACTACGTGTGTGTGTGTGACTAAAAGAGAGAGAGACAGTGTTATTCTACTAGAGTAAGGGGGGGGAAATCATTAAAGTAATGGTCAGCTGCCTCCACACACAGGAAACACGCGAGACACTTTATGTGGCAATACTCAAACTGGGCAAACGTCCATGGCTGCTTGGAAAGCAGCGTTGAAAATGGGGTCGGGTCCCAATTCTTTTCCAAAGTGACCTTTTCAAATGGTGTTACAGGTCCGCGTGTCACTCTATTCCCCCCCACTGAAAAGGAGGCATGGTGGACTGTCCCAACCACTGCACAGAGAAACTACTTGCAGGGGGAAAAATATGTAATGAGGGGAGAAAGGGACAAACCTAACAGAAAGATGAGTCCAAGGCTTTCATGAATCTACCAGAGGTGTACCTGGTCAGAGTGGATAGGTAAATAGTTGTGTCCGTCTGCTGAACCCGTGGATCACAGCAGTGACTAGACTACTAAGGCCCTTTCCAGATCTTTCTTTCTCCTTCGTACCTTGCTCCAACTCTTTCCTTAACTCTTATGTATCCCTGGCGATCGCCCCCTTTTCTGTCTTACAGTGTGCCTAATCTTTTCTTCATTCCTTTTTACTTCTTTACCCCCCCCCCCCCCCCACACACACACACACACACACACACACACACACACACACAAACAAACACACAAACACAATTGGCTATCTTAACTCCCTTTACTCATTGCACTATAACGGAAATTAGCCCACTTACGAACCAATCGCTTTCATTACGTTGTTTTTCTCCCGAAATAGCCGAGGTCCTCTCAAGTGTCACAGAAAGAGAAAAACAGGAGGAGGGGGGGGGGGATGGGGGGCGACGTGAGAGTCATCAGCTCCGCACACGCCACACAGGAGGGCGGGGAGGAAAGAGGAAGGGTTAACCAACGGACATGACGGTGATTGGAGACGGCACGTCCAAATGTGCAACAAGCCCCGGACTGCAGAGACTAAACTCTTTGGTTCCCAGCGTCGATCCGCTCGGAGCCATTTCCCTGACCCCTCGTCCAGTCTTCACAGCTCTTTGATAACCCCCGCTCACTGACGTCACCGTCTCGCTTGCGTCTTACGTTGGGAATGCTGCCTGATCCTCGGATGATAAAAACGACGATTCCTTGATTCCTTTTGTGTCTGGTCGTGTACCCCACGCAGAGCGAGGAAGTGGGCTAATGGCGCTTCCCCAGCGCCGCAGATAGGCCCATCCATTCTGCTGCTGATATATGAACAAAGGTTTACAGGGCCACAGCACTACATATGTAAGTTTGCCCTTATGGCTGACCTTACAATGCACTTAGTATCCTGCACGGGAGTAATGCTGCCGCCGCTCCTTCAAACCATTTATTCCAACTAACGACCGTCAAGCACTCATAAATCAGCATTAGGAAACCTCTTCCCCTCACTCTCTCTCTCTCTCTCTCTCTCTCTCCCTTGTTCATTTAGTCTCTGTCTTTCAGTCTCTCTCTCGCTTGTGTCTTGCCCGGCCCCGGCTCCCTCCTTTCCCTCCCTCCCTCCTTCCCTCCTTCCCTCTCTCGCTGACATTTACTCCGCACAGATAGAGACGTGGTCCATGAGCTCTAACCTGCTATTGGCACCTCTATTGATTTTAATTAAGCTAATTAGTTCATTATTCCCGAGATCAAACGGGGGCATCCATTACAGCGTGGGCTGTGGAGCTCCTGACGGGAGGGAGACCACAGAGTTAATATGGTAATGAAGCCCATCAATTATCACTCGCCCAAAAGTCATTAACAACTGTATTAGCATAGTCAACCTTCACGACCCCACTGACCTCTCTCTCTCTCTCTGTGTGTGTGTACAAGCATCCGTCTGTCCCGTCCGTGTCCGTCTGTCCGTCTCTCTGTATGTCTCTCACTCTTCCTCTCTGGTTCCCTGTTATTTGACCTTTTATCGGCTTCGAGAGATGAGACTAAAGTAAAGAGGCCTGGCGGACATGAAAGACTACCCGTCCCTTAATGCTTTAAAACATGATGCCCGGCCAGAGATTCGGGAATATGACTGTGGATCCCTGAGTGTGGGAAGAGGTCGGTGATCAAGGCGAAGGGATTACTGAGGGACCATCGGATCTACTCTGATCTCTACTCATCTCCTGACACCTGCACTGCCCCTGGACTGGTCCATAGGCCAGCCGCCAAACAGTGGCAATTAAAACACACACACTTCAGTTACAAACACAAACAAATACAAACTAAAAGAAACAGGTATGTATGCGCATGGGGCAGAAAGATAGTGTGTGTGTGTGTGTGTGTTATGTAGGAGAGGTGTGATGAGACTCACATCCAGACTGTGTGTATACCCTGCTTGCCGGGTGAGGCGTGTCAGCGAGCTCAGGTCTGACTTCAGATCTGTGTTCTCGGAGCGCAGGGCCCGCACGCTGTCCTCCAGAGCTCTCCTCCGATGGTCCAAGTCCTGCCAAACCACAGAGCAACGTCAGAGACCAGTCCTAATAGGCCAACACGACATGCTGTTCTGCCCCCCCCCCACCCTCTCGTCACCTTGTGACATCGGGGGGGGGGGGGGGATGTCGGAACTGTCCGATTAAATATGCTTGCCGTTTGATCTGTTGCTCGTGTAAACGGATAGCTCCCACAGAAATGAAGCCGGCGGGCTAATTGTCCCGGGAGTTAGCGAAAGTAGTCACGACAACAAAAAGCAAATTATGTTCACAAGCCATTACGGCGAGATCATTCTGAGGATCGACTCAATGAGACGTTTGCCTCTCATATTACAGAGTTCATTGCATCGTTTACATTGTGTAATGGCACATAAGTAGCTCTAACTGCCCTTGATTTGATTGAGCTTCACATCATGGACATCAGCACAGCAACGAGGGCAGGGGACGGCATCATAATAAAGTGCTAAGACAGCCCATTTGTTTGTGTTTACCAATCTAGTCCTTCCAGACGGTGCACACTGTGAAACATAAGCATACACTTGAAAACTTCAGTAGATGAGAGCGGAGAGAGAGTTAACGGAGAGATGGGTCAATATCTCATTAATGGACTGTTCTATTACTGACGATGTGTTTCTTTGGTTCCCTTGGCACGGTTGGCAATAAAAAAAGATGTAAAGGACAAAGTATTATTTTGGGACTAAGAGCACTGAAATAGTATAACACTTTACTAGTACTGTGGTTTTGTTTAGCGAGGAGAAGACTTTGCCGCACGGCGTGCCGTTGATATTTTTCAAAGAGTTAAGCGTATGTTACTTTACGCTGGGCGTTGCATTAGCCTAATATACTCAAGCCACTGTTTCCCCATGTTGCTTCTTTGAATAAAAATTATGAATGTGTAGCAGGCTCTCCCTAAACATTGCACTCCAACGCCGCCATGTTGTGTAGTGGGAGTGGCCCTGAAGTCATTCAAGAGTCAGGGAGTGCAATTCATCAATAACCTTCCCAGTAAATAATTCAAAGCTGGTCATTAATAAATAATTAAATATCAGCTACATGCTTATAGAGCACAGTATTCTGGGCATGTTGTAAGTAGGACTTGGCCTTTACAGTCAACCACTGGATAGGAATCGTTCATATGTTTTTTTACCTATTTTTTGCAGTTGTCTTGAAAAAAGTCACACAGATGTTAGAGAAAGATATGCATCTGGAGAGGAAATTAAGTTTTTGTTGATAAGGGATGAAAAAGGTTGGAGATGCAAAGCTTTACATTACGACGACCTTTGAGAATTGCATTGAAGCACACAGTGTTAGCCCTTTGACCTTCTCCATAATAGGCCTGGCTGATAAGTGCTTTGTGGCACAATAAGCAGTGATTACTTTCCTGTGTGTAAAACCCACTCAGGGGAGCAAATGGCGACTGCAAAGCCCAGCCGTGGTTAAAATGAAAAAAAAAATTCTTAAGGTCACCGCATCAAACTGTCAGGTGTGGGTGTTTGTGTGGGTGTGTGTGTGTGTGTGTGTGTTTGCATGCTGTTTTTACTGTATATTGGCCTCAATCAAATCTTAAAACTCTTTTCAAAAGCTTTTCAGATATGTCATGTCATTGATAATTTTTTGCGGGTTACACCTTCATGCACAGAATTAATTGTGGGGCTTATGGTCATTCTATGTTAGGAACAGTAAATGCTGTTTTCAGCTAGAGAAGTAATTTATCTTAGAAATACACTTTGAAGTAAATAAAAGTACTTATTTAGAGTATACATTCAGGTTACATGCTTATTGTTCTTACCACAGAGTCACATAATGTACCATTTAAATATCATATCTGCTTCAGAAGGATATCACAGTTTGAGGGAAATGACAGAAGAGAAAAGGTGATTCTCACGTTGATGATTTTATCAGTGGATTGTAGTTTCATTTCTTGGCGAGTCACTTTATGATGGGCCTCTATTTCCAGCTCTTCAATGGACTGAACCAGAACCTGACTCTGATCACCAAGGTCCTTAACATAGGACTGAAGAACATGCACTTTCATCTAGAGAACAAAACAAAGGAAAAAGAAGTTGGCTATCCCATAGTGTTTGTGTGTCCGTGTGCGCATGCACGTGTGTGTGTGTGTGTGTGTGTGTGTGTGTGTGTGTGTGTGTGTGTGTGTGTGAACAAGGTATTTGTTTGTGTGCATCCGTGCATGTTATAGCCTTGTCTAATGCTAAACTGAATGATGATTGGTAGACTACCTGTTATCAGAGCAAATGATACAGTAAGTGCAATGTGGTGTCTTAGAAGTGATTACTTATCGTAGTCATTTAAGGGGAGAACTAAGTCATACGTAGACCTTACCACGTCAACACCTCCCATCTTTCATTGGATCTACTGTATTAGGTATTTTTGGCAGAAACATTGCCCCTAATGCTTGCTATATTTGAATTAAATGAGCAGTGCAGCAATATTCAGGATGTTAACATTGTCATGGTAAAAAAGACTGTTACAGAAGCCTACATAACTTGGTTAACCATGCTGTAGAAATTGACCTACCTTTGCTATGGTGTTCGCAAATATTATTATAATTATTAATATTATTATACTTAAGCAAAATATGTAAGATTAACTATCCATGTCATGTATGTTAGGTTTCTAAGTGCATTACCTTCCTAAACTGGCACAATGCTGATCTTGTTGACCAAAGCCCATCTCTGAAACCTAGTTACTGCTTTGATGCACAGTCTACTTAGACACATTCAGCTAAATGATGTCCAATGACAACGTTGATGATTAGAAGAAGCCTCCTAAATATGACTTTGGGTTCTCCGTTTTTATTTCTGTTGTAAACAAAATGCTATTTGCCACCTGTTACAAGTGCTGCGGCTTTATAAAAGCATCCCTGTGTTTCCTGCAGTGATTTGTCTGGTGATCATCTCATGATGCCTCTTAAAGCAAACCTTTATATTTCATTTTAACATGGCTGTAGAGTGGTGGGCCTTCAAGATCAGGTCCATCCTTTGTAAAAAATAATATAATATGTTCTAATATAAGGTCAACTTGTAGACTTCTCCTTCGGTCTATGGTCGATGCATTCGCCTAACCTACCTTTAGCACCTCCTCCTCTGTGCGCCCCATGGTTTCAAACTCAAGTCTCCTCAATCGGTCTTCATAAAGTTCCTTGAATTCATACAGAAGGTGTTTCATTTTTTTTGTCACATGGAAGTGGTTTGGAACACTCGACTCGACTCTTCCCGAAGTCTTTGAATTCTGCTGCAGTGAAATCCTACTTTTTAATAACATCCCATTTGTGTTGTCCCTTGTCTGGTTTGTTTTAGCGGTTTTATCACTCATTGCAAACTTTGTACTGGTACACTTGGTAAGCCAGAAAGGTTTTAAATTGTTAGCTAGCACGTTAGCAAGCTACAAAATATGTCTTGGCTTAGTTAGACAGACTGAATGTTTACATTAATTTCACTACACTGTAGTAGTACAGTACTAGTAGGCAGCCTACCAGTACATATTTTCTTTCAACGCATAAATAAATGTACATGTGATAAATAACTACAAAACGAAGGTTAGGTTGCTAGCTAATGCCTTTCTAACATTTTAACTAGACAGTTATGTTCATTCATTACAAAATACTAGAAAAAAGTGGTCGCTAGGCATGGTAACTACAACGGAGTTGCGATTGAGCGTGATTTAGCACGGAACATAGTGCACAGGAAAACAATTGGCTTAAAACGCTTTCAGTTATCGTGTTCAAATTGTTGATTAGTGTGTCTCAGAAAATTGGTTGGGTAGACGTTGAATGATCCTCCCACTCTTGTCTGTTCTCGCTTGCGCGTTCACCTCTCTGAACCAGATGATTGGAGCTACACAAAACGTGCATGCAGTTCGAGACCACTGACGTCCACTTTCAAGGCGTGGCCATCTTTTTAACCCGGAAGTGCAGTTTGCTTTCGCATCAACTTGAGATGTTTTGAAAATATTTTGAACAGAATGAGTACCATTACGATGGGTAAATATACATTCAGTTTTATTCAGTGTGTAGGCGTTCACGCCTGAGGTAATGTACGTATGTACTGCTGTGTGCGTTGGAAGAAGGAGACGGAGCAGCTATTTTTCTACTCGCTGAACATGCAGTGATAGTGTTCAAATACAAAAACAAGCAATACATGCATATTGAACTGAACTTTGCAAAGATGTCGTCACGTTTCGCTTAATATCGTTTTCCAAAACCTTATCATTGGCCTTATATTTCATGAGTCGCTGTCGGTATTTTTTCGAAACGTTCTTGTCGCTTCGTCAGGTGTTGTCTAGTGAGTCTCGAGTGACAATATAATATTATTAAGTAAATCGGGCCACTTAGTCGGGGCTATCCATTCCTGGGGCTGAACACTTGCTGTTTTTTTTACGTATCTGTAATGCTAAAGACAAGTGGTATGTTATCTCCCTCGAGGTCAAGAGGTCATTAATAGATTTCCGAAGAAAGCATTCATATTGGAATAGGCATGGGCGTTATTCGTTTAGCCGTTAATTATATAATCTGAACAGACCGCTAAACTAATTGTTGAACAGGATGTTCCCCTCAATCCATCACTTGTATGATATTTGTGAAGCAGAGAATCATGAGAGGTTTGTACCCCAATTTGGGAGGACTCCGGGGACTGGCACTATCGACAATACAAGACACTAAGGTCCCGTAGCCTACACTGTATGTAGTAGGCCCTAATGATAAATAATTTAGATGGCTTGTAACAGCCTTGCCTCTCGGACAAAATTGACAAATAAAACAGCCACTGTAGCCTATAGGCATCTTTGTGAAATTAATTGAGAGAATATCAATCAAAATGTGTGGGTTTAGTATTAAGATTAAATTAAACAAATTGATGACTCGTATATAATCCGCTTCAAAAAGACATCTATTGGAAGACTTTCTTTGTTTGAAATAGGTAACTTAATGCCTATGAAGAACAGTATGACGAGTGAGCAGGATCCACCGTTTATCTTCCACATCTGGAATGTATATAGTCAGCACATTGTAATTTTTGCAGCTGATGAAGCAAACACAACATAATCAGCTGTATTGTAAGGTTTAAAAAAATACCTTTGGGGAGTTAGTGTTGATCGAATCTGTAAGCAGTCATTTTAATGAGGCTGCAGTGGTTTTTACTTTGCTTTGTACGAAAGACAACTTCATTTTTCTCATTAGTTAGTCGAGCTGTTCTTTCTATCCTCGTTCAATACGCTTCTTCTGGGTCTAAATGTTTCATGAGTTTTTAAGTTGTTTTCTTGCAATCCCTCTTTACTTATTTCTCATACAGCCTTAGCATTCTCCAGGCTGGTACTCACGAAATCAATTAATTCTTTTCAATAATTTACCTTCAGAGCAAACTAGATTAGGCAAAGCTCTACTTTTTTTGTGTTAGACATGCTCTAAGTGACGTGTTTTTGTTCAGGCATTAACGTATCCCCCACCCCTTGGCACTAAGGAGTCTGGTGATTAGAGAAAGAGGAGAGCCTTGATAAAGCATTAGTGTGTCAAACACACACACACACACACACACACACACAGCCCGAGGACCCTTATGTGCATTTGCTCACATTCATTTTTCATGAAACAGACTCATAACAATTAGGCTAGTCCGGTTACTGCCTGGATAATTTTAACGTCCCTGTAATGCTCTCGGTCCACTGCATTACATCAGTCTTTTAAAAGTTCTAAATCTGACATTCATATCTGTTTTTACTGAGAGGACATTAGCAGGTCAATGCTAATTCTCAGTGGCTGGTGAAAAAATGTCCAATAAACTAAAGGAAGGGCAATAGTGGTGGAGTGCTTAATGTAGTACATTGAATGCTGCATTCTCCCAATCTCATTCATTGATCAATTCATGTGACTAAGAGCTATATTTTAAGATGCTGAACTGCCTCTTAACCATGTGCTGCTTGTGTTATTCTCCAATAAAGGGCCAATAATTAAAAAAATTCCAATTGTGGGCTTCCTATCTATATAACAAACACAGCTTTTGGCTTTTGAATTTTAGAGCTAACCTTGAGACTAGAGTTAAAGAAATGAATGCCTCCGTTGGCAAGACAGTTCACATCTTTGATGAAATGATAGCCTAGTTGTTTTTTTTCCATACTCATGTCAGCTGTTCTCAAACAAATAACAACCCCTGGCTGGCCGTTGATCGGCCGGCCTCCACCCCGATCCCCCGGGGAACCAAACGAAGGAACCAAAGTCACCCCTTCCCAACCCAAGTCTCCACGTCCAAAGCCAAGGTCAAGATGATAGTGTAGCCACTGAATTCCCTGAATGGCCCCTTTTCCCTAGATCGAGCCATGCTGGCTCCAGGATGGTTTTGTCCTTCCCTATTGTGACCCGTAGTCTCAAGGTCAGAGCGTTCGCCGTTTGTTGTTCTTATCTGTTTTGCCGCCCTTCTTTCTTCGCTAGGCTATATATTCTTTTACCCGTCTCATCAGAAGGCAATTGCTAGCGGCTTCCAGCCGAAGGGTCTCTGGTGACAGCCAATCTGTCTGAATAGTGGCTGTCTCTCATTTTAGATTTTTTTTCGTGTGTGTGTGTTATCAAAAACACCTTGTGGCAGTGAAGTTTTCATGTAATGAGTCCAGGTTTTCACCATCATTTGTTTATTTGCTAAGTGGCCTAGCCTAGGTTCGGCAAAGTCCACCTAATGTTAAATCTGTTGAGGGTTTTTTGGTGTTCATCTTTCTACTGTGGCAAATAAAGCAGAGTCAGGGCAATTTTTTCAGCCATCAAAAAGATAAACTACAAAACATCCATCATTGTCATCTTTCATGAACTTGGGTCTAGAGGCTCCAAAACATAAAATTCTCATTGGTGTCAAAGTACACCATTACCAAATGTACAAGTTTACCAGGATTGATTGTGTGATTCATATTTTTTATATGTGGATACTGCTTGTAGCCCTACAGGCCTTGTTCAGTGGGCAGTCCAGAAGAGGGCAATTCTGCAAGGCTAGTCGATCCATAAGAGAATAATGTGACATCCCCTAGTCAATGCTGTCAGCTGTTTTTATGTGTGCACGTGCGCGTGTGTGCATGTTGGTGTTTGGATCCAACTCTTTGTTTACAATAGCCAGTGAATAGGCTAAGCAGTGGCATTGATTGTGACTTTTAACGATTACATAAGACACATGGATTTTCAGCTCTCGCCGGTCAAAGCCCTGTAAATTCAAATGCTTAATTTTTATAGGCAAAGTGCATTGACTGAAGTGTCGGCTTGTTATATGTATTTGGCAAGTGCTGCAAGTCTGAGAGAGGCTGTCAATAGCAATCCCTGCTATTGATATGGTGGTCGGCCGGAGATGTTACTTGGCCCCGACTCGAACATCTCTCTGATCCCCTACATCATAATTACATTAATATTGACAGACCCTTGACAATAGTCGCATTACTATTGATAGGTGGCTGTCAATAATGTGTTCCCCCAAATAAAACGTATTCATTCATAACTTGTAAACTGCTCGATAAAAGGCTTTGAAGAGAATATCGGATGGGGGGTTATTCTCCCGTGAGGGCTGCAGTGACGGGGATTTTTACCAGCTGGCTGTGGGAGGAGGAGGAGGAGGGGGGGGGTCAGCGTGTGTCGCTGGTATGGGCTGATGGCTTAGCTTAGCTATCTCTCACCTTAACCTATGGGTTCGTTGGCTATGACTGGGACATAATGTGCTCATGCAAACTTAAATTTACACCATAAAGGAAGCCTGCATATTGGGTAGGCCCATGCTTAGTCTATCTTGCTGGCACCTTTATCACGAATAAGGCACCAAACTTAGCCAAGTGTTATTTTCGGTGCAACCAAATGAATTTGATGTGCCTCGCCTTACTTATTCCACCGTAAATTGACTGCTTCTTCATTCATTTGCCATTTATAACTCGGCTCGACAGGGCCCCCTTAGTCTATTGAAACATCATGAATAGGCAAATAGTCCAGTGCACCAAAAATAAACCCAAACTCTGCTGCATACGATCCCCTTCCTGTGGGGGGAACGTCCAAAGTCAAACCTGCCACATTTCAGAAGCTTAAATCTCCCCTAAAGCCTTGTGACAAATCGTGTTCAGCAAGACACAAAGGGCACTGTTGAAAAGGCCTCTCTGTGCGCTAGCCCTCCACTTCCAAGGCGTTCCATGGGAGGAAAAGAGCGATAAAACTGTGAGTAATCCCAACGTATGCAGCGAGAAATAGCCCAGACGTCACAGTTGTGAGATCACATATGGAGTTGACTCTGGAGGAAAGAAGTTCCACATTGGCGGATGTTTACGGTGGAGCGGAGCCCACGCCGTTAGCCTAATCCCTGGTGATGTGATTTGTACACACACCCCCTATCTCCAGAGGGAGCAGGCTAAGACCCCCAGTGCCTTGCTCCGTGTGCGGGGAGTGGTTTTAAGACCCCTGCCCGTCCGCATGGATCAGCTGAAAGGTTGCATTTAGGAGGGGTTTTAGATGTGAAAAGTGATTTCCGCTCCTGTGTTATAAAGGAAGTAGCCCTAGTAACAGGATGGCCTCCATCTCAAGAGTCTTGTGCCACTCAATTATTGCCAGAACCGAGAGAGTTTACTCCTGCTTCCTGTGGCTTCGACAATAGCTCTCTCTGTACATGCACATAGTGTAGATGCAGTATTTTTCAACAGCTGTAGGTATGGGCAAGGTTGTAATCATCAGGACAACCGGTAGCAATGCTCCACACCACAGCCAGAAACAGGGACCTCTGGAGTTGACACTGGGTGTGCACTAATGAACATCAGATTGAATATACAAAGCCAAAGTAAAATGTTGTCCTTTGTTCCAGCTGGCGTGGAGAACGAGGAGAGTGGCGCCCCCGATTCGAGCCCCGACACCCGGACTCCCGTCCTACGGATCAACCAGCTCGACGCCTTCGAGCTGGACTCGGCCCTGGAGCAGCTGGTGTGGGCCCAGTTCTCCCAGTGCTTCCAGCACTTCCGCCCGGGCCTGCTCACCCCCGTGGAGCCTGAGCTCAAGGCCCTGCTGCAGCTCCTGCTCTGGAGGTTCACAGTGTACTCGGGCAGCGCGACGGTGGGCCAGTCTATGCTCGACCTCCGCTACCACAACGCCCTCTCCTCCTACCCACACTACCGGCCCCTGAACCGCAGGCAGAAGCTGGGCCTGGCCCTGCTGTCCGTGGGCCCCCGCTGGCTCCGCGAGCGCTCCCACACCCTGCTCCTCTCGCTGGGCTTGGGCACGGGGGTCGGCGGCCCCGCGACCGAGGAGGGCGGTGTGCTCCGCGCGGGCTTGCGGCGCTCCATGAACCTCCTGTCCAGCGTGGCCCAGCTGGCCAGCCTGGTGAACTTCCTGGTGTTCCTGCGGCGGGGCCGCCACCCCACGCTGGCCGAGAGGCTGTTGGGCGTGCGGGCCGTCTTCAGCAAGCCCCAGGGCGGCCGCGACGCGACCTTCCAGTACGTCAACCGCGAGCTGCTCTGGCACGGCTTCGCCGAGTTCCTCATCTTCCTGCTGCCCTTGGTCAACGTGAGGAGGATGAGGGCGGCGGCGCGCTCGCTGCTGGGCGGCCGAGGCGAGGAAGAGGAGGAGGAGGAGGCCGCCAGGGAAGGCTCCGGAGCGTGGAGGGAGTGCGGCCTGTGTGGAGAGTGGCCCACCATGCCACACACGGTAGGCTGCCCACACGTCTTCTGCTACTACTGTGTGAAGAGCCACGCTATCGCCGACCCCTACCTCACGTGTCCAAAGTGTGGCGTTGAGGCGGGCCGGCCGGAACCCGTCAGGCTGCAAGTGGAGATGACGGAGATCCATGTCCACTGAGGTTGGGACTTCATTGTACTTTCCGGCCGAGTGGATTCCCGAGGCTACGCAAAATCCTGTTTATGCTTGATCAATACCACTCGCTGTCGAAGGGTGGAAAGACTTTCGTTATGTGAAAATGATGGAACAATTGAAACCCATCCAAGTTGTGGGACAGACAATAGGTTTAAGCGTTATCCTATTAGAAAACGTTTTAATCAACTTGGATTGTTTGCAGGCCATGATCTATGACATGCAAAGCGGCAGGCACACAGTGTTGAAGGAGGGGGCATAGGTGTGTATTTGCTGAGGAACAATGGAGTTGTTCGCTAGGGCAATATATCATGGGTGTGTGTCAGATGTAGTGTGACGATGTCTAGTTGTTTTCTGAACACACATGCACTGGCCACGTGTAATGTATGCATGCATATATTGACTGCTCGCATATCCCTGCTTTGCTGCTGTTGGACTTTGGACAGAATTATTTGTCCTTGGTGCAATGAGTGACCGTGGAGAAATACACAGCATATATTTGATTTGTGTGTGTGTGTGCGCACGTACGTGCATCTGTGTGTTTTGTAGAGTGTGTAAAGAAATGGGAATATTTGTTCTGATGAAAAATGCAGAAACTTGACTGAATAAATAATTGACGACTTTCTGATGCCTTTCATCATGGCCAAATTAGCATTTGTTTGTATTTGGTGCTTAAATAATTTTTCTCTGAGTCATTAAAATTGATAGAGTGTTACCTTTTGGGTGTTTGTTTTGCTAAGTGGAGGGTATAAAATGAGAGAAACTCATAACAATCAACATACTCCTCTCCAGATGCCCCGGCACTCGCTGCCTTCATCCCCTTTCACACCGCTGAAACATGCCAAAGATCAAGGGACCGGCCGCAGGCTTGGATTGACTCCCTCTCTCTCTCTCTCACACACACACACACACACACACACACACACTACCCCCTCTCAAACACACACACACACCCTCTGTAATCTCCGGGGCCCTCTGCCTATAAGACTGTAGTAAACTGTATCAAACCCCTGGAAGTCGTCTTCCGCCTTGCAGGCGAATTACTCTCTAATCCCTGTAATGAGTCCAAAGATGCTTATTTATGCTGGAGTTAACCTCCACCAGTGAGCCCAGCCCCAGGCTAAATGCACCCCAACTGAGTGAAGCTTTCCCTGGGCTGATGGAGAGCTGTAGCCCCCTCCTTCCTCCTCTCCCTCTGATCACTGGAGCTTAATTGCTGATTGTGGAGACGATCAATCAGCACTGCAGGCGTGATAGAGAGCCCATAGCCAGGAGTTTGGCTTATTCTGACGGCCGCACACTCACACACTAATACGGAAACACTAAGGTTGATGAAATATGTATAATGCTTACATATTTATGCAACTTTTGGAGGAGGCTAGCGGTACTTCGGTGTGAAGAATTGACGTGGGAGCTGCGGGTGTGGTGTTTGCTCATGTTGGTAACTTTAATAAATAAAGTGTTGACCGCTGTGCTGCAGATTTTGCCCCTGTGTCTCCTCCATGCTTGAGGTTGGGATGAGTGGCTAACGTAAGATGTCCTTGAAGGTGCTTTGATGCAGGCCAGTTTGAATGAATTTGAAGGTAATAAGACAACCTTTAGGATTACATACACGCGGGATGGCGTGAACTGTGAGGTCCAATCTTTTTTAATGTTCGGCTCTACATGCAGACGAAGAAAAAAACACATGGTCCATCTTATAGATTGTTTTTAGTCTGGTCTCATGTCAAGGACGTTTACACTAATGAATCTTGCACTGGTGTGGAGGTAGAAAGCATGAATGCATTGCTTTTTAATGCACTGGAAAACAAGACTGGGGGAAATGAGAGATGAAGGCCTAGTGTATCCGTGATCCGTGGTAATGGCGAGGAGCACCTAACCATCTGACAGGAGTGCAGAATTGGTTCTATCTTACTTAAGCTCCTAATTGAAGTTCCAAATCCTTGGGAAAGGGAACAGGAGAGATTTGAAATAGAGCATTACATGTACTAATTGAGTTTAACTATTGAAGTAGTTCTGAGTTGAGCGAGGACCTGACTTAGGAGACATGTTTAGATCTGTCTCCGCCTTTCTCTTGTTCACAGACTAAGTGTGGAAAAGCCTAGATTCCCGGCGGCTATGCAAAGCAATCTTCACGTTCACATTCAGCCATTTAAGGAGCAAATTGGCCTCGCGCCCCCGCTGACGAAGGTTTTAAGAGAAAAGGAATTAGGGCGTAGAATCCCTAACTAGATCTGCTCTTTGATGAGGCTCTCTCGCTATCCTGCCGCTCATCTCCATTTCTTTGATGTTAGGCAGTGATTCTCCTGATTAACACTTTTAAAGTAAAATGATTGAGCCTGGCTTTTGGTAATACAATGTACATTACCTTTTGGATATCTGTCTACTTATGTATGTTGGTGGGGGTGAGGAGGGGGATTTTATCATAGGAACATATCCCTTAGGTATGAGATGAGAATGGGTAAATAATATTATAACATAAAGCCCTACAATGTAGAACAAAAAACAAAGAATTGCGAACCAAGTAGACGAATTATGTGATAGTTAAACAGCTAAACTTTTTTTGTTAAAACATAAAGGAAAACCGTAAATAATAATAATAATGTTATGATGAATAATTGTTAATAATATAGTCACACATCCAAGGATTAAATAAACCCACATTTTCAAAACCACTGTTTTATTTTTCAGTTGTGCAAAATTCTCACTACACCCCCCCCCCCCACCCCCCCCCACCCCCCATATTCTGTGTTCAATCTATTGAGCTGAAAATAACTTTAAGATTCCTCTCAGGTTTAAAGGCTCAGTGTGGTAAAGTTCATGGCAGATACCTGTGGTATGAGAGTTCCATTTCCACCTGCCAGGCATTAGATTCTACAGGGTCCAATTATCCTGGTCTACCATCTCCTATGAACAACCCCTTAAGTCTAACAGGTCAGGGGAACAATCAATCAAACCAGAAATAAGCGGGTAATTTCCTGTGCTTTTATCATGGGCATTGAGTCTTTGTTTGGCTCAAACTGTGAGATACAGAGTAGGACCATTGGTGGGATGTATAGCGTGCATGCATACGGTATGCACCCAAGGCTATGGAATCCATGTATTAGTTATGTCCACCCTGACCTAACGTGAATAAGTGATGACTGCAAGATACACAATAGGTATTCCACATACATTGAAGCAAAGTTCAAAGTTCATATTTCCACATTTCTAGTACGTACTATTTATTTAATTAACAACGGTTTTCTAGTGGAGGGGTCTGTTTCTTTCCCCGTGTCTTTTCATTGATGCACAGACCTAAAACAATTGCTCGATCCAAGTGTGGAACTCTTACTGGTTATACTGGTGCAAAACTGCCAAAGGAAGGAAGCTATACACCTGAATGTCCTATGATGGTGCTGTTTGATTGATTATCCCAGGAAAAGCCAGGGGTTCGTGTAAGGTGTGCTATTTGTGTTGGGATGTGCTTTAAGTGAGCTTTGTGTGTGTGTGTGTGTGTGTGTGTGTGTGTCTACCCACTGCTGTCCTCTTCTTACTGATGTCTAAATTACCAGTGATCTGTGCACATCCCTTCAGATATCCTTACGAATTTCCTGTGGCTTAAGGCACAAGCAAAAGCGCTTTGAAAGTTCTGATAACGTCTGCAAAATGTGATTGAAAGTATTGGAATGCAGAACAGTGAAGACGTTTTCCCCCCGTTTCCTTTTCTGGAGGATTGTTAAAGGCCTTGTTGTTTTACTGGTTTTGTGGGATTTACCAAGCGTGAAGAGAATAACGGTGATATGAAAAATTAAGTGGTAGAATAAATTAAAACATCCTAAATGCAAACCTTTCTGGGAATAATGTTGCCTGTTAACACAGCTAAACATCAAATGTCCTTATCTGTCCACCTCAAAGCTAAATGCAGGTTGAGAGGTACTCTTTGTACAAATATAGACAACATACATCTATCAAGGTTCTGATAAGTGTAATAAAGAAAAGCATTTGACGAGTATGGGGAATATTTTATGTCTGGATAACAAGGGTATTTTAAATTACCTATGTAGGCAAGAGACAAATGCAATGACAACAGAATAAGAAAAGCCCCTAACCCTGTTAAGTATATGGCTGTACGATAATGGCAATGTGTCTGTGCACTTCAACATTTCGGAATCCTAGACTTGCAAGGGAGAAATAGGATTTTTCTGGTTACTATGGTTACCTTTCTGTGAAGGTGCCGTTGTGAGTCTCAACTCTTCCAGGACAAGTCTACCGACATTAACCTGATCAATCTGACAAACACATGTACGTACATGTTGTACATACTCACACATAAACACACTTGTAGCACAGAGCTTTTAGAGAAATCCCAACACATAAACAACAGTGTTTTATTTTTGTTTGTTTTTTTGGCTAATCTCAACCTAAAATATACGATTCAACTTCCAAGTCTCACTTGTTTGTTGTTGTTTGCTTTGCTGTGATTGATTTTTTATTATTATACAGTGAAATATAGCTGCAACCTGATTTTAGGATTGTGTTACTCTAGTGAAAGATATTAAATTCCTTTATTTTAATAGGCCTACAATTTAAGGTAATAAACTATGTATTTAATATTTTAGTATTTAGCTTTTATTTAGCAATTAAATAGTTTGCCATGTTCCATAAGGCCAAAAATGATCATTAACAGTAAATAGTGAACTGTATGGTGACTTATTTAGGGCCAGGCAGGTAAAAAAAACAAAAAATTCTGCACAAGAATTAACTCTGCCAAACAATATAAGTCCTTATTTCCTTGGCACAGATCCCGAACATGCCAAGATGTGTTAAGTGTCCAGGCCATGGTTGACACACAGGGCTAACTTTTAGGTATTATGTTCTCAAATGTTTGCTTGCATTTCATGCCAAGCCGCAGGACTTGGAGCTTCATCTACGCAGGCTAAAGAGTAGCCATATCTCTTTGCTTGGCTAACCCTGAGCTTGCCTTGTTTTTCTTCAAAGTCAAATTAAAAAGGTATGCCAAAATTGAGAGTGTATCAGCAATTCAGAACGCATTTTTCTATCAGACAGGAGATATATTGCCAACTAAGTATTGTCAGATGTTGGCAAATTCCACATCTTTTTCATATCCGGCCCTGAGAAAAGGGCCAGCCGAAGACTCACACATTGTCAGGAAAGACTACATTGACCCTGAGAGCATGGGCAGAAATGAGCCAAACAGCAAGTTTTAAAAACAATATTAAAGAAATATATATACACAAAAAAATATGTATCTGGTATGAATATATATCAATGTCATAAATCATTCAGAAATTCATTGGGCAATAATTTTAAAAACCTGTTTATTTTAGGAGGTCATCAATATACGCTGCTCCCTTGGAAAACGTTATTTATGCATTCATGCATTCAATACATTCATATATTTATGTATTCACTCATTCACAGGTCTAGTCACTGGTGATGCATTCATACACAGTTTAAATGTATGTGTGTGTGTGTGTGTGTGTGTGTGTGCGTGCGTGCGTGCGTGCGTGCGTGCGTGCGTGCGTGCGTGCGTGTGTGTGTGACCTGAAGCTCTGCCCTGCTGGGCTCGAGGCCAGCGTTGTTCCCTGGGGTGCTCTCATCTTTTACCAAGCTCTGACAGAAGATGGAGGCTGGAAGAAGGGTTCTGCTGCATTAAAAAGCCTTTACCAACCTTTGATTTATCACCTCTCGCCCCCCACGCCCCCAACCCACACACACTGCCCACCCAACCCTACGCCATCTCAAAAGCTCCCCATCGCAAGTCGCTGCACACTCTATCACGCGCACAGTGCCATAAATGAAGACATACAAATTTACACGCCATCAAACACACATGCACACTTGCTGTAAGATGGCCACCTCGACGAGAAAGCAGGCAAAGCCCCGCAGCGCGCCGCAGTGCTTATTTCACATTTTAATGCTTCCTCTCCTCTCTCACCGTAATTCGGGGGACTCGAAAGCAGCGAACCACCTCGTCAAAAGGGAGACAAAGTGACGCAATTACTTGAGAGTACTTCCCGTCCATGTCACCTGGAAATGGACCCATTTGAATGTGACAGTCCCAGCAGAGATGAACTAGACACTGGGCAGAGGGCGGACAGGAGAGAAGAGGGCGGTCCATGTCGTTATGTCACAGTAAGCACAGTCCGTACCACTGGCTAGACAAACGCACGTCCACTCACACACATAAATACACGCTTCAAGTGTATATGTACAAACATTATGCTGAAACACATACACACAGACAGATAAAAATGTATTTATAAACACACACACTCAGACACACACACACACACACACACACACACACACACACTAGGTTTTGGTGTGATCACATGCTGAGACATACTTATTGAAAGGCTCAAAGGTTTTGTAATCGTATTCCTTAATTGATACGTTCCATGGAGGGGAATACAATTGTCCAACTGGTATTATTGGAATGCTTTATTTTATGGATGAAGCATCAAGCAAATATCTGTCCTGGATTAGGCCTTAATGTATTATCTAGAACAAGATAAAGATTCTTGATGTTTGGCACAATTATCACTCCATCAGAAAAGTCGTCATATCAGGCTACATAAAAACTCAAAGGCCTGGTTTCTCGTACAGGGATTGAGCCTAGTTCTAGGCTAAATCTCACTGTCAGTGGAGATTCTCCATTGAAAATGTATTTTTTAGTCTAGGACTTGGCTTAATCATTATACGTGAAACCGGACTATTGTGTTTAAACTAGCCATCCAATGCTGGGAACATCCTTGACAATATTTGGAATTAAAATAATAAAATATTCTTTAAAGTAAATTTAATGAATGCAATGTGTGCAGTTGAAGCAGTGTTTATGATAGTCCATTTCCAACATGGATGCTCCATACTTTGATATGAGGGACTCTCTGTAGCTGACCAATTTCTGTATTCATGACCCAGAATAGGTATATATACCCTTTTCAACCTGGAGTTCCTGTGTGAATGACTGCCATGTGTTTGCATGCCCGTGTGTGTGTGTGCATGTGTGAACATGTTGGTGTTTGTGAATGTGCATGTTTGCATGTCAGGGAGCAATAACACGGAATGGGAATAGGCCCTTGAATCAACGGAGATGTACACTTGTTTTGTACTCGAGCAGATTATCAGATTTTTGTCAACAGTGACTTGAGAAGAGTTAAGCTTCATTTGGAATGTGCAGACTTTCAAAGCTGTTAATGATGCGTGTGCATGTGTGTGCGTGTGTGTGTGTGTGTGTGTGCGCGTGTGTGTGTGCGCGTGTGTGTGTGTGTTGGCGTGTACATCAAGCCTGTGGTCTTAAAGAGCACTAACGTTTTGCTTACTAATCTCTGTGTGTTTGTGGCCGAGGGGGTGGGGGAGGTGGGGCTACCACTGCAGCTGTTGTGCCACGGCCCATAATTCACTGAGAATGCTGCATTCTAGATTACATCTCTAGCAGCTTAAAGTGTATTTTTCTATAAACAGCAATCTACAGCTCATAAAAATTCATTCTGGTCTGGCATAAACAATCCCCTTTTTCCTATCACGCCTTATATGTGTCTGTGTGTCTGTCTGTGTGTGTGTGTGTGTGTGTGTGTGTGTGTGTGTGTGTGTGTGTGTGTGTGTGTGTGTTTGTATGGCATAAACAATCCCCTTCCCCTGTCAGGACCATGGAGTGATCCATCAGTTTCTCCCCGGAAAACCAATTTCGCTGGAGATGTTCAGTTTTTCACAGATGTACACCACCTATCCCTGTAGAGAGAGGGAGAGGGAGGGAGGGAGGGAGGGAGGGAGAGAGAGAGAGAGAGAGAGAAAGCAGGGGATAGATAAAGGTAAAGAAACAGGGAAAAGAGGGAATGAAAAGCCACAACAGGGAGGGGCGAGGTGGGAAGAGTAGGAGCCGAGAGTGAAGAGAGAGAGAGAGAACAGACACCCTGCCACTGTTTGTAATGGGACACTGTGCTATTTGCTGTCTCATCAGTTCAATATAGTAAGTAAAAACTGGTCATCCGTTGCTCTACACTCCTATGCACTACAAGTTGACACATAGCGCCTGTCACATAAGCGTTGGCTGATAGCTGTGGAGGAAAGAAATGCAGCGCTTTCACTCTCTACATATTGCCTTCTGCAATAAAAACGGAGGGGGGTAAAAGAACATAACTCCTGCTTTTGACCGTTAAAGCTTGAAGTGTAGAATAAGGAGAGAGGAACAAAGCGTGGTTGGCTGGCCCGGCTTTGTGGCGACGGAGGGAGGAAATGACAACATAATTACCCTGAGTCATTTTCTAACACGTGATTAAACAGACAATGCATGTCGTTTGCTCTTAAGGTCCCAGACTGAGCGCCATTGTTTTGTGTATAGTGTTTGCATTTGATTTGAATAGCAGTGACGCATGTGTGCTCTCACACTCACGGGAGAGCATGAAGCGCTGGGACACACGTTGGTGTGCATGGTGTGTGTGCACGTTGGTGTGCACAGTGTGTGTGTGTGCGTGCGG
The DNA here is from genome assembly GCA_026901105.3 of Galaxias olidus. NCBI lineage: Eukaryota > Metazoa > Chordata > Actinopteri > Galaxiiformes > Galaxiidae > Galaxias > Galaxias olidus. Next base: position 297,342 of record JAPMUY010005797.1, on the reverse strand, counting down.
GGAAACAGGGAGAAAGAACATGAATGCTGGGAGAAAATTTTTATAAATGCACACACACACACACACACACACACACACACACACACACACACACACCTTTTTCCATTTCTGTAATCAAAAGTGTTTCCAACTAGTTTGCAGAAACCAGATTATTGCTGCTGAGAGGTCTGCAACATGAAAAGCAGCTCTCAAAAGGCAAACATGTTTATCATTGTTACCATAATGCTATTTCAATTGTGTGATGTTACTGAAAAGGAAAACGGTTCTGAACTCAACAGCAATAAACCCAAATCAAACATGTGACAAGCTGCTTTCATGGAGAAAGACACTAAATTATTTCAGACGCTGGTGTGGGTTGAACTTTGAAAGCCCGCGCGACGTTTCACTTCTACAGCCCTGACTGTAATACAGCTTGAACTATAACAAACTACAAAAAGCAACAACAGGAAATCTGTTTTTTGTCTGGTGGAGATGGTATCAAGAAAACAACAACTTGTTTCATCTGTCTTAAGCAATCCCTTCTTCCTGCCTTCACGCGTACCCATGTGGGCTGTGTGGCTCGTCTGAACAGATTGGGAAACAACAAAAAACGCCTGCCAAGGAAGTCCCACCGGCCTAGGAAAACAGGCTTGTCTGTGTACATACCTCCGTTGCATAGTGCCGCTGTTTGATTTCTCTCAGGTCTCCTATCCCCCCCCCCCCCCTCATCTTTGTCTTTGCTCTCTCTGTCACCTCTTTCTCTCCATCTTCCACTCATTTTCCTCTGTTGTACTCGGTCTCACCTATCCTCGTTCACACCCCTCCTGGCGTCAGCAGACTGCATGGTACAGTCACTTGAGTATGTCACAGTGTCATGGTAGTTGTCATCTCCCCCTAGTCCTAAGAACTCTGACCCTGTGCCAGAAGTCAATGAGTAAAGATCTCAAAATGCAAGAGGGAGAGAAAGACAATTTACGATTTTGTCTGCCTTGTGAAAGAACAAGACGACTTGCAACAAGGTGCTATTGTTAACAAAAAAGCAGGATTATACTATTTGGCACAGGTCCATGCTGTTAGAAAATAATGGACCAAATGTGAGCTTTCAATAAAGCTGTTTTATAATGAAAACTACAGATGGTTCTGGAAGAGCACGCGGTAAATTGTTGCGATAGAGCTTGCCAAAAAATAAGGCTACTTCAAATTCAGTATTTTTGCGAGTGGGACATTCGTTTCCAAGCTCCTCAGGTGTGCAGTGGTAAATGAATCACAGGTGTGCACCATGCCGCATTCTGCATGGCGCGCAGGTGCACGAGATATTTCAGGTATACACCGTTAATCAGCAGCAAGGCAGTGAAATACGACTTGTATTTGCGAGTTTTAAAATAGAGGTCCCTTGACTTGCTGCACATTGAGAATAATAGTAATGAGAGCAAGCAAAGGTGAGGAGAATATAGGCTCTAAATGTAGAGTCACATGCTGTACAGAACACACTGTTTATTGTATGTAGGTTGTGGGGAACTGCAGAGATAGCGGAACTAATTATTCATGCTAGACGAGAATAATACTGCCGATTATGTTTGTATGACAATTGTGTTTTGACTAAGCGAATATATTTTTCCATGTCAAAGACAAGGTTGTGAAATTGCTTTCTATCTGAAGAAAAGACAATGTGACATCACATGCAAGACTAAACTAATGCTAAAAACAACTGATTGGGTAATAGTGTTTATACTAAAAGACAAATCATTTTGATAAAGAAATCTTTATTATATTTTTTATTTGATCCCTTCATGATATCCTTTTATGGTTTCGGTGTTCATTAAAGAGCTATACCTCCATCTATCAGTGGCTACACAAGAGATTATTACCTTCTTATCCCAGATAAATGACGACAGCATATACTAATGCCAATCCACATGTTTTCTGATGTGATGCTTGTCGATATGTATCGACGGACAAATCATTGTTGTTGTTGTTGCTTCTCATCATTGGCCAGGCTCAATGCTGGGGCTAAACTGGGAGGGAATGTGATTGGATTTTCGGTCTCCATCATTAAATTCCCCTGTGCAGAATACTAATTCCAGTATTTAGTGCCCTGTTGCTGGGGTTTGCTTTCATCTTAAACTGATTCCAGTCTAATTAGATTGGGCACGTTGGGGTTGGGGGTGCATCCGTCTGAACTAATCCTTGCCTCTCTGTCCCAAACATTGTATTATCGGCAGAAAATCCATTGGCTGCAGGCTGTTTAGAGACAGATCTGTCTCCACTCTCCTCATCTTAACTACTGCCTTTGTACTGTGTCTGAGGTCGGTCTGACAAACACTGGCTAGACGGTGGGGAGTGTAGTGGAGAATGTCGGGCGATCCACTTTTGGACCACTCAACGCTGCAACGACCGCTTTCAGCATTTTATTTATTGTATGCGAGACGGTTTTAAAAAAATACATGTTCACCACTTACAATGCAATTCTATACCCACGTACCCATACACAAACAGAGACCAAGTGAAAGGGAGAGAAAATATTTGAAGACCTAAGTCACCCAATACGCAGGTATTCTGCCGTTTATGGGCCACCAAACAACTGGGAAAACAGGAGGAGGGACTGGCGAAATCAAATGCCTTTAGCCATTGTTCGTCTCGAAGGTCAAACGCAATTCAATCCCATAATGTGAAGGGGGACCCTACCTCAACAACTGCCTGTGCTTCAGGAAAGAAGAACAGGAACGAGCCATTCAGCAGAATACTCGCGCCATGCGAGCCGAGCACATTCGTCAAGGGCAAAGGGTAGAGTCAGGAGGCGGGGTACCCGGTTTTTAAAAGACCTAGCTAAATGTTGTGGCGATGGCACCGCATACTTGTGTGGAACAAAACAATAAAAGCCACACTGATTCCGCCAGAGTGAAAAGATCCCCATCTTCCCTACCTCTCTGCCCTTGTGAAATTTCATTAGGTGAATTTAATGACTTGTGAATGTGGCTTTCTCTGTGACCCCACGACACCAGTGGCGGAAACATCTCTCTGACAGGACGTGATGTATTGTGCATGGCTTTTTCTGGCGAGCAGTCTGTTTTTATGTGACATCATGTGGTGACCCTTGGAGACCTGATTCCCATAAGGTCCTACCTAATGTCATAATAGCAACTACTATTTGCATGTCTGATAGAACCGATTCACTGCATTAATATTGTTTTGTTTCTTATAATATGGGCAGCATGTGGTCAATATTAAATTACATTTTCTTTTAAATATTGGTGTCCCTTATTTTATAAAAATAAAATGTGTAGCTACAAAACTGTGTAGTCCCTGACTTAAGTAAAAAAATAAAAAATAAAAGCATATGCCGGACTATCCCTATTTCTCTTGTAATTTGATACCTTTCTTATGTCAAAATGAGTAGTCTTTTTATTCATACTTCCGTTTCTGAAATCTTTTGGAAATGTTATACATCAAAAAATAAATAAACTGAAATGTTAGGATTTTAATGTAATTTTTTAGAGTTTGTAAATCTTCTAAAATGAACGGGTCTCCATTGTGACATACTATCTGGCCCTGTCATGTAATTCACATTTTGTATCATGGTAATGTGGGACGAGCCTATGACAAAGCCCGCTAAAATGCCTTTAAGATTAGCAGACACTTCAATACTTAATTATCTGTTTCTGTTTGATGGTGGAAAAAATATAAAACATGAAATATCTGAATTTAAAAGTAATTTAGTTAATGTGTGAGCTACTGATGTAATTCAGATTAAAATAAAACTGATTTAAGTTCAAACATAAAAAACTTGTATTTTACTATGCTAGACTTTAAGAGAGAAGTATAATCTGTTGTGTAACAAAATGTTTTCACTAATGTAGTTCAAAAATGTATTCTTCTGTAAAACTAGATTTCCCTAATTTTACCACCTGTAAAACAGTAACTGTTTGGCTCTATATTAAAAGTGAAATGAAATTACAATTGATTAATTACATTAATACAAGTAATAACATTGCTATAAATTGTCTATATTAATTGTGAAACGAAATTACAATTAAGTAAAAAGTAATAACATTGCTATAAATTGTATCAATTTACTGTGTCAATATCAAGCCCCCCAAAAATATCAAAGTAATTTAGCTCAAAATAATTGGCATACTAGTCCTTGTTTGAATGTCAGTCATGTGCAGTGTCTATTAAAGAAAGATAATAATTTGATCAAAATTACACATATTTGTTATAGTATGGTATAACAAAACTTTACACTGCGCATTAAAACAATGTAACACTGCTAATAATATTAGGGTTTTATGGTAATACTTGTAATACAATTGAAGTAGCAGGAATAAAGGATTTTGTATGAAAACAAACTGGTTTGCAGATACAGTTTTTAATGTATCACAACAATGAGCAACAAACATACTTGATGAACTATTTCCAGAAGTTGTTCAAATACCATCTACAATAAACGTCATTTACACTATGACAACAGGTCTGTGACAAAATAAAAAAGGTTTCAAAACCATGTTACCGCGCTACGGTACAGTTGAGACCTCAAACATTACAGTAACAAAAACTAATGCGACTACTCTCTATATATAAAACATCAATAACATTTTTGGTTTAGTTTATTTAAAGTTTTAGCCATAGGGGCTTCTTCTTATTAAAACCTCAGGGTGCATTTCCTATGTAACCCAGATGTTGAGAGTACATATTGTGTAGGATATGATTGCGCCTTGAAAATCCCTTTTGACATCCAGAAGAACAATCCCAATTTCAACCTTTTGAAGGCTGTCCTCATAAGCATGACACAATCCATCCATTTTACAAAGTTTGTTTGGCTGCTGTGCAGTTGCAATATGTATGTACAGTTATATTATTGGACCATCCTTTTGTTGGTTTGTTAGCTTTTACCAGTCCTTAGTGTGGGAAGCATTCTGTTCAATGCTAACATCTTAGCACATGATGCTAGCGGACAGTTCAGTCTGACAATGCTGAGCCACGTGGTGAGGAAAGGCAGAAAGCCAGGTTGTGAGAGCCTTTGGAATCAGGACAGTCGCTCAGGTTTGTACAATGGCAGAATTGCACCTTAGGAGGCCAGGATGTCTCTTATGAAACACAATCGAAAAGTGTCTTCAAGATTAAAGTAAATGTTAAAATACTAAAAATCCAAATAAGAACATTTAGAAAGCTCACACAAAAAGAGAAGAAACTGTGACATTTTGTGTTTAAACTTTGAACAAAAGAAAAAAAAAGTCCTGTACAATAAAACATAAGAGGAAATGTTACTTGATTTCATTGTTTGAAACAATAACTAAGCATGATTTGATTTAACCTGTCAAACAGTTGCATTACATGCTACTTGCTCATCTCAGAATAGGAAATACCAAAAGCAATACATTTTTGCATTTCTTCATATTAATAAATTTGTACCATGCACAGCCAACTACAAATATGTACAACAGCTTAGCTTTCTGTGTTCACAAGCCTTTTTCTTTCATACAAATAGCCTTCTGTTACTTTGGAATGAATCACATTGGCTTAAATTACCAAACTAGAACGTGATTCGTAAAAAATTGAATACCCTTTGACAGTTTTCACATTCTTAGTTCCACAGCAAAACAATAAAAAGGAGAAAAAAACAAAAAAACAGCAAAGCAAAGTAATTTATGGGTCAATAAATTGTCTGGTAGAAAGTTGAGTACTGGTGGCAAGCTAAACAACATTACACAGTAGCAGCAGAACGTTCTAAGATAATACTTTGTAATGTTTCACTAAATGTGGAAAAACGAAAATATTGACTTTTGATGTCAGCTTAAAAGAAATGCCTGGAGAACTAAAGAAAACCATGACAACCTATGCAATGAATGGCAGTGAATCATTGTAACACTGTTGTTCGTCCTACTAGCACAGGGAAATGTTTCAATACACAAAACAAATGTTGTCCCCATTTCAAAGCAGCACACTTGGTAACAATAAGCAAATATTCATACCTTTTTTTTGTTTTACTTATAACTTTTTTTTACCAACCTGTACCTTAACAGTTTCAAGTATACAGTACTACTTTCATGGATGCACCAGTTGTTAAATAGGTCTCTGGATTGTTTGACATCAATCCTATAACGTATGGACCAAAATGCTGCTGTAATAAACTTAATCATTATACTTAAACAAACATACATACATGTAAATGGAAAAAATCTATTAAATTAACAAATTACCTAAGCAAACAATTATAACAAAAACAAAGTAAGTGCACTATAGTCCAGACACAAGCAGGTACCATAACAGTACAGCAATTCACAAATGAAAAATGTCATATTCACATAATCCTCGAGAGTCTATCAAAACTAGAGTTATTACCTCTTGAGAAAAGGGTGTGAGCAGAGGTAAAGGTGAGAAGGTAAGAGTTGGCACAGATTAGTATATTCTACAAGATAAAGGGGGGGGGGGCGGGGGGGGGACAATAGACACAGCTCGTTGTAATACAAACTGGCAAACACAGGGGAATCATACACATTTACTTCACCATTCTAAATTCCCTCAGTGGCAAAACCATACTGTCTTTGTAGGGCAAAAAGCAAAAAGGATATGCACATTGTCCATTGTAACAGTAATAATGTCTCCTGGTACTCTACACACATCAAGGAAATGTGTCCGATAAAGCTTGACATGTTTTGGTTAAAAGCCCAGTGTACCCAGGCTTGTTGCTGCTTTAACAAATGAGAAATGTTATGTTCTGACCTGAGAATTTAAAGCTACTGAATTACACCTATCTAAACTAAGAGAGAATCTCTTTGAGGGTTCTGGATCGTCATCCCATACAGTACATGCTAGCATTTGGAAAACAATCCAGCTGAGGTGCAATTTGCTATCGTGAGAGTTTTTGGCTTGAAACAAGCTCCCCAAAAGGAGCCTGTGGGATTTTTTCTTACTCCATGTTTTTTTTGTATACAATATAAGCTCAGTCAAGCATCTGCAACAGTTCTGTCCATAACAAAAATCAATCAATATCTTGCCAGCATATCAATATGGGAAAAACAATCCTGAGTCAATCATTTGGTACTGTAATTTTTTGGGTTAAGAGAAACTTTGGAACTGCGGTTAAAAGTCTTTTTTTTTTTTTTTTTCTTTAAGCAAGGGATCCTGTTTTCACTCCTACACACTGAACATATCCATTCTGATACTACTGAAGCTAGCGTCTAGGCCAGAGGTCGGCTTGGCCTTGACCTCCAGTGCTTTATCTAAGTGGTCCAGCTTCTGGCTTAGCTCATTATCAGACTCGTCTGAACAACTCTCGGTGGGTAGTGAGGTTGGAACCCCTGAGGTGCTGCAGGAAGTTGAGGTAACCGTTGAAGGTGAGGAAAGGGGAGGAGGAGGAGAAGCAGACGGGGAGGAGGAGGAAGCAGCTTTCCGGGCAGTGGCCTGGAACAGGACATTTGGCCAGGACTTCATGGACAAGCGAGAGAGATGAGGAAAGGTGTTATTAGAAGAAGCTGCAGACTGCGAGGTAGATGTGGTGTTAGGAGTAGGGGAGCAGACAGAGTGAGGTAATAATCTAGTATGCTCTTTGGCATTTCTCATTGCTTGTTTGATTGTTTTCTCTTTGTGCAAGCTCGACTGAAGGTGTTGGCCAAGTGCTTCATTCCCATTAACAACCACGTTGCAAGCTACACAAGTATATTTGCTCACTGCCTTTCGAAGCACTGTCTCTTGCGGATCGGTAAAAGCATGTCCAAAGTAACAGAAGGACTTTTGGTGACGCACCGCTGAGTCTTCGTCAGCAAAAATCATCTGGCACTTCCTGCATATAAACTCATGCTTTACGGACGGTACGATAAAAGCATCTGGAAAGTCTGTTGTACTTTTGGTATCCTTTTTCAGTTCTTCTTTTGTGCTTTCAGTTGAAGAGCCTCTGTTGTTGGTATCCTTAGCTTCCATTGCTTCTTTTGGTTTGAAGGAGTTGACATTACTCTGCACACTCTGGGACAACTTCACAGAGGTTGCTTTCTGCTGCTGCTTGAGTTGTTGCTCAAACTGTTTTTTCTGCTGCTGCTGCTGCTGCTTCTGCTGCTTCTGCAGTGAATCCTGGAGGGACTGCTGGTACTGCTGATACTGCTGCAGGAGGGCGGTGGGGGAGAGGCCTGCCATGGTGGTTTGTGGGACCGCGGCCGGGCCATAGGGAAACAGGTTCTCCATGCCGCACAGAGGGGGAAAGAAGCCCCCTGCTTGGACACCCCGGGGCATCTGGGGCGAGAAGCAGTTGGTCAAACCGGGGAGGAAGTAAGGCAGGAACTGACCCCCCAGGAAGGAGTTTGGGTCCCCAGCGGCGAGGGCATTCTGAAGAGCCTGCAGCTGAGCCATGTCCAAGGGGGTTTCCATTCCATGCTTCCCTGTCGGGGTGGCCTTTTCCCTCTTCTTTGCCCCCCCGGAGCTCTCCCGACGGGCACCACTCTCGGCCTCTCGTTCCTTGACCTTGGTCTGGGGTTTCTTGCCGCCGCCGTCTCTCTCTGGATCTTTGCCTTGCTGCTCGCTGTGATTCACTGCTGCCAAAGGTTTGGAGGGAACAGGAGGAGGAGGAGGAGGAGGAGGAGGAGGAGGAGGAGGTGGAGGAGGAGGAGTCTGCAGAAGAGTCTTGGATGGGGTAGTGCTGAGAGACACGGCAGGAGAGGGAGTGGCTGGTGTAGGGAACCCAAGCATACCGGCCCCGGGAGACGCTAAAGCTGAAATACAGTGGTAGGTAAATCATATGGAAACAGTCACCCCTAACATCACTACTCAATATTCTGCATGACATGATGGTGGTAGTTCATTTATCATTCACTGACTCTGTTGTTGTTTTTTTTTCATTTCTAATTTTTTGATTTTGTTATGGATCAAAACTGTCACATGCTCTTTGTACTATACCAATATTATGCTAATAATATACCAAACCAACAAGGGAAATAACAATACAAATCAAACAAATTATATAGATGTGATTGCTTTTAAAATCTCTGAATTATCTGTCAGCAGTTCCACTTAGATGTTTATTTGACATGCCCCAACCTTTTTCAGAAGTCAAAATATATTAACTACACCAGTGGAATATAGAATGAGCAGAGCAGAATAAAATAGTGTTCATAACGCTCCTACTCTTTTCCTTGGGACTGTTTGTCATACTAACTCACCAGGTGTGTTGGGTGGGAAAGCAGGAAGTGACGATGGCCCATTGACCCCAGGAAGCAGGACCGGTGGGAGACCAGAGATCCCTGGGTAGCCTGAAGGCAGACTGAGGCCATGAAGTGCGTTGTTGTTGTCCACTGCGGTCTGCTGCTGGGCTGGCAGGCCCAGACCGTCGCTAGCCTTTTTCATGCGGTCCATTTCATGCTGAGCCATCAGCTGACGGACCGTGGTGGGCGTCAGGTAGTCCTTTTCCCGGTCCACCTGGTTCCCCAGGGTCTCCTGCACTTTGGCAATGTGCTGTTTGGAGAAGATGTGGTCGCGGATGGACATCCGGGCGGTGTATTTCACACAGCACAACGTACACTCAGGCCTCGGACCGTCCGGCGAGCCTTGACTTATCATGAAGGGCTTCCCAATGTTGATCTTGAACTTCTTCTCTTTAGCACGGGCGTTTTGGAACCACACCTGCACTACACGCTTGGGGAGTCCAATCTCCGTGCCCAGCATGTCGCATTCCTGCATGGTGGGGGTGCGGTAGTCGCTAAAGCAAGCCTTGAGGACTTTGAGCTGAAGGTTGCTCATCTGGGTCCTGAAGCGCTTGTGGCAATGTCTCTCTCCGCCGCCTTTGCCCGATTTGAATGGGTTCATGCCACCAAAGGGATTGGGGGAGCTGGGATCGGCCAGACTGGACGACTCGCTCTGGTCGTAGGTGTCGTCCATGTCGTCGTCTCTGGAGCTGTAGTAGGAGTCGTAGTCTTTGCCGGAGAAACTGAGGGAGGGGCTCACCATGCTGAGCTGAAGCCTGTCGTCGGCCCCGTCCGCGGTCTGCAGAGAGCTGTCCCTGTTCTCCCTCAGCTTGTGGCTGGCGGTGAGACTCTCCACCTCGTTGTTGTTGCCCTCGTCCCCTGTCGTGGTGTCACTGATGGCCGTGTTGATGGAGGAGGTCTCGTCAAAGTCCATCTTGCTCAGGTCGTATGAGGAGGTCTCCGCAGAATTCAGGTTGAGCCCTTCAGTTTCATCACAGTTTTCTGCTTTTAAGGATGAAGGGCTCAAGAAGTTTTTTAACGGTGACTCGGAGGGTTTGACCGGGGTGGAGGAAGCAGCTGGAAGCTCATAGTCGCTGGGCTCAGTCTTGGTGGGCAGCTGCGGGTACTCAAAGAAGCTGTACTTGTTGGGGCTTTCCCCTCGGTCGTTGTCTTGGTTCATCATTGGGCTAGGGGGCAGACTAAAGCCCGCCTGCTTCGCCTCATGCCAGTGCCTCGAGCGTATGTGGCTGTCCAGAGCGGACTTGGCCTTAAAGAGCGCTCTACAGAAGGGGCATTTCTTGTGGGACTGGGTGGGCCCTAAAGCTCTAAACTGCCCCTTCCTCTCGCGCGCGCGAGTGTTCTGAAACCACACTTGCACCACTCTCTTCTTCAGGCCGACCTCCCGCGCAATGTGGTCCAGCATCTTCCGTGTGGGGTTAGAGTCGAGGAGGTATTTGTCGTAGAGGACCTCCAGCTGCTCCGGTGTGATGGTGGTGCGGAGTCGCTTGTCTCTGTGCTGCTGCTCTTCGGCACTGATTCCCACATCTTTGTCGTTGGAGCCCTCCTCTTTATCGTCAAGTTTTCTCTTCATGGAGCCAGATCCAGAGGCTGAGGTCAGTCCCGAGCCACTTTGAGTGGCCATTTGTGACAGCCCTCCAGACAGCAGTTGGCTAGTCATGAGGGGGTTGTTTGGGTCAAATATCATATAGGGCATGTCAAGGGGTCTCTCGAGGAACTGGGAGTGTAGGAACTGGTTTTGAGCGGCCAGGAAATGCATGTGTTGATGCTCCTGCCAGAGCTCAATGCTGGGGAAGGCTATTTTACACTGCTCACACTGGTACTGAAGCATCTGGGGAGGGAGGCTATTGGTCAAAGAGGACAGAGCCAGAGAGAGGGGGCTGGAGGCCATGGAGGCTGACTGGGGCTGGGAGTGAGGTCGAGACATCTGGGGCTGAGGGGCTTTCTGTGTAGGCGGTTGAGGGGTGGAGGCCTTGGATGGTCTGGATTCTGGCATGGACTTGATCACTGGTGATGGGGCAGTCTCGGTCTGTTTGGGTTTGACCTCAGGTGGCATTTCAAGCTTAGGTGACGCTTTCCCCATGCTGGGGCGGGGAGAGGGCATCAGAGGGGAGCTGGAGCCAGAGCTGGTGGCCGGTCCGTGGGCATGTTTGGGAGGCTCCGCGGCCTTAGTAGGGCCTGGCTCTCCAAGATCCATGTACTCTTCCAAGTGGTTTTCCTCACTCCCTTCTTCATCCTCGTCCTTGTAGCACAGCTTCTTCTGGTGGGTGATGAGGTCAAAGATACGCGGGAACACCACGCTGCACTTTTTACACTGGTACTGCATGTTGCTGGTTCGGATGTAGCGCTCGTTGGTCAGCTCCTTCTTCTCATTGTCTTTACAGTCGGCCTGGTTCTCGTAACTCTTGCGGGCCTTCTGGCGGGCGTTTTGGAACCACACCACAATCACGCGACTCGGAAGATTGAGCACGGTGGACAGCTGCTCAATTTCGTCATCCTTCGGGTAAGCGTTGGTGTCAAAGAAGTCTTGCAGGACCCTCAGTTGGTAGTCGGTGAATCTGGTCCTGGATGACCTCTTGTTCAAGGTGGCGTCTGTTCGGTAGTACTCCAGTGTGTTATACTGGGATTCCATTCGAATATCCTCCAACGTGGTGATGGGTGGGATATTGAAGTTGTAGGGGGAATCCTTGCTTCGTTGCCTCTCTTTGAAAAGGGTGTTACGGAACCAGTGCTTGATCACTTTCTGAGGGAGGCCAGACTTGTCCGCCATCTCCTGAATCTGCTCCTCGTTGGGAGAGTTGTTGATGTCAAAGTGGGCTCTGAGGATCTTCAGCTGGTCATCAGTGATGCGGGTTCGGGGCCGTTTGAACTGGGACTGGCGGAGGAAGTTGGGATCGAGACCCAGCTGTTGCTGACAGAGCTGTGTGAGGTCTGAGGACAGGGAGTCCATGTTTGGAAGCTGGAGGGCCAGCTGAGGAGGCAGGCCTGGGTGCTGAACAGACTGCATCATTAGAGGAGAGAAGAGCGGCAGATCAAGGGGCATTTGCAGTTGGACTTGTGGGGGTGCAGGAGAGGCTGCGGGGGGAGGAGGTGGGGGTGGTGGTTGGGACTCCGCCTTTGTCACCTGGTGAGAGGTCTGGTGGGGCGCTGGGGAGGGAGCCTGGGTCTGGGTCTGGGGCTTCGTCATGGAGGTTGAGGGAGGCTGAGGGGCTGTCACTGGGGAGGGAGCCGGTGGTGGAGGGAGAGAAGGTGGTGGTGGTGGGGGAGTCTCCGGTGAAGGAGGATTAATGGGGTAAAGCTTATCGTAGGCCTCTCTATACTGCTGGGCAAACTTCTCCAGCTCGCCATAAGGGAAGAACTGTCCATGGACATGCTCCTGGTGGCTCTTGAGAATCAGCATGTTGGAAAAGAGCTTGCCACACATCCCACACTCCAGCTTGTCAGTGCTCGTTTCCACTTGCTCTCCCTCTCTGCTTTTCTTCTGGTTTTTCTGTCTATTCTCATTGTACTGGATGACTAGCTCAAATCCAAAGTTTTCTAGTAGGGCTTTAGCGGCGTTGCCCCTGGCTCCTGATACAATGCGTGGAGGAGGAATCAGTGGCTCGGAGAATTTGGACTTTTTGACTTCTTTGCCCTGCTCCTTTCCTCCATCGTGGACCCCGTCACCTCCGTTCTCCAACTTGGCCTTGTTCTCCTGCTTCTCCAGGTGCTCCTCGGCCTCCCTGGACATCTGGATGTCGGAGACGGACGCGGTGCTGAGCTCCATTTTGGTTTTGTGGCTTTGCACCTGCTGATTTTTCTGATGCTGCAGTTGAGACTGAGAGGCTTGTTGCTGTTGTTGCTGTTGATGTTGCTGCTGCTGCTGCTGCTGCTGCTGAGCCTGCTGTTGAGCTTGAACCTGCTGGAGCTGGTGCTGCTGTTGCATCTGTTGCTTAAGTTCCTCCAGGAAAGAGCCAGTGAGGCTGGGCATCCCAAACGCGGCTGCAGAGTGTAACGCCAGCTCTGGACTGATGTTAAACTCCGCCCCTGGGATGTAGAAAGGGAAGAGGAACTGGGGCTGCTGGAACTGCATGAGCGCCTCGGGGGTCATGGGGAAGTGGGGGAAGAAGGCTGGGTTGAGGAACTGGGGCTGGAAAAACGCAGCCTGCTGCTGGAGCTCGTGCTGAAGCTGCATTTGCAACTGGGCCGGGGACTGGGCTTGCTGGCGGCTAGGCTGCGCCGAGGCTCTGTCACTGATGGTGGTGGCGGTCTGCTTAGAGTTGTTAGCGTTAGCTTCTTTGGCTTCTACAGTGTTTTCTTTATTAGCTAGAGGAGTTCTGCTTCTGGCATTGTCAGGGTTGCCGCTGCTGTTCCCTTGAGAGGATGGCGCCGGGCTCTTAGCGGGAAGTGGACCACTGCCTCCAGTGCTGCTCGTTTCGGTTTTGGCTGTTCTGGCTTTGGTCTGGTGGAGCACGGACCTCATGTGGATCTCGAGGGTTGAGCTTTGGCTGTACGCAACGTTACAGATATTGCATTTGAACGGTTTGTTGTCGACGTTGTTGCTGGGCTCCTGGGGAACCGGGCTGGAAGCCTCCTGGAGAACCTTCTTCAACTTGTGCAGGTGGGAGACCGAGTTGTAGTGGACGAGGAGAATGTTCTTCTGGGTGAAGGACTCCTTGCACACCGTGCACTTGTATGGACGGGATGGGTCCAGAAACTTCTCCATGGTGAAATTGGGCCCTTTCCGAAACGGCAGGGTCCTTTTTGGCTCTGCTCCCATGTCGTCGAGGAGGGAGCTACTGTCGCTTCCTGTCGGGCTGGGCCTCTCTTCCTGGTCCAGCTCGTCGTCTCTGTCCGTGTCGTGTTCGAAGGCTTGAGCCTCCTCCAACGCCCTGGCTTCACTCTCAGTGATGTCCCCGTTCAGCGGCAGACTGCTGACCAGCTGCTGGACCTCAGCTTCACTCAGCTCGGGGTGTCCATTTTCCAGATGCTTCCGGAGCGCCAGAAATGTTCTGAAGCTGCGCTGGCAGAGGCTGCACATGGTGGCAGCTCGGATGGCATGGTACTGGGAATGTATCTGAAGCTTCTGCATGGTCTTGAAGGCCAAGCTACAGTGGTTGCAGCGGTATTTGTAGACATGCCGATCAGACACTGAGAGTTGCTGCTGCTGCTGCTGCTGCTGCTGCTGCTGCTGGCGCCTCTGAAGCTCGCCCAGGTGGTCCTGCAGGGAGTCGGGGGACTTTTGTTCCTGACTAAGCCCACTTGCTCTCTTCCAGTCGGGTGTGTCAGAGCCCTCCCTTGGGGGCTTGAGGTCCTCGCCCTGGAGGCCCAACTCATTCTTGTCTTGGGCTATGCTTGTCATCTCATCCTTTGAGCCATTTCCTGGATGGGATAATAAAGAAAGTCATTTTAAATATATTTTTTTTTAAACCCAAAATTTTTATGAATTAAAAGAACATACTGACAAATAACACTAAATGCACTCTGGAGAAGAGGCAGAAAAAGTGTCATCATGCGTTTTAATTTCATGAGTTAGTTGACCTACCTGTGGATTTTCCAAAACCATCTGAGAGAGTGGATGAAGGATCCATTAAGCATAGTGCTTTGTCTTGTCCAGTTGTGGAATGCATTATGTTATTTGGCATCACTGAATCAGGTCCCCCAACCTATGACAATATTTAGAAATATTACAAACCTTTCATTTTGATATAAGGTCAGAAAGGATGACTACATCTCTATAAAAGTAGGCCTTCAAAACATACTGAGGAAGTTTATTTAATGTAAACTCGTCTCACACCAATAAAAGAACCAAGGTTGAAACGCGGTTTTGCTTTTCTCACAGGATGAGAACTGTCAAGTTTATGACATAGTATCGAGGGAGTGGGATAACTGCATGGGAAATGTTTTATGAGGCTGCTCCGTGTTAGCCCTTGCTCTTAGCCAAACAGGGCACCACAGGAAGGACTAGACAGTCCTGACAAAATGGCTTTCACTTTTCAGTTCAACATTCATCTTTCAAAAGAGCAAAAACCTTTCATTTAAAGCGCATGAGAAACCTAGTTTTTTTTGCACAACTTATTATATGAACTTATTCATATTGTTTCAATGGCAATGGTAATGTTTCTAAAGCTGATATTAGGTAAAACTAACTAACTAACTAACTAGCTAAATAAATAAATAAATAAATAAATGAAAGAAAAATGTTATTATGTTTGCCTTACAGTAATTGTCCATATATTTTGCTGACACGAATCAAAACACTAAGTCAGCGCTCAGAAAACCCAGATCCCTACTAAATCACTGCTTCTGTCCAGACAAAGAAACGCTTCCCACGTACGGTCATGAGCAGTTTCTCGACGCAGTCCGGAGCCACGCTGTGCAGGTGAGTCAGATGCAGCTGCAGATGGATCTTGTTGCTCAGAACGTCCTGGCAAAGAGGGCATCGGATCACCGGCTGCATGGAGTGCTGGGACATGACGTGGAGCTGCATGCGATTGGCGTCTTTGCTGCTGTAGTTACAGTACGGGCACTGCTGGATCTAGAGGGGGAGACAGGAAAACATACGCTCAGAAAGAAAGAGACAGCCCACAGAAAAAAAAACCCGTAGGTGATGCCTTTCTGCAGCCGGGTCTGAGAGAGGACAGAGCGACATATCTCCAAAAGGAAACCCAATTCTTCAGAACACCCACCCGCGCTTTCAGAACTTTTTAAAAGGCAGAATGTAGAACACGCAATTCACTTAAGTCCTCAACTTTTGCAATTTTATTAGCGAAAACATGATTGGCCGGCATTTCTAATCAGGAGATTAGTGATGACAAAGGTGCGTGCACCCTCTCCGTCTGCGCTGCGCCCTCATTACAGGGAGTACTCTTAACATGAGGCTCCCCACCACCTGCCTTAATATAATCCATTTCTGAAATGACCAAAGTCCTGCCTCCACTCAGGTCCCCCGCACGACACAAGCTAATAATCTAATTTCAAAACACATATAATGTAAAGAGATGCAAAGGGGTAAGTGGAGAAGCATAGCCCGCCACAGGTAACAAAGAGAGCGAGCGCCGCGGCTGATGCTAAAAAGATCTGTCAGGGAGGGCATGAAGCTTCTGTTTAACCCCTTGTGGTTTTTATAGCGTAGCATTTTTGCTCGTTAACTGCCTTTCCCCCCCCATTACCTTAATGTAACCTAAGGGTTTTAAGGCTCCTTGTGCTATCAAGGAAGTGGTTCTGCCTAGCACTATATCTTGTTGAGGTTAAGCGTAGCATACCTGCTCATTGGCAGACGTTTTCCCCTCCGCAGATTTGGGCCTTTTTGGCGGGCTGTCATTCTGCCTCTCCGGGAGAATAGGACGCTTGCCGACACTATTAAGTCCAGATGCCTCTTTAGCCAGGGAATTGCCTCCTGAAAAAGACAAAGGTAACATAAACACTTAGACTTACTTTGAACCAATGTGTTACATTATGTAGATGTATGTTTGTAATGGGCATCCGTGTGGAAATGAATATGGTTGCGGGGTTTTTTGTTATGGCAAAAGTGAAAAAGTGAGGTAACTCCATAATACAAAATGTTTTGTAAATATGCCTTAAAAAACTACATGTATTCATGGAGGAACCAACACCTAGAGCCAGAGTACAACATATCCTTCCTATCAACATCGGTATAGATCGAGCTGCTTTCTGCCCCTAGGATATGTGAGATGGAGTACATTTTTATCAGGCTCATTATCACAGCAAGACATACATTAAATGTTATGGTAATATTATACACTTCATTAGGCCATATGCATTTCCCCTGCCACCGAAACAACCTCAGCCAGGGCATGATGCTAAATATCGGCCTGGTCACGGCTGGTGGTAGCACGGGGGGGGGGGGGGGGGGGGGGGGGGGGTGTTGCGGGTGCTTTTCGTTAGTTGTCGTTACGTCGGGGTTCAACGCTGAAAGATCAGCCTCTGGTTGTGTTTAGGTAACGCTGGAGCCGCTGATAAATCTTTCATTAGCCTCCTCCACAGATACAGGCAGAGGAGCCCGGCTCTGCTCTGCCACTGCAATTCATCCATCCGGCACAACACAAAGGCACATCAACAGCACCCCACTAGGACCTCTCCCTTTCTTTTCCCCTCCCTCTCTCCCTCCCTCCTGTTCTCTCTCTCCGCTGGTCACTCAAGGCATTATGGGAGCCTCAGTCTTGCGAATCAAGGCTTCACGGTGGATGCACAAATGGAAAAAAAAGGAAATCAAAGCACTGATACACGGAGAGCAAAAAAAAAAAAAGACATTTTGTATTTCACATTATTCTGTGCCCCCTGTATTTGTACTTGCCGCATATCAATTCCTCCAGCTCGTTCATGCATTTTAATTCTGTTGCATTAAGCAGGCGTTCCACTTATTCTATTTGTAATCCCCTATATCTAGAGCCTGAAATATTGGCCTGTCAAGGAAAGTGACAGAGGGAGGGAGGTTGGGAGCTAAAAAAGAAAGAAAGAAAGAAAAAACACACACAAGGGTACAATAAGAATTTCTAAAAGCATTCGAGAATGGCACTGCAGCTTGGAATAGGGAGGTAATCTCACCTCCCAGTGCTTGTGATAGCCCTTACAGCGCTGGTGTGTGTGTGTGTGTGTGTGTGTGTGTCTGTGTGTGTCACACACATCTTGTGACAAACTCTGTCATCTCATTGGCCAGATTGGCCAGGCCTGGAAGCGCCTGTCATATCACCTGACCTTTCTGATGCCTGCCCCTCCCCCCATGTTTATGACGTCCTCCTCTAATTTCAACTTCCAACGTTCGCCTCCATCTTCCAGTCAATTTGCAACTAAATGACATCCAGTCAAAGGAGGAGAGGCGATCGTCGGACTAGAGGTTGCAAACACATTTACAATTCAGTGACGGAAGAACCCACACTCCCCCATTGATTACAGTCATATTGAATTTGAATGTCTGTTAGTGTAGCGTATAGTGCGCTTGTGTGTGTCCCCGCACACTAAACTCAGAGATCTGCCCTTCTCATTTCGTTTCTTCTCGACCTACTGCTTTCATAAACACTCACAACACTCCACCGGAGACAAACTGATGTCTAACCTTGAACATGCAGAGTGGCTTTCAATCCGTCCACTTTGGAGACATAAGTGGCCAGCTCAACGAAGGAATCCCATCGCCATTCGTAGGCATAGCACAATCATATCGCCATTCGAAGGCATGGCACAATCATATCGCCATTGGAAGGCCTTGCACACGATTCCGACACTTAGATGGACGGGCCTTCAAGGAACTACTCAGGGAAAATGCAAAGCACACAATAAGGCCCATGTCCACAACAAGGATTTACATTTTCAAAGATTACTGGAGAAGGCGTTATATCGGATCTTATAATACCTAACTTCTCTGCAAGGCTAAGGAGAGAGAGAGAGAGAGAGAGAGAGAGAGAGGGAGAGAGAGAGAGAGAGAGAGAGAGAGAGAGAGAGAGAGAGGAGAGAGAGAGAGAGAGAGAGAGAGAGAGAGAGAGAGAGAGAGAGAGAGAGAGAGAGAGAGGGAGACTGTCCTCATTCTTCTTTGTTTCTGAGCCTGCGCCTTAATGACTTGCCGCCCCCCCCCCTGCCTCTGCCCGCCCCCCCGGCCCCCCCTCCCGACAGGCACTGGTAGCAGCAGTTCATTGAAGCAGAGGGCAGGATAAACCTGACACCGTCTTCTCCTCCAATGACAAATGTCTGCATGTTGCAGGCCCTTGCTTGATTAGATAAATCAAAAGGTGATTTATGACATTCAGGCCCTTTGCATTGCGGTGGAGAAAAGACCACACTCGCCACCCATCTTTATTTGCAACTGTCAATGGTGTTTAGGGAGGCCGGCACACGTGCACACGCGCACACACACACACACACACACGCACACGCACACGCACACGCACACGCACACACGCACACACACACACACACACACACACACGTGCACACACACACGCATGCATGCGCGCACACGCGGGGAGGAGAAAGGGTGATGGCCACAAGAAAAGAAGCCTGATGCTTTTTAAAAAGGCAGGCAGAATACTCTTTCTAAAACAGTGCCTAAGGAATACTCTCTCTAAAACAGTGCCTAAATAAAGGTGAAGCTGTATTACTGCTGTTTAAGAATAGCGTTCCATTTAAAACGGATTAGATATTTTTAAAGTAACCCTTAGCGCATTCAAAATATTCCCTTAGTATGTCACTGCATTTCATGACTTTGAGCATCACATCTTGGACACAAATAACCCGTTAAAAGCAAAGTGACGGGCGTTCTCGTCGCAAACGCCATGTCCTCAAACCACGGAGCAGCTCTCCGTCTCGCTCAACGCTCTGCGTCTCATTTTAAGGCCGGCGAATAAACGTAAAAAAAAAGAAAAGGAAAAAAGAAGAAGAAAGGGGACAATTAAGCCGACAGGGCCAGCCTGGATTTAGTATTCAATTGAGTGGCCCTGAGGCCTGCCAGCTTGGCTGGGTCTCCACTGCAGTAAATCTCCCCTCCAGTGCTGCTGGCCAGCTGATTTACTGGGCACCGGCTCTAAGGTCAGGCATTAGGCTGACCCACAGGTCGCCTGATAACATTACCATCCCACACTTTGAACCCCCAAAAACTCCCACGGAACTACTCGGACCATTTTATTTTATTTTTCCTCGGGAGAAGAGGGTCCTGAGCGTGTCTGTTGTTTTTTTTTTTATTCTCCTC
>JAPMUY010005797.1:265000-272500 GCA_026901105.3 Galaxias olidus | reverse complement strand
TGGGTGTCATATTGGAACGGTATTTATGGAGATTGGGACAGGCTACGGGGGGGGGGGGGGGTGTGTGTCTACCCTCCACTAGTTGTGCTTCTCTTTTTTCCGTCTTTCCTAATTTTCTCTCTTCTTTTTCTTATCCCAACTCTTCCCCAACGTGGCGGCTCACTCCAGCTCAGAGCCCACACTTCAGGGTGTCATAGCCCGTAGTTACCTCTAGGGAGCGCTCTAGCAAGACACCAAGAGATGGAGAGAAAGGAGAGCTGGGAGAATTCAAAGAGAAGATGGAGAGAGAGAAAGAGAGAGGGTCATCTGGGTCTCATCAGTGGGTTTTTTTCTCTCTCTCTCTTCTCCATTTGGCAGTTTGGATCACTGGCGTGTGTGTGTGTGTGTGTGTGTGTGTTTTAAGGTGTATAAGTGTGTGTGTGTGTGTGTGGAATGTGGTTCCAGATCCCAGACAAGCTCTCCCAATACATCAGCACAGTGTCTGCCCTCTGATTGACCCTGCCAGTTACACACAACTCATCCACGGGCCGGGAGTGTCTGTGTGTGTGTGTGTGTGTGCAATTGATCAAGTGAATGAGTCCGTCATTGTATATGTTGCACGCAAGTGTTTGGTGCGTGAGTCTGTGTGTGTGTGTGTGAGTGTGTGTGTCTGTGTATGTGTGTGTGTGTGTGTGTGTGTGTGTGTGTGTCTGTGTGTCTGTGTGTGTGTGTGTGTGTGTGTGTGTGTGTGTGTGTGTGTGTGTGTGTGTGTGTGTCTGTGTGTGTGTGTGTGTGTGTGTGTGTGTGTGTGTGTGTGTGTGTGTGTGAGTGTGTGTGTGTGTGTGTGTGTGTGTGTGTGTGTGTGTGTGTGTGTGTGTGTGTGTGTGTGTGTGTGTGTGTGTGTGTGTGTGTGTGTGTGTGTGTGTGTGTGTGTGTGTGTGTGTGTGTGTGTGTGTGTGTGTGTGTGTGTGTGTGTGTGTGTGTGTGTGTGTGAGGAGCAGGGGGTGGAGGTTCTGCGGCAGTGACTTGTTACCATCAACATAATCGCTACCAGAAGTAGCGCGGAGCAAACCTTCCACAGCCACCTTCCCCTCTTCCACAAACACACACACACACACACACACACACACACACACACACTGCGCTCGGTGTGTGATTTTGGCAGTCCAGTGGGACTCTCTTTGATGTGGGCCAGTCGGAACATTAAAGCAGGCTGCCGTCGCCTAGCGAGGTACAGCCCAGGCCTAGCCACAGCTCCAGGATCAGATTACTGTACCCTGGTCCCAGCCTTCACCTTCAGAGGGGACCAACACTTACTGGCTCCCAATCAGACAAGTAGACATGTCCATCCAGTCCTTCAGTAGAAACCCCTAGTTTTCCCTCATAGTAGGTTCATGAGGATCTGGTGAATAGAGCACGTGCAGGAACAAATGTTCCCCATGAGACAGCGAGAGATACGGAGAGGGGGAAGGAGAGAACTGCAAGAAGGAAAAATGGGTGTGGGGAAAAAAAGATGTTATGAAAGAAAACGGTAGGGACATATATGGGGGAAGGCAACTGAGGCTGTACTGCAAAATGTTTATCTGTTTTGTGTGTGTGTGTGTGTGTGTGAGCATGTGTGTGTGTGTGTGTGTGTGTGTGTGTGTGTGTGTGTGTGTGTGAGCGTGTGTGTGCGTGTGTGTGAGCGTGTGTTGTGTTTAGAGTGTGTGTGTGTGTGTGTGTGTGTCTCCTCGCTGCTTAATGACCTGCTCTGAGACCACTCTCCCCCTGAGGGACCATAACGGCCATATCGGGTCATTATGTGCCCAGTGAAGGACTCAGTTGCACTGCACACAGTCGTACAGCAATGACACACAGAGACACTGGACACCGCAGACCCAAAATGGCTGAATTCATTAGCCGGGCTGTAGAGAAGTCCTCTCTAATTTTGTTCCTCAGGGCTGGGATAGTGCTCATTAAGGGCCAGAGAGAAAAATATTTTTCTCTGCTTTATTGTTCATCTTAAATCATACATGCTTTGAAAGGGGAACATCATCTGGAAGGATAATTGGTCTTTACAATTACGATAATTGCAGTGAGAAAAAAATGTCATACCACTGCTCCTCTTCTAGTAGTAATAACGCTACTATGAGTAATATTTCCATCAGCGGCTCTTGTCAAGACTAGTTATTGTTTTGAGTCTTAATTATATTTTTGTAATATTTATGACGGCCTTGTCTCCTAAAATTAGATTTGATTTTAATGATAATTTGGTCATACAATCTTGGTCACGTCCCCTGTGTGTGAATGCCGGTGTGTGTGTGTGTGTGTGTATGTATGTGTGTGTGTGCGCAAGTGCGCAGAGGGGCCCCTGTGATGTCACATTCCTGCGCCGCGTGGCTCTAGTTTGGCCTCTGTATTTTACAGGGGGAAGGCTTTGAAACATTACACCACCTAACGCACACACACACACACAAACACACACACACACACACACACACACACACACACACACACACACACACACACACACACACACACACACACACACAAAAACACCCCAAGTCAAGGGCCAGTGGTAATACTGCCAGAATAATAACCTTACAGACTCCCTGATCTCTCTCTCCCCCTTTGCGCCCAAATCTTTCTTTCCCCCGTTCTGCCTTCGTAGCCTGCCTCTCCTCTTCTCTCTCCCTTCGTAGCCTGCCTCTCCTCTTCTCTCTCCCTTCGTAGCCTGCCTCTCCTCTTCTCTCTCCCTCTACCTTTCCCCCGCAAGTTTCAGCGCGTTTAACAAGCATTTAGATCCTAACCAGATGTTGTTAATGTAGCATGTCTAAAATGCTAAACATCAACCTAGTGTAGTAGGACTAGCTTCTGCTCAGGGCCTGGGAACAACACACACACACACACACACACACACACACACACACACACGGATATCTTATTACACACAGACAAATATACACTTTCAGTCTCCCTGACAAAATAATTTTTGTAGTTAATCTGCCTTTGGGTTGCCTGTCAATACAATGAATTTGGAAAATAGGCAAAAAAAATTCAATTCAAACTTCACTTTTCAAAACACTTGCATCGGCGCTATCAACAATGCACTTTGTTGATGTCAATTCTGACTGCCTACAAAACTTTCATTGGATTTCTCTTTGACTCTGAACTGCCTGCATCTCTTCTGCTTCCAGGCGACGAGGATAAGAAAAATCACCTATTGTTCCAGCCCCAAAAATCATATGAATAAACATGGGGGAAGATTAAAGCTCCGTGTGTCTTGCTGCGCCGACAGAAACAGCGCTGTTGTTTGGGGGTTTAATTTCAGGTCTGCGAGCACCAGGGAAGGCCGCTAATGATTCCTTAATAACAAATACTCAGAAGTTTTCAGAGGACAAAAAACACCTTCAAAAGGTTCTTTCCTACAGTTGAAAAAATGCCTGCCGCAACACCTGGTCTTGCACAATAGGTATGTGCGCGTTCACACACAAACACACGCGCACGCTCACGCTCACGCGCACGCGCACGCACCCACACGCACACCCACAACTTACACAACAGATATATTGCATTTCAGCCGTTTGAATTACCTTAGGCGGGCAGCGAGGGCGACTTGAGGAGGCAGCACGGCTAGCTTACTGGGAGATTCAAAAATAATTTCACCAGATTCCTCTTCTATTTTCCTTCCCCTGCCCTCCGCTCAGTCAGTCTCCTCCTCCTCCCCCCCTGCCCCTCTTTCATGATTCCCTTTCCAATATTTATCTAGTCCCTGATTATAAACAGCTGGCCGTCAGGCAGCCCACACAACACACACATATACAAACACACACACACACACACACACACACACACACACACACACACACACACACACACACACACACACACACACACACACACACACACAACACACACACAAACACACACTCAGACACAGTGGAAACATCCCACCCGCTCGCCACTGTGACCCTTACAGGCCCAGACAGACGGGAAGGAGAGAGGGAGAAAGATAGAGAGGGAGAGATAGAGAGACATAGACACAGAGAGAGAGAGAGAGAGTCAGGGAGAGAGAGACAGAGAGAGAGAGAGAGATAGAGACATAGACACAGAGAGAGAGAGAGAGAGTCAGGGAGAGAGAGACAGAGAAGAGAGAGAGAGAGAGAGAGACACACAGAGAGAGAGAGAGAGAGACAGAGAGAGAGAGAGACACACAGAGAGAGAGAGAGAGAGAGAGACACACACAGAGAGAGACAGAGACACAGAGAGAGAGAGAGAGATACACAGACAGAGAGACACAGAGAGAGAGAGAGAGAGAGAGAGAGAGACACACAGAGAAACAGAGAGAGAGAGAGACAGAGAGGAAGAGGCCTCTACAGAGCACTAGGGACTGGGGTTAATGGGCTTCCCATCCCTGTGATAAGAATTCATTCAGTTCTATTACCAGCACTGATCTACACAGGCTGCTCTCTCTCTCTCACTCTCTCTCTCTCTCTCTCTCTCTCTCTCTCTCTCTCTCTCTCTCTCTCTCTCCTTAGCTCTCTCTCTCTCTCTCTCTCTCTCTCTCTCTCTCTCTCTCTCTCTCTCTCTCTCTCTCTCTCTCTCTCTCTCTCTCTCTCTCTCTCTCTCTCTCTCTCTCTCTCTCTCTCTCTCTCTCTCTCTCTCTCTCTCTCTCTCTCTCTCTCTCTCTCTCTCTCTCTCTCTCTCTCTCTCTCTCTCTCTCTCTCTCTCTCTCTCTCTCTCTCTCTCTCTCTCTCTCTCTCTCTCTCTCTCTCTCTCTCTCTCTCTCTCTCTCTCTCTCTCTCTCTCTCTCTCTCTCTCTCTCTCTCTCGAAATCCCCCCCCCGGACCCCCCCCCCCACCCCCCACCACGCAAACACAGTTTGAGCCGGAAATCAATCGATGCACCTAATGAAGAAAGCAGCTGTTTCTCAGCATACCTGATCGACTCAGACCAACAGATCAGAACAGCGAGAGCACTGTGGTCCGTCTGTCCGTCCGTCCGTCCGGTGTGCACGCCGGCCCGTTAGTAGAGCGGGGGGCACGAGGCGGACAACGTGGCGGCTGCAGCACCGGTGAATTTAATAAAACGGCGGTCAGCTTTTAGAAGAGAAATGTGTGCTTGACTGTGTCGATGCTTCAAAATAGAGCCAGGACGGACAGTGCCTGAAATAATCCCAGTCCTGCCAGGTCCTGAATGTTCAGTGTTATTTTTAAACAGTAGTTGTGATTTCTGAGAACAGATTCTTTGTAGAATAGGATAGTGGGTAACGTCACTGCAGCTGTTGGGTTTGGCCGTGTGTGAGCGCTGGTGATAAATAAATATCTGTTTCTCGTGTCACTATTTCAATCCATCGTTTGTCAGCGTGTGGTCGGGGCATCTGTCCGACAGTGTGTGTGTGTGTTTGTGTTATTTGAGAGGGGTATGGCTTGGTTTGGCAGCAGCTTTAAACAAGAAGAAATGGCATACCACAACACCAGGAAACAAATGGCAAAAAGGCACAATGTCTTCAGGCCCAAAGTCATTGCTGCTGCTTGGAACCATACAAAGTACATGAAAAAGGGAGCTCTCTCTCTCTCTCTCTCTCACACACACACACACACACACACACACACACACCTCAGGAAAGTGCTCAGAGATGGAATTCACTGACTGGTACAAATAAGGGAATGCTGGCTTTATTCCGACTTCTCAAAAACATGCAAAAAATGTCCATTTCATTAGTGGCTAAACAATGTCATATGGGCCCCCACTGCCCCTGATAGAGGCAGACAAAGACAGAGCAGTACACATATGCTTCAAATAAATCAGATTACTGAGACAGAGAAAGAAAGGCTGAGAGAGAGAGAGAGAGAGAGAGAGAGAGAGAGAGAGAGCGAGAGAGAGAGAGAGTAAAAAAGACAGTATTTCCCGTTTCTTGTTGCCTCCTCCCCCATTCCGCTTCCCCTTCCTTCACTTTCTCTCCCCTCCCTCCATCTTCCCAGCAGGGTCTGTTTTAGATTTGAGTTAGCCGTAAAGTCGTATCTCTCCCTTATCTCCACCAGCCGTCGGAGAACAGAGCCTCCTATGTTTCCATGCGTTACCCTTCCCAGCTCTGACACTGTTTCCACGTCTTCGAACAGCAGACATACAAAATGGCTGACACAGTCTTTTAAAAAAAAACTGTCAATTCGACACTATTTATTTGTATCGTCCTATAATTTAAATCTGTAAACTAATATCTAGAAAATAAACCATATATTTGATTGAGATTTCACATTTTGTTTACGTTATCAGGAGATTTTAAAGTAATATAGTTACAATAAACTGTTGAATCAAAGGCCTGCTATTCTGAAATCACAACGTCAGACAAAATGGTTGCACAAGTAGGACGACAACAAAGGTCATCAGACGCTTTGTAACAGCTGCCCCGTTTAGAAAAGGCAGCCCCAGTCCCGGTGCCCCACTGAGCGATGGCGTGGTGGTGGTGGTGGTGGTGGCTCAGCCTGCCACGACCGGACTGGAAGGCCAATATTGATCGGGTTTAAACAAAGTTGTTACGGAGAGGGGAAAAGAAGGGCAGAGGAGTGAATATGTTAACAATCTGAAGAGAAAGGAACATCAATATTCAAATGAGCTCCACCATTGATTTATAATTAAGGCCTAATTGCACCATGGCTTGGACTTTTAACCACCCAGTGACCATACCTTGGGAGAGGAAAGGAACAGTATTGATACACTTTAACAGTGGTGGCTGTTGGCACATTGATCCCCTCATTTGCTGGGCTATGGGTGTGCATGAGGAGATCTGACATGGACACGCGCACGCAGACAGGCACACACACTAACACGGAGCTGCCCAATTAAAGCAGCTTTTCTTTTTTTACCGGATGAGGTTATCAAAAAATAAAAAAATTCTTAACTGATATTTGAAGTTGCCAATATTTTCAAAACATTTACAAAACGTTTTAAAACATTTAAAATCAAGACATTTTAAAATATAGTTCTACTCTAAAGGCCTTTGATGACAATGTAACATTATCTTTTGAAGGAATAATTCCCTTTTAGCTGTGAGATATTGAGCGATGAACAACAGCTAAATTGAGGGGCTACGTCTAAATACGGGATAGAAGAACAAAACCTTGTGTGCACCATTTTGTTTGAAAAAGAATAAAACAGAGGTCCAATTAGAGGAAAACGGGGAGAGTGCAAATGCATCTTTATGTGTACCTTTAAGCACATATGTCTGGATATCTGTTCGTGTGTGTGTGTGTGTGTGTGTGTGTGTGTGTGTGTGTGTCCCTACGGGCCTAATCAGGAATCGGACACCTTTTGTTTTGGGAGCTCATTGATGGATGAAATCTTTATCTGTGCTATTGATCAGGGGCTGGGGCCCTAAACTGTCTGTCTAGCTGCCTGCCTGCCTGCCTGCCTGCCTGCCTGCCTGCCTGCCTGCCTGCCTGCCTGCCTGCCTGCCTGCCTGCCTGCCTGCCTGCCTGCCTGCCTGTCTGCCTGTCTGGATGGCTGCCTGCCTGTCTGCCTGGATGGCTGGATGGCTGGCTG
>JAPMUY010005797.1:205000-260000 GCA_026901105.3 Galaxias olidus | reverse complement strand
TCACTCCTTTCACTGGTGGACTGTTCCCGTTTATGCAATGGCCACAAATTACGGAGACAAACGCTGGATATAGACTGCTGTCTGGGGAGCCACCATCCCGAAAAGGAAATGCTGCAATTGCTGAACTGCTGAAACCGCCACGGAAAAAAAGAGTGAAAGAAGATGAAAATAGATAATGTCATAAAAGAGCCCAGTGTCATCGAAAGGCAGGACGGACATGTTCCCGTTTCAACACAGCAAAACAGGAAAATTATATTTCAACAACTGTGCTGCACTCAGGTGGAGATGTAAAAACATAGCCTTATTTTGGTTTTTCAACACAATAGGACAAGAAAATGTTGAGCCGATAAAGCGATATGAGGAATAAGAGAAGAATATAATCTCACACTCAGCCTCCCCCCACACCCACACAGGGACAGAGATACAGTAAGTGTCCATTAGTCTCTGTTCTTAGCCTACAGCTGCTATATAAATGGTTAGCACGGCTACATTCATTTGTGTAGGACAAGAAACCTCCCGGAGCCTATCACTCAGTGAACGCACACACACGCAAACACACGGGCGCGCACACACACACACACACACACACACACACACACACACACACACACACACACACACACACACACACACGCGCGCAAACACGCGCAAACACGCGCGTACACACACACACACACACACACACACACACACACACACACACACACACACACACACACACACACACACACACGCACACACACAAAGTGTTCGACTCTCTAAGTCACTGGGTTCTTTTGTTTAAAAGGGGGACGGACAAAGAGGTCCCCACCCCCCTCCCTCCTTCCCTCCCGTTAATGCACGGGGGAGGTGGGGGCAGAGGGGTGGGGGGGGCAGTTGACAGGCAGGGCTCTCAGAAATAATTACCTCCATAAGATCCCATCTCTCTTTGCTTTTTGTGCGGGATTGAGGAAAGACAAGAAAGAAAGAAAAAAAACCCACGGACGGCGATTTTAAAGTGTGCAGACTGGTGTGTTTCTGCTCGGTCTGTCTCCCGAGGAGGGTTCACACACACACACACAGAACCTCTCCTCACCGGGACCAGCACACGGTAGACGAGAGCTCGTCGTCAAAGAGACGCCGTTGCTACGCGGTGGCAAAGGAAAACTCCGTCCAACTTGGTGTTCGCTGATTTCTAAAGCAACAACAAAAACAAAGCAATGATGGAATACCCGTGACCCGGGACATGTCACATTTTCTTTCGGCTTTAATTCTCCTAATTGTATAACAGCTTTTCACAGCGTAACTCTGTTACGTCGATGAGAGACAAAAACAAGAATCTAATTAAGCTAATGACCTCTGGACGAGGTTCAAAGCCACACAACAAAATGGATGGAATCCTTCATGTTTGTTCAGAGGACTTCATTCATACCCTGTTCGCTTGCTAACTCATTGCCAGCTAGTTGAGGTAGATGCATATCTCATAATCTTGTTTTGACCAGTACCATATACCCAAAAGCTTAAATATAGGCAAGTAGCAGATGTAGCCTATCAGCGGCCTTTCCTAACTGCTGAAACTACTCTAAATGGAGTTTAGTGTGTTACTGTAGAACATCCTTGATATCAATCCATTAACAAAATCCATGTGTTGTTTGCCGAGCGCTTAAACAGTGAAATAGTGAACTACACCTTATAACTGTGTTCAAAGACACCTATGTACAAACACATTTGCATGTTTGTGCTACACTATGCCGTCTACCGCCACATGCCTCCACAAAACCATACCTAACCCTTAATTAGGCAGTAAAATCAGCATCCACACAACACACGTTCACATGGATTTTGTACATAAAGTCCGGCGCATTAGAATCCCTATTCCCAAATGGGCCTGTAATTATCTGGCTCCGTGCCAAGGCTCGGCTTTGAGAGAAAGATACCGGTCAGCACTTAAATTAATCTTTTTCATACCAGTCGCTAACGAACCGAAAGTGCTCAAGTCAGGAGTTATACCCCAGAAAAATAAGAGGGGCGTGTGTGTACGCATAACACAGACACACACACACACGCGCGCGCGCAAACAAAACGCACACGCCTCACCTCAACGTAGCCTGAAAATGTTGCCTACTAAAGGCCCTTTCCTGGCGGAGCCGGGAGTTACACCTTCTGTCACACTACACCCTTTATGAGCCTGAACACGGAACCTAAACACGGAGCCTGAACACGGAGCCTGAACACGGAGCCTGAACACGGAGCCTGAACACGGAGCCTAAACACGGAGCCTAAACACGGAGCCTAAACACGGAGCCTAAACACGGAGCCTAAACACGGAGCGCAGCCGTTCTTTTACCTCCGGAAGCCTCGGCCGACGTTCCTCCGTGTGTCTCTCGCTCTCCGTCGGAAATATCCCTCTCCCAAATCTGTATTCTGCCTCCCTCTCTCTGAACGGCTGCTTTATTAAAAGGATATTGTTGTTGTTTGGCAAACAGAACGCGCGGGGGTTGTGCGTCTACGCGGCGAAAGACGGGGGCATCCAGGGCCTCAACAAAAGCCTCGCGCTTCCTCATGGAAACTCCAAATGTGGCACCTAAGCTGAAGGCATGAAAGAGAACTGAAAAACCCACAGTGGCTGAGAAGCCAATATGGCGTGTTTAATAGTGGAACATTCTGAAATAGGTGCGCTGGGAGAATATTGCTTCTGACAGGTTTAGCGTTAAAACTGGGAAAAGAAGAAGAAGGGAAAAAAAAGTTCTGGAGCGCTACCTCTGGCAGGACCCGAGATGGACAGGCGCGGAGAGCAGAATCAGAGAGGGGGAGGAGGAGAAAGAGGAGAAGAGAGAGAGAGAGAGAGAGGGAGCGAGAGGGAGGAAGAGGGGGGAGAGGGAGAGAGAGATAGAGAGAAAGAGAGAGAGAAAGGGAGAGGGAGAGAGAGAGGGGACCATGGTAAAATGCACAGTAATGATTTATCTGAGCAGTCCTCACGCCCGCCCCCCAAACCTCACCCAAACTTTGATCCATGTATAATTAAAACCAAATGTGCAGTCGCGCTCTCCTTTCAGTACTAGGTGCTCGTCTCCTGTACATGGACGCTTGTGTGCGTGTGTGTGTGTGCGTGTGTGTGTGCGTGTGTGTGTCTGTGTGGTGTGGCTCGCATATGTTTCTCTCCACTGGCCCCATCTGGTTTGAAAGTTCATGTATAAACAGGACACTTTGGGGAGCACAGATTAATGTCGAGACACACGCACACACACACGCACACACACCCACACACACCCACACCCACACACACACACACACACACACCCACACACACACACACACACACACACACACACACACAGAGTAATGTTGCGCTGGAATGCTATTCAAAACGTGTTAGCCGTTCCCTCCTCCGACAGGTCAAGCAAAGCAAAAACAAGTTAAGCGCTCATTCCTCTCAGCAGCAGCAGCATTAACATAGGAATGACTAAATAATGGACCCGGACTCTGTCTTCTGGTTTAAATTACTGCTCACCCCCCCCCCCCCCCCCCTCCCCGACGCCCTGGCCCCCCTACTCAAAGAAAACGATTAATCTTTTTTTTGTCTCTCTGAATGTTTTACAGTTCTGTTACACTTATTAGCTGCTGGCAGCACCGAGACTTTTAAATGAAAGCCAAATTGCTTTGGTCATGAGAAAGGAAATGAAAGCCCACTCCAGGGAAAGACTGTATGTAGAGTGCATGTGTACTGAGAGAGAGAGTGTGTGTGTGAGTGTGAGTGGAGTGTGTGTGTGTGTGTGTGTGTGTGTGTGTGTGTGTGTACGTACTATATGTGTGCAAAGGTCTTTTCACTGCAAGATCCTCCCAAGGTAGAGTTTCATAAGCCACCTTCATCACTGCTTGGGATGTCCCTGCGTTCAGGACAGAGTGTGTGTGTGTGTGTGTGTGTGTGTGTGTGTGTGCGCGTGTGTGTGTTACAGCCATAAGCACAGCAGCTTAATGGGAACAGCATGCTCATTTTGGAGAGATTAGGGGGACTGGACGGGCCTGTGTCGGGAGACGTGATCAGCGTAAGGAGGGACGGACGGACGGAGGGAGGGAGCACGGGGCGAAAGAGGGAGGAGAGACAACAAAGAGAGAGGGATGACGGAACCAGTCAACGCACAATGGGAGGAGAAGAAGGCCGGCCAGGAGTTCTCCACATCTGAAGGACAAAACCCACCGCAGAAAACCAAAGCCGACGGACCTAAAGAAGGTGTGGGCCCAAACGATAAACAAAGAACCACCGACAGACACAGACCATCCTTCACCAAAACAAACACAAACACAACAGACCATCCTTCACCAAAACAAACACAAACACAACAGACCATCCTTCACCAAAACAAACACAAACACAACAGACCATCCTTCACCAAAACAAACACAAACACAACAGACCATCCTTCACCAAAACAAACACAAACACAACAGACCATCCTTCACCAAAACAAACACAAACACAACAGACCATCCTTCACCAAAACAAACACAAACACAACAGACCATCCTTCACCAAAACAAACACAAACACAACAGACCATCCTTCACCAAAACAAACACAAACACAACAGACCATCCTTCACCAAAACAAACACAAACACAACAGACCATCCTTCACCAAAACAAACAAACACAACAGACCATCCTTCACCAAAACAAACACAAACACAACAGACCATCCTTCACCAAAACAAACACAAACACAACAGACCATCCTTCACCAAAACAAAACAAACACAACAGACCATCCTTCACCAAAACAAACACAAACGCAACAGACCATCCTTCACCAAAACAAAACAAACACAACAGACCATCCTTCACCAAAACAAACACAAACACAACAGAACATCCTTCACCAAAACAAACACAAACACAACAGACCATCCTTCACCAAAACAAACACAAACACAACAGACCATCCTTCACCAAAACAAACACAAACACGCACACAACAGACCATCCTTCACCAAAACAAACCAAACAAAACAGACACCTTCACCAAAACAAACACAAACGCAACAGACCATCCTTCACCAAAACAAACAAACACAAATACACAACAGACCATCCTTCACCAAAACAAACAAACACAAACACAACAGACCCTGTCCCAAAACAAACAAAAATAAAAAATACTGCAGGCCTAAAGACCAGCGAAAAAAACAAGTGACGGGGTTCGACATTGACGTGGTGGTGGTGTTGGTGGTGCTGGTGGAGGTGGTGGGGGTGCTTGGTTCACGTACCTGCATGGCTGACGGCCTTGCCCTCCTTGACGTGGTAGAGCTGGTGCAGGGCCAGCGCCTCGTCCTCCTCCCCGCCGGCCAGGCCCTGCTGGTGGAGCTGCAGCTTCCTCAGGCCCTCGTTCTGCTGGTGGCGGGCGGAGCGCGCGTGCTGCACCAGGTTGAGCTTGGCCCGCGTGGAGTAGTCGCACAGCGCGCAGTAGTAGACGCACAGCTCAGCACTCAGGCCGCTTTCCTGCTTCTGCAGATGCTGTGAGGGGGGGAGGAGGAGGAGGATGAGGAGGGACAAAAAGAGGTGGCTTTTAGACGAAGGGTTCGGCGTTCCTGCCACCACGACGGACGAGCGGACACTGAGGGAGAAGTCAGGAGGAGAGAGGCTGCTCGGTCGAGGAGTGTGTGTGTGTGTGTGTGTGTGTGTGTGTGTGTGTGTGTGTGTGTGTGTGTGTGTCAGAGGTGCACATTGTCCGGCTCTGCTCATTGTCGCGAGCCGCGGGGGTCGCTCATTCAACGTGCGCTGTCAGTTGCAAGCTTTAATTTCCAGCTACTTCTTTAATGGCATTGCAGCCATCCAAAGCTACCCCCTGCCACTAACCCCGGCCCCCAGCGAGCTCTCTCTCTCACACACACACACACACACACACACACACACACACACACACACGGCAGCCCCCATTCTATAGCGCCCTGCCCCCATGTAGCCGGGCAAGCCAAGCATATCAAGTGTGCCTCTGGTGCTCCCGGGCTAATGAACAATGCACAAAAACAAAAGGCCGACCCAAAGCCTTTATTATCTGATCCTCTGCTAGCTCCAACCAACCACACAACAGGCCTCACAGAGAGGGAGTGAGTGATGAAGGGAGAGAGGGAGAGAGCGAGGGAGAGGGAGAGAGAAGGAGACGGAAAGACGAAGAGAGACAGAGAGAAAAGCAATTTTTCGAGGGCGACGCAGGAAGAGGGAAAACAGGGAGTGAGACAGAAGAAAGAAAGACAGACAGACAGACAAAGAGAGAAAGGTGGAAGAGAGAGGGAGGGAGGGAGGGAGGGAGGGGAGGGGGCGAGCTAGCTGCAGGTGTGCGATAACAATAGAAAAGAAATAAAAACTACTCCCCAGCCCTAAACACTCCCCTCTGTTCACAAACATGGATTAGCAACATAGCTACAGCGCTAAAACACAGTCTTTTCTCCCCGTCTCCTCCATTCTCTCCTTTGTGGGGAACTTAGGAGGTTTTCTCACGAGTCAGAGGGACGTCCCCTCACAGTCAGAGGCCCATTGAAGGGTCTTAGGTTTTAATTAAGTTGGAGTTGTCAGAAGAAAGCTCCCCTAGTCCAAGGCTCAGGACCATTAATTACTGCTATCTTTGTTTCTCTGTGAAAGGAGACCTCCCTAGCTTGCCCTCCCTCCCTCCCTCCCTTCCTCCCTCCCTCCTTCCTCCTCCTCCTCCTCCTCCTCTTCTCCCGCCCTTCCTCCCTCCCTTTTCCGGATGGACCGGGCGGCCGGGATGGATGCCCTACCCTTGGAAACCACACACACACACACACACACACACACACACACACACACACACACACACACACACACACACACACACACACACACACACACACACACACACACACACACACACACACACACACACACACCACTGTCTTCTTTACCTCTGGGGGTCTCTTGTTCCAGAAGTGTACAATCCCTTTGACAAACACACAGGTTGGTGAGACGTTATGACTACTTTGGAAAACGTGACCGACCCTACCCTTCTCTCTGGCCATTTCTGCCTCCATCGGAAATGCAATCGTTCCATTACTATTAATACATCTCACGAAGACCCGCGGCCATTTTGTTAAAGCCAGCCCCTTGAGATTGACAGCTAACAGCGCCAGCGTTGGATGGGATTCTACTGATACATAGTAGACTATTTATAACACTAAAATCTTTCTGGACATGGCCGGGGGGGGGGGGGGGGGGGGGGGGGTAATCCATTTCAAAGATCAGACTTCATTGTTACTCAGAGGTTACATTAGACACATATCCTAACCAAGCCTTCCATGGCATTTCTGTTCTCTACATTTTGGGATTCCTAGCATGGTCTTCACAGTCTGGTGACGACATACAATGAATAACATGAACATATATTTCTACTTTCTTCAGCCCAGTAATTCAGACAGGATCTCTACAGTTGAAAGAAACATCGCGACTCCGTCAGTGAGGTGTGTGTGTGTATGTGCGGGCGTCCTCAGAAAGGCAAATAATGCCATGGCGGGCAATATGGCTCCTGTCCAGTGAGCCTGGTGGTTAAGTGTTGAGGATTAGTGTTTGGCAAACAACCAGCAGTCCAACACTCCCCGTGGGCCAATCAACATCATCTACGCACCCCTTTGCCGACACCCTCAGCGTGCCTCTGCCATCTCTGTCTTCCCCCATGGTGGGAGGTCTAGGGGCGCGGGCACACACACACACACACACACACACACACCTACACACACACACACACACACACACACACACAAAATGCAAATTAGGACATTTGGGACTCCTGCTCACCTGTCAAAAAAAAACAGAACACTGTCACCCACTCCAAACACACACACACACACACACACACACCCCTCACCTACGTGCTCCACTAGGGAGCCTCCAGCTTCCCCGAACTGTCAAGTTACCTCTCCTCCCCTTTTCCTCACCTAAGTCCCAGAGAAGTGTGTGTGCACGCGTGTCTGTGACAATCAAAGGGAATCGCATTCATTATGCAGACTTTGTAGTTTACAAAACACCTTTCTAACTAACACACACGCACACACACACACACACACGCACGCACGCACGCACACACGCACGCACGCACGCACGCATGCACGCACACACACACAGACACCCCTCTGTTTTTGTTCGGGACTCAGTGCCTCTCTCACATGATGTTGTTGTTCTTGCAGTGACAAAGCTGCCTCGTTAAGTGAATTGTTAATGAGGCAAAGGACAGCTCTTCACAGCCATCTTTATCTGTGGCTGAGTGCGGTATCTGCACCACCCTGGGTGCAGGCTGCGCACCTCCCAACGCTCACACTGCTAGCGTGACAAAAATATTCCAACAACGAAGGGAGAGGGAAAAAAACACACCGTTTTTTTCCTCTAACCTAACCAAAGGACAAATTATAGCATTCTGTGCAAACATACCTCTGTCATTAAGTGAGGACCCGCGGAGCTAATGAACACATACCTAAAATAAGCCCTGACACAACTTTTGTGGAAACCTCTGCCATCACAGCTTGTTCTTAATAATATGTGTATGTGTGTGTTCATCCAGTATGTCTGTGTGTGTGTCTGTGTGCGCGTGGGTGTGTGTGTGTGTGTGTGTGTGTGTGGTGTGTTCATGTGGAGGCTCCTATCGCCTTTCATCAGCAGTTTTTTTTTCTGTTTCTTCAGGACTAATGTCGGCTTCTGGTCGGACTCCCTTTTGGAACACCGTTGTCTTGCGGTGCTATTCTACAGGGCCCTCGGGCCGGCCAGTCACACACAAACACCAACCCCAAACAACAAAAGCATGTTTTGTTCCTTGAAAGTATTTTAAACACATACCAGTGCAGCTTGGAGGCCTGCCAAGAGAAGAATTCCATCACTGCTACCAGCTCCCCAACACATGTTACTACGGTAACCACTATTCAGCCTGAAGAAATAAATGTAACGCTAGATCACCTCAGATGAAACCACTGGCTACCAAGACTGAACATTCCAGCTCCATAGGTATGCCGCCTCGCTCTTCCTCTCTCTGGCGCACACACACACACACACACACACACACACACACACACACACACACACACACACACACACACACACACACACACACACACACACACACACACACACACACACGAGGTACATGTCAATCAGGGAAAAGGGATCCCTTCCTCCTCTCCTCCATGAGCTGGTTCTTTCCCTCTGTTTTGCCACTGTAATGTCAGCTATCAGAGTGCTCCCCTGTCTTTAGTCAGTCAGATACTGTTAGAGCTCAGGGATCCTGTGGATGGTGGCAGAGTGTCGGTTAGCTTAGCTTTGGTCCTGCAACGAAAATAATCAGTCTGGTAAATGGCTGCCAAGCTAAATAACTGAATTAGCACAAAGAGTGCTTCAGTGCCTGTCTCCCAGGCCCGTCAGGTCCTCTTCGGCTGCTTTGTCCTTCCAACACTTTTTTTTAGGGAGCGGCAATTCCTAGCAATGTTTTGAAGCACTTGACATTTTTGTATTCTGTATCGGCAAAGCTGTCCACTTTTGGATTCTACGGAGTTGTAAAGTTTGGTTTCAGTTCCCCCCCCCCTCAAGTCTACGGCTTCCTGACCTCTCTGACATCGACTAAAGGACGTGTGTCACACCAAAAACGCACGGCGTTGCGTCGCGCGCTGGCTCTCGGACTTTGTGTCTCCCCAAAAAGTGGAGAAAGAAAGAAAGAAAGATAGAAAGAAAGAAAGAAACAACTGTTTGGTTTCCGCCCTGAAAGCCGGGCTGTTACCATGATAGAACAGCAAAAGTCAGCCGGCTATACTAATCCTGACGACACTGAGTCAACCGGAAAACACGCTCACACACACACACACACACACACACACAACACCCCCCCCCCCTTTCCGCTCCCCTCTATGAAAATGGATGAGTATTTACATTAGCTTGATTTAGACAGTGTGGCTAGGCCACTTACTCCATATTACACATCCTGACCTGAGCCATTAGCCCTAAAAGCTGTGCTTGTCTCCCCTGCAAGGTGAGACTGACCAGAGACGGCGGAGAGAAAGCTCTCTGGCAGCAGCACTTCCAACCTCTGCTAATTTCCACATTACCAGGGACAGGCTGACCGCCCCGCTTCATTATCCTGCCCCGGCAAACAGACGGAGGAGCGGACCAGAGAGGGAAGAGAGACATTCCTTTGTTTCGCTGCCCTCTGTTGAGACAGTGGTTAACAAACCTGTTAGTCTATCATCATTGAGCAATAGGGAGCCAGAGAGACGGAGAGAAAGAGAGAAAGAGGAGAGAGAGGGGGGAAGGAGAGAGCGAGAGAGACAGAGAGAGAGTGAGAGAGGGAGAGAGATAGAGAGAGAGGGAGAGACAGAGAGAGAGAGAGGGAGAGAGAGAGAGACAGAGGGAGAGAGAGAGGGAGAGAGAGAGAGAGAGAGAGAGGGAGAGAGAGAGAGAGAGAGAGAGAGAGAAAGAGAGAGAGAGAGAGAGGGGGGGGAAGGAGAGAGAGAGAGAGAGAGAGAGAGAGAGAGAGCAGGAGAAAGAGAGGGTTTAGGGAGACGGGGGAGAGAGAGAGAGGGAGAGACAGAGAGAGAGAGACAGAGAGAGAGAGAGAGAGAGAGAGAGAGAGAGAGAGAGAGAGGGAGAGAGAGAGAGAGAGAGAGAGAGAGAGAGAGAGAGAGAGAGAGAGAGAGAGAGAGAAGGGGGGTGAGCGGACAGGCTCAAATCACTAATTACACATTCCTGAGACTGTGAAGGGGAGCATTGTCTCCACGTTAGAGGGAGCTCTGTCGCATGGTTTCACTTAGCACAAAACAAAAGGTAGAGAGAACGCAAAAAAACGAGGTCTTCAAATGAAACGCAACGCTAAATGACCCACGAGTGGATCCTGGTGAGAAAGCCCTGGCCTATTACAGGACAACAGGAGTTCATCTCGTCGCTAACTGACAAACTAGCCACGCGTCATCTTTCACACTCTCTATCGTTATCAAACATCGTCCTGTGCTCCAGGTTATTTCATGCTTCAAAGTCTCCTTACAAGTTTCGGACGCACTCCGCACAATGTCATTTGGGTGCGGGCGTGTGTGTGTGTGTGTGTGTGTGTGTGTGTGTGTGTGTGTGTGTGCCACTCGGTCGACATCGAGAGCGTCTCCTCAAGCAGCCTGTTTTGCATTCAGCGTCCGAGAAATGGAAGGAACCCACCCGACGCGCGGCCTGCCTGATAGCACTCGCTTTGTCTAGAGGAGCTCTCTCTCTTTCTTACCTCCCCTCTTTCAGGAAGAAAAAGAAACAGATGAACACCGTAGCTCACCCCCGTACACATACACAGTTTCTGCCTTTGCATGGCGTCGACGGGAGGACAACGCGTGGACGCACCCCCCTCGAGTAGGCAATAGCGTGTTCCGTTCAGCTGCAGCTTAAGTGAGGAGCCTACCATTTTCCCGGTGAGCGGGGGTAAGCTGATAGCGCAGGCCAAGTTAGGATCTCCTGGCTCTAGTGTTTGCCTAGGCCCCAGCTCACTAAAGGAAGGATATTGTTTTCCCCCTGAAAAGCTCCAGCCACAGTCCACATACCAGCATCCACTCTACATACCAACGGCCACTTTGAAGATTACTCAAATGTTTCCCTTTGTTCCCCACCTCCCAGACCCACGCCTCTCCCAAAATTGGGAAGAGAGAGAGAGCGAGAGAGAGAGAGAGAGAAAAAAAAAAAAAGAGCCCAGCTCCAGCAGGGAACTCATACACTCTGAAACCAAAGGGAAGCAGGCACGCTGAGCTCAGTCCAAAATGGTCGCCGCGACAGGGGACAAAACACCATCCATCCAGATCAGTATAGCGGGTTTGCGTGCGTGGTCGGCTAACGCCATGGCCAGGGAGAGGAGCTGGCTGGACTGTCTGACGTGCTGTTACTGCTGCTGGTATTACTGTACATCTCCGTCGGGGGGGGGGGGGAATCAACCATCTGGCCGTCTGTAATGGCCGACTGCTTTTAAGCCCAGAGCACCTCTAGAACCCGCCGCAAACGCAATGAAACAGAGGTTGATCATTCGAGAACGGTTAATTTAACCAAATGTGCTGAAAACTGGCAGGGCCGCTTATCGCAAACAAGTAAATGGGATTTCTATCAGGTCTGTGTCCTTAGGGATTACCCCAGAACAACTAAGCTGCTTGAACTCAGTGGAGGTAGGACCCCTTGTGTTACCCGTCCACCATTCAACCAACGGGAGAGAGCAGCAGCAGGGCAGATCAGATCCCCCCCCCCGCCTCTCTCCCTCTCTCTCGCTCTCATCTCCCTTTCTCTCTCTCCTCTCTATCCCTATTCTCCCTTTCTCTCGCTCTCTCTGTAATCTAATATCTCTCCGTACTTACCTATTCACTGAGCACCTAATGGTTAAAATCAATTAAAGGCAGGAATGCCGTATCCCGGACCACATGCTGATAATGAGGGGGATATGGGGGAAGCGCAGGGAAAAGAGAGGAAGCGATAAACGGGGAGAGAGAGAGAGAGAGAGAGAGAGAGAGAGAGAGAGAGAGAGAGAGAGAGAAAGAGAGAAAGCGAAAGAGAGAGAAAAAAAGAGACAGAGAGAGAGAGAGAGAGAGAGAGAGAGAGAGAGAGAGAGAGAGAGAGAAAGAGAGAGTGAAAGAGAGAGAGAGAGAGAGAGAGAGAGAGAGAGAGAGAGAGAGAGAGAGAGAGAGGAGCCAGACTTGGGACCGTTCCAAGGGAGGCACGATTATGTCCAATCGATCAATTATTGATCGGGGATGAATGTTCAGGACCGTTTCAGTTCAACATGGTCTACCACCAACATCTTGATCGCTTCATGAGATCACGTGAGAAATCTTCCCGGGAAAACGAGATTGCCGATTGGAATGTGGGAGCCGGCTCAAAGAAAAACACAGAGAGAGGTGTCTGCGTGTCCTGTCCTGTCTGCGTGTCCTGTCTGTCCTGTCTGTCCTGTCTGTCCTGTCTGTCTGCGTGTCCTGTCTGTCCTCTCTGTCTGTGTGTCCTGTCTGTCTGCGTGTCCTGTCTGTCTGCTTGTGTCTGCGTGTCTGTCTGTCTGCGTGTCCTGTCCTGTGTGTCCTGTCTGTCTGCGTGTCCTGTCCTGTGTGTCCCTGTCTTGTCCTGTCTGTGTGTCTGACCTGTCCTGTCTGTCTGCGTGTCCTGTCTGTGTGTCCTGTCTGTGTCCTGTCTGTGTGTCCTGACCTGTCCTGTCTGTCTGCGTGTCCTGTCTGTCTGCGTGTCCTGTCTGTCTGCGTGTCCTGTCCTGTGTGTCCTGTCTGTCTGCGTGTCCTGTCCTGTGTGTCCTGTCTGTCTGCGTGTCCTGTCCTGTGTGTCCTCTCTGTCTGCGTGTCCTGTCCTGTCTGCGTGTCCTGTCTGCCTGCGTGTCCTGTCTGTCTGCGTGTCCTGACCTGTCCTCTCTGTCTGCGTGTCCTGTCTGCCTGCGTGTCCTGTCTGCCTGCGTGTCCTGTCTGCCTGCGTGTCCTGTCTGTCTGCGTGTCCTGTCCTGTCTGTGTGTCCTGTCTGTCCTGTCTGCGTCTGTCTGCGTGTCCTGTCTGTCTGCGTGTCCTGTCCTGTCTGTCCTGTCTGTCTGTCCTGTCTGTCCTGTCTGTCCTGTCTGTCCTGTCTGTCCTGTCTGTCTGTGTGTCCTGTCTGCCTGTGTGTCCTGTCTGTGTGCCCTGTCTGCCTGTGTGTCCTGTCTGTGTGTCCTGTCTGCCTGTGTGTCCTGTCTGCCTGTGTGTCCTGTCTGCCTGTGTGTCCTGTCTGCCTGCGTGTCCTGTCTGCCTGCGTGTCCTGTCTGTCTGTCTTGTCTATCCTGTCTGTCTGTCCTGTCTGTCTGTGTGTCCTGTCCTGTCAGTGTGTCCTGTGTGTGTGTCCTGTGTGTGTGTCCTGTGTGTGTGTCCTGTGTGTGTGTCCTGTGTGTGTGTCCTGTCAGTGTGTCCTGTGTGTGTGTCCTGTGTGTGTGTGTGTCCTGTGTGTGTGTCCTGTGTGTGTGTCCTGTGTGTGCTTAAGGGCCTCATATTTTGTGTGCACCTTTATTGTTGGTCCAGCCCTTTGTTCCAACTGGGGATCAAGTCCCCAGAGGGGGTGCAAATAGGAAGGGGAGTGTGTGTGTGCACGTGTGTGTGTGTGTGTGTGTGTGTGTGTGTGTGCATCTCTGTGTGTGTGTGCATCTGTGTGTGTGTGCGTCTGTGCGTCTATGTGCGTGGGTGGGTGTGTGTGTGTGTGTGTGTGTGTGTGTGTGTGTGTGTGTGTGTGTGCGTGTGTGTGTGTGTGTGTGTGTGTGGAAGGGGGGTAGAGACAAACTCCAGCCACTCCTTTGTTCCTGTTTCCACAACGTTCCCTTTTGGTGGTCTGGAAATCATGCCCCCCAACCCCCCGCTCAGCATCCCCAACCCCCCCCCCCCCCCCTACCCCTCCCCCCGCTCCGTCCCTGCCCCACCCCCCTGCCCCCCACCCCGCTCCGTCCCCACTGCCCCTGCTATCGTTCCCATACCTGTCAGCCCCAATTGCCTTCACAGTCCCTGCACACAGACAAACGGCTGGGGCTGACCCGGCCCGGACCAAATGACCCGAGGAAGAGGGGGGGGGAGGGATGAAGAGGATCACATCTGGCTATTAATATCAGAGAGGAGCCACAGGAAAAATGGTATCTTCCAGTTCCTCACTCAGCAGAGAGGGGCCACAGGGGAGGAGGGGGAGGGGAGGGGGGGGGGGGGGAGGGGGGGGCGGAAGGGAGTGGAGGGCAAGGGCAATTAAACATACTGAGTGTCAATCAAGAGATAGCCCAAAACTGGGCTTGGACGCACCCAAACACAAGCACACACAAAAACACAAA
Source organism: Galaxias olidus (assembly GCA_026901105.3). Lineage (NCBI taxonomy): Eukaryota > Metazoa > Chordata > Actinopteri > Galaxiiformes > Galaxiidae > Galaxias > Galaxias olidus. The sequence goes on along the minus strand of JAPMUY010005797.1, from coordinate 245,200 downwards.
AACACACACACACACACACACACACACACACACACACACACACACACACGAAGTTGCTTTACCGGCCATCTGGTAGAGATGCCATGGTTTATAGGGGGAAACTCTCTAGCATACATCTATTGCTATTATCAGGAAAGCTACAGTGCTTAATCTGCCCAAATAACACACACACACACACACACACACACACACACACACACACACACACACACACACACACACACACACACACACACACACACACACACACACACACACACACACACACACACACACACACACACACACACACACACACACACACACACACACACACACACACACAGTTTGTGTGTGTGTGTCACTTTTCATGTCCAAATGTGCGTAGGTGTCCAAGAACCTGTGTGTGTGTGTGTGTGTGTGTGTGTGTGTGTGTGTGTGTGTATGTGCGCGTTCGTCATAGACAAGCCAGGTATTTGAAATGGACCCCTCTCTCTCCACAGCAAAATGGCTTTTTATGCAAATTTAGCCGAGTCAATCTCCTGTCTATTTCCCCATCACACAGGTCCAAATGACAGTCCAATAATTAGGCCTGCATATATATAGGGCCATTTCATTTCCAAATGAGAATGGGCAGGGTTGACCCCGGCTAATAGCTAAGGCGCGGCACTAGACTTAATATCACAGGCATATAACCACCGCCATCTCCAATCTTGAAAAGCAAAAAACTGAGGGAGGGAAGAAAGGAGGGGACATTTTTTTTTGTCTCCCTAGTCTGAGAAGGGAGGAAGAAAAAAAAAAAAAAGGGTGAAGAAATACGCAGGAGTGGAAGACATTTCGGAAAAAAATTACAGCCTATTCTTTTGATGCATCTAAAATTCCATCCTCACCCCCCCCCCCCCCCACCCCCCCATCCCCCCTTCTCTGCCCCCCCCCCCCCATCCCCCCTTCTCTCTCCTCTTCCCATCTTTCGTTAATTGCCCCCCTCGTTTCCCGGCTATGGTGTTGCCAAGAGGATCATGGGTAATGAGATAGCCTATCTGCTGCTCCCCAGGGGAGAGATTGAAGGAGAAGTAGAGAAAGAGGGACAGAGAAAGAGGGAGCGAAGGAAAAAGAGAGGCTGCCTCTACTATCTTTCTCCTCCCCCCTTCCCCCCATATTTTTTCCCCTTAAGTCTGCACTTCCTTATATCTCACTTTCTCATACAACTCCTTCAGTGACTCTCCTCTCCTCCATCAGGCGGCTCCGTTCCCTTCCGCTTTTCCTCCATCGCTCCCTCGTAAAAAGAAAATGACGTTATCGACCTAAGACTAAGGGCATGAATAAAAATAAAAAGATTGAAAAGAGAGAGAAAATGAATATGGAAATGCTTGGTTGGCAGGAGATGCCTGCTTGAATAATGTCAGTCAGGCAGACAGTGAGGTAGGCACATAGGATGGGGAAAGGAAAGTCAAGAGGTCCATCTGAGTAACAGAGTAACAGGTGTGTGTGTGTGTGTGTGTGTGTGTGTGTGTGTGTGTGTGTGCGCGTGTGTGTGGTCCTCTACTATGCCACATTGACCATGAACATTCTCAAATCCTAATCACCCGAAGGGTTCAGTATGGAGTGACACACACACACACACACACACACACACACACACACACACACACACACACACACACACACACACACACACACACACACACACACACACACACACACACACACACACACACACACACACACACACACACACACACACACACACTCCGTGCTGTGACGCCCCAGCTCTACTGAATGGCACTGACAGATTTACTCCTGTCTGGATTTGTTTTAGGACCCGGGTTTATTATTATAGAATCATATCTCTGACGTAAATCATCTTATTGAACACTAGGGAAACCCCCGCCATGCCAGGGACCGATACGCCACACTACAGCACCCTTTAATACAGAGCTGACCTCATAGCAAAAACAAGATGGCTGCTCTCTTACAACTTCAATCTGATATTAAATGGTAAAGTACGTTTTTAGTTTTTTGGGGTTTGTTCATGAGCTATGGTATAGTGTATGGAAGAATTACACGGTGACAAATATAGAAGATCTGAGTTACAATATTATGTGACAGAAAACTAAACTAAAGTGCTAACAGATTGCATTAGAGAGTAAAAGTCGGACCTAAACTAATTCTGACCGATATTATTTCACCTGCTGAGCCCCTGATACTGCATGAAGGAAACCCTGTGCTGCTAATGTCATCTAGCTTCGCTCCGTTTCAATGTCTGGAAAGAACCCTCCCAGCTTAATTCCCCACAGAACTGTAGCGATCTACAAAGCAGCAATAAAAAATCCTGAATATGCTTTTTGTTCGCATCTTCAATGGTTTCCCATGCCATAAAGATACTCAGTGTTTCAAAAAAGCCAGATGGTAAAGTCGTCAACACTCAGCTCTTTTGTGTGGTGAGCCAAGTTACCTCGACCCCATGTGCTATTCACCTCCGCCAAAACATAAAAAGAAGAGGTGTTTCGCTGGTCAAATAAAGAAATATTCCCCCCCTCTCTCTTCTTCTTCTCTCCCCACCTCCCTTCCTAGGCTTTACTACCACATGTCCGGGGGTAAAATGGTGGGATTCCTGTCCGATACATTAAATTCAGAGCATCTGTGGAACAGCTTTGTTGAGCCAGTGGGGTGGTGGGTGGAGGAGGCTGCACGGACCACAGGCTGGCTGGTGGGATGACCGGCCCTGGCCCAGGCCTGCGTCTCGGCTCGGCTGGCTCAAGGCTCAGGCTGCGGCGCCATCCACTCTCCCACACTGAGGAGCGAGCGGTGTGGGCTTGCACGACGGAGCTAAAGGAGGGAATATAGAAATGAGTGTGGTTCTCTGTTCTATCTCTGCATTCCACTCTGAAATGAGTATGGTTCTCTGTTCTATCTACGCGTTCCACTTTGAAATGAGTATGGTGCTCAGTTCTATTTACGCGTTCCACTCTGAAATGAGTATGGTTCTCTGTTCAATCTACGCGTTCCACTCTGAAATGCGTATGGCTCTGTATTCTACCTCCGCGTTCCACTCTAAAATGAGTATGGTTCTCTGTTCTATCTCCGCATTCCACGCTGAAATGAGTATGGTTCTATATTCTATCTCCGCGTTCCACGCCGAAATGAGTGTGGTTCTGTGTTCTAGCTACGCGTTCCACGCTGAAATGAATGTGGTTCTCTGTTCTATCTCCGTGTTCTACTCTGAAATGAGTATGGTTCTCTGTTCTATATCCGCGTTCCACTCTGAAATGAGTATGGTTCTCTGTTCTATCTATGCGTTCCACGCTGAAATGAGTATGGTTCTATATTCTATCTCCGCGTTCCACTTTGAAATGAGTATGGTTCTATATTCTATCTCTGCGTTCCACTTTGAAATGAGTATGGTTCTCTGGTCTATCTCCGCATTCCACGCTGAAATGAGTATGGTTCTATATTCTATCTCCGCGTTCCACTTTGAAATGAGTATGGTTCTCTGTTCTATCTCCGCATTCCACGCTGAAATGAGTATGGTTATATATTCTATCTCCGCGTTCCACGCTGAAATGAGTGTGGTTCTGTGATCTATCTCCGCGTTCCACACTGAAATTAGTGTGGTTCTGTGTTCTATCTCCGCGTTCCACTCTGGTTCTCTGTTCTATCTCCGCGTTCCACTCTGAAATGAGTGTGGTTCTCTGTTCTATCTCCGCGTTCCACTCTGAAATGAGTATGGTTCTCTGTTCTATCTACGCGTTTCACTCTGAAATGAGTATGGTTCTCTGTTCTATCTCCGCGTTCCATGCTGAAATTCTGTGTTCTATCAACGCATTCCACGCTGTCGCCCGAGGGACTCACACTTTAAAGACCTTATTTTATAATTAACAAAAACAGGTTGTGTCTGTTATAATTTCATAGACCTAAAGATAGACCTACATTTATAGCAAATATTTAAACCACTGTTTTTTTTTTTGTTTTTTTTAAAGCAGCCACTATATGCTTCGCATGCATAAACACACTCCAGAAAGTATGCACACACTGCTGAGGTACCGGGGTGTAGTCAAGATATTGTTGTACAGTTAATCCCTAATAGTGGGATTTAGGAGGGAAAGCCGAGTTTCCCAAGAGATAAATACCGTCATTGCTGGTGACAGCATGCAACACAGGTGGCACATTAATAAAAAAACACACAACGAGAAGATATCACTTAACATATGCAAAGGTGTGTGTGTGTGTGTGTCAACACATATTAAAGAGAGGTGACGATTTACACTCTAGCCTTATCCACTGTAAGCTCATGGTGCCAGTGTCCTGCTGGTATTTATAGCACTATGCACTTCCTTAGAATTGAGTTGCCATTGTCACATTCATACGTGCACGTGTCTATGTGGAACATCGCGCGCATCTGGGTACTGCATGTCTGAGGGTCTTTCGCTTAAAAAGGGAGGGAAAAAGTGTGTGTGGTGTGTGTGTGTGTGTGTGTGTGTGTGTGTGTGGGGGTGGGGGTGGGGGGGGGGACAGAAGGAGGGAGAAGGAAGAGGATAAAGGACTTTAAATCAGATTAACACGTCTGGTAATGACATTACTGTAAAGCATGGACAAACACAGGGACATCACTCAATGAATTCCACCTTGCTAATGTTGCTTCTCCCTGCTCATCCTGGGCCAGTCCAGTTAAACACTCGAAACCTAACAAAAGACATGCCACCCGTGGACTTGCCCAGCGGTACCTGTGCTCTCAGGGCCGCTTTTAGAACTAGCGAACGAGACGCTTTGGGAAGGTGGGGACGGGGGGGGCTTACCTTGTAAAGGCGGACGGCCACCTCGTGCCGCTGGTTGGTGGTGTGCAGCCTTAACTTATCCACGCTGTTGCTGTAGTAGTCGCAGGCGTTGCACTTCAGGTGCACGGGGTTGCCGATGGCGACGCACTTGAGCCTCCACTGGTTAGCCTTGCCGCCCTCCTTGATGTGAGCCACCAGCTGGTTCTTCTGCATGTGCTTGTCCGTCTTGCAGTGGAGCTGGAAGTTGGCCTTGAGCTGGGTGTTGTAGTTGCACAGCTTGCACTGGTACACATCCCCCACAATGCCGCGCCACTCGTCCTCGGCCAGGCCCCGCTCGGCGTTGACGTGGGCGCCCAGCGCCTCCAGGCTGTCCGTGGAGTAGCGGTTGCACACGGCGCACTGGTAGAGGCGGAGCAGCGGGTCACTGATGGGCGGCGACGCCGAGGGGTCGCCGCTGGCCATGCCGCCCGAAGAGAGCAGGGAGAGGTCGTCGGCCATCAGCTGCCCGCTGGCCAGGCGCAGCTCCGCCGACAGGTCATTGTTCACTGAAAAGGGGGGAAGGAGAGAGAGAGAGGTCAGCGGCGCCAGAGGGCAGAGAGGAATGATAAGGCAGACAGACAGGCAGACAGACAGACAGACAGACAGACAGGCAGACAGACAGACAGGCAGACAGGCAGGCAGGCAGGCAGACAGGCAGACAGAGGAGGGACAGACAGACAGGCAGACAGACAGACAGACAGACAGACAGACAGACAGACAGACAGACAGACAGACAGACAGACAGACAGACCGATATTGGATGAGAGAGGAAGGTGTTGGATGAAGGGAGCGAGGGCTTGAGCAGCTTAGGAGAACAGTGGAGGGGGTCAGATGAAGAGATTACCAGGGGGAAGAGAGGAAGGGCGACGATGAGTGAGGCTGGAAGGGCCGACAGGCGCTAAGTACAGCAGGTGAAAAATAAATATTGAATCAAAGAGAGGGGGGGGGGGGATTTAAAACGAGGCACGGTGACAGCTCGGATGAGAGGAAGAGAGAGAAGAGGAAACGTTCTTTTTTCAAGGTTGTTTTTTTGTTTAGTTTTTTAACTTCTATGAAATGAGGAGCTGAGACTGAGAGGGAGCTCCCTACGTCGGACTCTCTCCCACACAAAAGGATTGGATCAAATAAAGCCCCGGCTCCCATAGAGCCTGGGACTATAAAAAACCCTAATAAGATTTACTCAAAATCAATTACAATCATCCCTTTCAAGTCGCTAACGCGCTCATCCGATAGGTTTAATTACCACCGTTGGCAATGACATGGGGTGGCGCCGGGCACAGGCCTTTCTCCCACACTTAGGAAAAGTTTGATCGATACAAATGGCGTCGTCCAAAAAAATCTCTCGTTCTTTTTTCCTTCGGACAAAGAAAACAGGTCTTCTTCTCATGTTATTATAATTTACTCTCTCCCCTCCCCCCTTCTTTTGGACGAGACTTTTTTGTTTTCACTCGGAGAGCGATCTGCCAATTATGTCTTAACGCGGGCGTGAATGTGTGTGTGTGGGGGGGGGGGGGGGGCCTAGGGAGTGATCCAAACAAAGCACCGTTAGGAACACGTGACCCGCTGACCCGCCTGTCAGGGAGCGAGCGGGTGACGAGATGTACTGTACTGTGCGTAAGTTTTAGGCAGGGGACGCTGTTTTGAAGGCGAAGGGTGGTCACACCAAATGTTGTTTTGATACCGATTTGGTTTTCCCTCACTTTGTATTTCATGAATTTATGAAAAAAAAATTGTTTAATTCACATTTATATTTTTCTATATTTTTTTATAACTTTAAAGACTTCACACCTGCCTAAAACTTTTGCACAGTACTGTATGTGTACGATGTGAACCTGTGAATAATTAACGCGACTGCGTGTGTGTGTGTGTGTGTGTGTGTGTGTGTGTGTGTGTGTGTGTGTGTGTGTGTGTGTGTGTGTGTGTGTGTGTGTGTGTGTGTGTGTGTGTGTGTACGGAAATGTCCGTCCCATAAGAAACGCACACAGCTGCGCGCTATAGGGAGCAGAGGAATACACCCAGGCTACATCTGCTAGCTGGCTGTGACCGCCAGGTTTGATGAGGGACTGGGAGTGTAACACTGCGGGGTCATTGTTACATCTCACTCCTCCTGGGGGCTGCTGCTTCCTGCCGTGTGAGGGTGTGTGTGTGTGTGTGTGTGTGTGTGTGTGTGTGTGTGTGTGTGTGTGTGTGTGTGTGTGTGCTCCAGGATGAAGGACGGTGGGTGGTGGTGAGGGAGGAGGAGGAAGGGGGGGTTAAGCTGACTTAAGAAAACTATGAACGAAAGATTAAGAATAATTCTCATGTGGGGGCTCATAATCATTTTTTAATCAAGGAGAGGAGGTCACAGCGAGGAGACAATGACACAGGCACAATATGAGCAGGGAGATAAGAGAGAGAACAGAGGGAGGGAGAGAGGAGGAGGAGGAGGGAAAGGTAAAAAAAAAGAGAGACAGAGAAAAGAGGAGAGGAAGGCCGAGGCAGGACAGAGAAAAAACTAGAAAGGGAGATAGGAAGCAGGGCAAGGATAAAAGATAAGAGAGACTAATACATTTAGACGAACACAATACACTAGGATTTGGATCTGAACAAACACAACACGGAACGAAGAAAAGAAAACAAACAAACAACAAACAACAAACAACAAACAACACTACCCACCCAGAACCACCAACCACCACCCCCAGCTCACCTAGTCCAGAGCCCAGGGCGGCCGCAGAGCCCGCGTCCAGCTGGAAGGGGTTCATCATCATCTGGGCCTCGGGCCCTCCGGGGCCCTCCATCTTCACCCCGGCCATGCCCATGTTCTGGGCCAGGTAGTATTGGTAGAGCTCGGCCTCAGCCGGCGCCAGGCCCAGGTGGAGGCTGTGCTGGATCTGCTTCATGTTCTGCTGCAGCAGCATCATGTTGTGCATGTGCTTCTCGCTGGTCATGTGGATGCGCAGGTTCCGCGCCACGTTCGTCTCATAGTCGCACACCTGGAGGGGGGGGGGGGGGGGGGGACAACATGAAAGAAAGAAAGGAAGAAAGAAAGAAAGAGTTAGTGAGCTCAAACAGTTTCTTGAAATACGCTCTGAAATAACGACATATATCATACTAGCTGGGATCAGCCAGTGCTGAGGTGTGAAACATTCAGATGCAATTAGACATCAAACACAGAGGGGGATCTGTAGATCTGGTACCTCGCAGCGCCAGGTGGGCTTCTGCTTGGGTTTGGAGGGCGAGGGGGTGCCACAGCTGCCCCCCAGGCTGACACTGGGCACGGGGCTGACGTGGCTGTGACTGTGGGCGTGGGGGTGGTTGTGGTTGTGCTGGAAGTGCTGCTCCGAGCCACCGTTCTGGATGGTCTGCACGTTGTTCAGGTGCTTGTCCGACTGCATGTGGATGCTCAGGTTGCCCTTGGTGGTGGTCGAGTAGTTGCACACCTTGGGGAGGTGGAGGGAGAGAAAGAGAGAGAGAGAGAGAGAGAGAGAGAGAGAGAGAGAGAGAGAGAGAGAGAAAGAGAGAGAGAGAGAGAGAGAGAGAGAGAGAGAGAAGACAGAGAGACAGACAGAGAGAGAGAGAGAGAGGGAGAGAGAGAGAGAGAGAGAGAGAGAGAGAGAGAGCTGTTAGAGGGAGATTCATTTGGAGCTCTCAGTAGGAAGTTGATGCACAACGGAAATGAGATTTTAAAGCAGAAATTAGGTTCCATTTAAGCAGCCAAATTGGTAATTATGTCAAAAAAAATTATCAACGAGTTTTTAATTGTCAATGTCTCTATGGAAATTCAGTACGATGAAAGTATGATGCAGAAATACAGAAATGAAACCATATTTTAAACCAGTAAAAAAAAGAAAGAAAGAAAGAAAGAAAGAAAGAAAGAACAGAAGGATATAAGAAGACTGAGCTGCACACACACCTCGCAGCGAAAGGGCTTGTAGCCACAGGTGTAGCTCTCCCCGCGGGCCAGTCGAGGGTGGGCCTGGCCCGTGCGGCAGTACACACACGAGCCTCCAGACTCCGGGTGCTTCTCCTTCATGTGAGCGTCCAGTGTCTGCTGGTACTTGTAGTGCCAGTTGCACTTGGGGCACTTGAGCGTCTTGCAGGAGTTGCGCGAGTGCATCATGGTCATGTGGCCCCCCAGGGAGCGTGAGGAGCCCAGGACCGTGTCGCACTTGGGGCACTCCACCCCACTCCCCGGGGACCCCTCGCCCTGACCCGGGGTCCCCAGGTGTTGGTGCAGGGGCCCGGGGCTCTCGTCGTCCCGGCGCATGGTCATCATGTCCAGGGGCTGGGAGGAGGGAGAGGAGCCCTCCCGGCCCCCCAGAGCGTCGCTGGTCGAGTCGTTGCTGCTCTCCCGGTCTGGGCCCAGCGCGGCGCTCAGGCGGCCCTTGTCCATCTCCAGCTGGTCGCAGAGCGCCAGGGCCGGGGACGGAGCGGGGCCCTTGACCTCGGCGTACTTCAGCGTGTCGTTGGACAGGGGGGAAATGCTTTGGTTTAAGAGGGGGAAATCTTTGCTACTGGTGCTGTCGGCCCGCTCGCCGGCCAAGGACGCCAGTCCGTCCTCCTCGGCCTCCATCTCCACGCCTCCGTTGGAGTAGCCGTCGTCGTCCTCCTCCTCCTCCTCCTCCTCCTCCTCCTCCTCCAGGTTCTCTCCTCTGGGTCCGGCGGTGCCGGGTTCCCGCTTGATCAGCGCGTGGTACTGGCCCATGTCCGAGCGGGGCCCGTTGGGACGCAAAGTGCGCGCGTCCCGCGGGAGGCCGTGGCGGTCGTTCTCCGAGTCCCGCTCCAGGCTGTACCTCCCGGGGTTCCTATGGGCGCCGGACACCCCCCCGAGGTTGGGATTGGTCTCGGCCTTTGGCATGTGTGGGGTCCTGGGGGTTTGGTCGGTGGAGCTGGCGCTCCCCTTCAGGAAGGCGAAGCCCGCCTGGAGGGAGTCTCCGTTCTCCCCGTGGAGCGCATTCCACAGGCCGCGGAAGCCCGGGTCCGGCCCCAGGAAACCGGCGGCTGCAGAAAAGGGGGGCTGCAAAGAGTTGGAGGACTTTTTTGGTTCCAGAAAGCTAATGAGCGGCTCCTTGTCCTTGCCGATGCCCTGGATGATGGCGGAGACGTGCTTGCTGCCCAGGAGCTTCTGCTCCTGCTCGTTGAGCGTCATGCGGTGGTCGTGGACGGCGTGCGTCACAAAGGAGCGGCTGTAGCCGAACGACAGCTTGCACAGGAAACACATCAGCACGGGTTTACGGCGCCCGTCGGACACGCAGCCCTCGAACCTGGACAGGTCCACGTTGGCGGGCACATCTTTGGACACGCAAGGGTTTTTGGCGGCGCCGTCGACCGTCAGGTAGTCCTTGTCGCTCTGGTGACGCAGGTCGTAGACGCGGAAGCTGTGCAACACGGGCCCGGCGCCCAGCGACGCTGAGGTATTGGGGAAGGAGGAGGAGGCGGCGTCGGCCGCGAAGGGCTTCCCCAGGGTGGAGGCGATGTGGAAGGTGTTGATGACCTGTGGGTAGAAGGACATGGGTGCAGCGTGCGGCTCCGAGCGGCCGCCCCCGTCCGATTCCCCCCCGGGGCAGGCTGGGGGGAAGGCTGGGGGGGACAGCAGGCCCCCGGGGAAAGGCAGGGTGCTGAGCTCCCTCGCGGCGCCGCGCTGCTCTTTGGAGTCCTCCAGGATGAAGGCCGAGCCGTCGGGCTGGTAGACGATCTCGCCGCACAGGTTCTCCACGTCGCTCTCCTCCTCTTCCTCCTCCTCCTCCTCCATCTCCGCCTCGCTGTTCTCCCCGCCCCCGGCGGCGGCCTCCCGCTCCCCCTCTCCCCCGCTCTCCTCCTCCCCTAGCCTCGCCTCCTCCTCCTCCTCCTCGCGGCCCCCTGCGTTGGGCAGGCGAGCGCTGGGGCAGTGGTGCTCCATGTACTTCTGTAAACTGGAGAAGGAGGTGGAGCACTCGTTGCAGGGGATCTCCTTGGCCGGGGCCGCGGGGGAGGTGGCCGGGGCGGTAAAGTCTGAGGACGAGCCCAAACCCACTCCTCCTGGTAAAGTCCCGGCGACACTGACGTGGCCGGTGGTAAAGCTTTCTCTTCGGTTGGGCTCGGACATGGCGGCCGCGGGCGTCCTCAGCGGGGGGCTGCGGTCGGGTGCGTCGGCGGGCTCCACGGCGGTCTCCTTTGCGTCTCGCTGCCCTGCTGACTCAGACAGCTTCTGGCCATGTTCCTGCAGCGACACCATGGAGGGGGAGTCACAGGTTGACATGGCGACCACTACATAAGGATATCATCTCATCCAGCCTGACAGGGACCTAGGGAACAAAAGAAAAACATAAAAGAAGGAGAAAAAAAATGCGTTTATTAGAAAGTGACAAATAACGGTTATAGCAAACGTAATAGCGGTAACTATCTGCAAATTAACAATAGACGGAACAAAAGCTAATTTCACAACTGCTGGCAATTTTTTGGACGCCTGCTTGTTGTTGCCAGCCACCGGGAGATTTCAGGAGCGGATGAAATAGCACCATGACAACATCTGAACAGAGAAGAAAATCCAATATTAACTCGCTGAATGGATCCAAGCTGGGCCTTTGTCTTAAAGGTGACAGGCTCAGCTCATCTGTTGGCCCCCAAAAACAATTCAAGCCTGGGACAAAAGTTTTTCGCTAAGTCCCTGGGTGACCCCTGAGTGTGGCAGTGGAGTCTGGGGGAGGGGGGTCGGCTGCCTTGCCCAGTGGACTGAGGCAACAGACGGGAGGAGGGGGGGGGCATGCTGGAGGGGATAGGGAGCGAATCCGTTTGACTTAAGTCTCCCACGTTAATGGGGTCAGGGATCAAAGACACTGTGTGGCGCTATCACGGTTACATGAACCGAGAGAGGGTATATTTATACAAACAATATATTACATTATAAAGTATATAAATGTGTCTTTCTATCGTTTGAAACGGGTTGGCCGGGGCAACCATGAGACGTATGATGTTTGGAACACCAGAGATGTCATCAATCTGGTGCCTCTCTACCTATACCTATACACACTGGCAGCCTTGACTCCTCTCGTGCAGCCATTTTGAGCTAGATCCTTCCCAACACCAGAGGAGCTCAGAGCAACACAACTGGACTGACGCTTCAGTGCACGTCTAGTACTGTGGTTGATTGTGCTGGGATTGCCTGGGTCTGAATGAGCTGCGGAGGAGATCCTGGTTCAAATGACACCATTAACCTCCATCCTGCTCCGCCTGCTCCGCGATATTATTTTCCTCTTTCCTCCTCCACTCCATTGCTCTCTCCCTCTCTCCATCTCTCTATCGCTCTCCCCCTCTCTGGCTGTGACACACACAAAGCAATTAGTGGTTTATCTGAAACAATCCAAAGCTAAATAGAGACAGTGGGAGGGATATTAAAGCGTTAGGAATTAAATCAAAATGCCTGTGTGTGTGTGTGTGTGTGTGTGTGTGTGTGTGTGTGTGTGTGTGTGTTTGCTATAATCAACTGTAATCTGAGATCTGAGAGATGAGCCCATGGGGACCACCAGAGATTAAAAAGCAGAGGAGGAAGAGGAGGAGAAATGACGCGTTCTCTCGCTCTCTCCATGTGACAGGGTAAATCATCAGCTTAGAGCAGGGAGGAAAATAAATTATGAAGTCACAAAGACGAGAAAATGAATTTCGGTGATTATCGCCTGAACATGGACGCTGAGATGGAGGGCAGCTGTGCAAACAAAAGTGTTGGAAACATCTCTCTCTCTGCGATGCGCGCACGCAACCTTTTTTCTGTTGTTCTTTTTTTTTAAATGTGGTCTCATATGAAGACACACACCTGCAGAATGGCTGGCCTCATTTTCTCCTCGCCACTGAAGACCACAGGTTCGGCACGCAGTGGAAGCTGTGTCATTAGTTAGTGTCCGTTTGTGTGCGCTGGCCTGCCAGCATGCACACTTGTTTCACCTTTGACCCCTATATGTCTGACCACTAACGAATGGCAAAAACGAATTGGTTACCTTCACCCAACTGTATCACCTGTTTAGAAGCAGTGCATGGATCTGGTCCTGGTGTCGTTCCAATTCCCATGAGTCCTGCTTAAAGAGGCTTGTTTAAGAATGGAATCGAGTGCCAAGCCATTTCCAAGCATATGTTACAGGAGCTAATAGGACAGATCCAACAGGATTTAGTGTTCGTCACTGGCGTGGCTTGGTTACCGAGTTGAAGTTAAACAACCGCCGGAATATCTACCCAACAAAAATAAAATACGTCCGTTTGTGAGTTAACTATGCGACAGGTTATTGTCATGTAAATGGTTCAACCACCCAGTGAACTACTTAGAAGCAAATAGTAAACAAACAACAAAATAATATCCCAGGACTGACGACACACTGCATTTTGCAGAATCCCAATCCATACAAAACGGGAAATCATTGAGAAATGGGTTCGTTCCTCACGTCTGGATTGAGACACCGGCCACAACGCTGCAACGCATGGCCCACCGAGCAACATGGCTTCCAACGTTGCGGGTCATACAGGGGTGACCAAAAACGAGTCCCACTTGCCGCTGCCGCTGCCCCCCCCCCCCCCCCCCCCCCCCCTCCCCCACCCAAAAAAACAACCCCACCGGCCCCCCTCCCCCCCCCCCCCCCCCCCCCCCCCCCCCGCAGGCCTCACTGTGTCCCCAGTGCTTTTTGTAAAGTCAAGTCACTGCTGTGCTCGGTAACCTCACTGTCAAATAGCTCTCCTCTCCTCCAATGGCTTCACAGCTTAGCTCCCCTGCTTCTGACGTGCCGAGCAAAGTCACACACACACACGCAAAACAACACACACACACACACACACACACGCAAAACAACACACACACACACACACACACACACACACACACACACACACACACACACACACACACATACAAAACAACACACACACACACACACACACACGCAAAACAACACACACACACACACACATACATGTACAGAGACAGTATCTTTCGCAACAGGGGCAATATTGTTAGATTCCACTACATTCAAAGAGTTAGTGTTGTAGACCAGTTACTCTTTTCTTTTTGCATTTTCTTCTTCACACACACACACACATATATCCCTGTACACACACGCACACATACACACAAACACTTATTCATGCTCATACATACACACACACAAACCAAAATGATTACAGGGGCTGATCTAATCCAGTGAGAGGCAGATAATAGCCAGGAATGCTAGCCTCGGACACAGCTAAGTTGTGCAGGGAGACCCGGGGCTCAGCGACTCCTTGGCCTATTGTTTTTCTCTGCCCTCCGCCTCCTCCTCTCTATCCCTCCCTCCCTCCCTCCCTCTCCATCCCTCCCTCCATCTGCTTTTCAACATCTCCCAGCGACAGACAGCAGGCATTCTAAAGCTGGGGATTTGTCTCTCTCTCTCTCCCTCCCTCTCTCCCTCTCTCCCTCTCTCCCTCTCTCCCTCTCTCCCTCTCTCTTGCTTTTCTCCTCTCTCAAGTCACTCTCTCGTTCCCGTTCAGTATTTCCGGGGGCCGCTACGCCAGCCCTTTAAAGTGTAGGGCTGGTCACCAGTACGTAGTGACCCGAGGAAGCCACTGGTAAGAGTGAGCAAAGTCAAACTCTCTCTCTCTCTCTCTCTCTCTCTCACTAAGTGTCTCTCTCTCTATCTCTCTCCCTCTCTCCCTCTCTCCCTCTCTCTTGCTTTTCTCCTCTCTCAAGTCACTCTCTCGGTACGTAGTCGCGGTGTAGGAAGCCACTGGTAAGAGTGAGCAAAGTCAAACAACAAAGTCAGAAAGGAACGGATCGGTTCTATACGGCCTCCATCTCTCCCTCTCTCCCTCTCTCCCTCTCTCCCTCCCTCCCTCCCTCCCTCCCTCCCCCCCCCCCCCCCCCCCCCCCCGAAGGTCACCCCTCTCCCAGCAAGTGGCCTCTGCCTAACACCAAATCCTCTATCAAAATGTCACTGTGTGTTAGGGAAAGACAAAGGCAAAGGGCAGCGTGAAAGCCCAACGTCTATCTGCCTCTGACGGGCCTCTGAATGGGCCTTCTCAACTCTAATTACACCTATTTATTTGTTGCCATGCAGAATAGGGAGTGGGGGTGCAAAAAAAAAAAAAAATCCATCAGAGGAGAGGAATTATCCTCTTCCATCGTGAAGGGAGCCCCAGCCCCCAACAAAAGACACACACACACACACACACACACACACACACACACACACACACAGACACACAGACACACACGCACACACAGGGCTTAATGCTCTCTTGTTTAAAGCCTAACAGAAAGGAGAGGAGAGAAAATGGCTGAAGGATGTAGAAAGGGGTTTGGCGTGACCAGGACCTTTGTCTTCTCCACTTCTTGACTCCACAAAAGGTTGGTTTTTTTCTGCTGCTGCCGCCGCCCTCGTTTGTAGCCTAGAGGTGTAACACTACACGCAGTAGCCTTCTCCTCTCTCTCTCTCTCTCTCTCCCTCTCCCTCTCCCTCTCTCCCCCCTGTCTAGCCTGCATAGGAAGGTCTTCATTACATAAAGGCACCTTATCATTACGGGCGAGGTGCCGTAGGAAAACACGGTCTCACCCAACGCTGCCATCTTGTCCAACAAATTACCTTCCCCACAAAATGCCTTTTAGCCAGTCCAAGGAAGCGGCATCGACTGAGCCCGACGCCTGTGACCCGAGAGGGGAGGAGTGAGGGAACGGATGGAGAGAGGAGGTGGAGGGGGTACGTCCAGTTGGCTAGCTGCATCCCCAGACTTGCTGACAGGCAAATTAGCCTCATTGGTTACGCGGGGTAACCCTACACCCTACTACCTGGAGGCCACTACCTGATATGTCATTGATGGAGAACATTCCGGAATGCCGGGGCTGACATTAGAATCCCAACGGCGTTGCCGCGAGCGATTGGCGGCATGTCGTACCTGGGATAAGATTCCCCCTCCTGCGTGTGACAACTCTAACCGTTAGGAAGGCCAAAGAGATCTGACCCGGAGTCAGTGATCCAGGGCTACCTCCACTGACACCTCTGACAACGCACGCCGTTTCAAACGCCATGTTTCATCTGACGTCACGCAGAAGAGAAAGAGGGAAATAAAACGTGACACAGGGACCCAGACGCCCCTTCAAGCCCCCGCAAAATACATCTTTTTTTCCGGGTAGTTGCATCAAAAGGAAAGCCAATCTACATAGCTAATGTTTTCTCTTTTCTCCCGCAAGGAGAGGATATTTGTCTTTGCTGGCAATCTGGAAACACTCGCTAGCTAATTAGGGTTGATTGGAAATGAACCGCACAAACAAAGGGCAGCCTATGTCCTGACTATTATACTACACACACACACACACACACACACACACACACACACACACACACACACACACACACACACACACACACACACACACACACACACACACACACACACACACACACACACCTCTGACTATTATACTACGTGTACAGTGAAGAGTCGCAGACACACACCCACACACACACACACACACCTCTACTCTTACCACACTAAAAGCTTTGGCTAGTACTAAATCAAACCTAAATCAAACCGATCTCTGTTTTCCCCTTTCTCTATCTCTCTCTCTCTTTATCTATCCCTCCATTTTTACCCCCCTCCCTCCCTGCCCCTGCTCTCACTCAGATTAAGGCAGCGCACCGCCAAAGAATGTGTGACGACCTTCGCTGCCACGGAGCAAAACTTCCAGCCCCCATCGCCACAAAAGGCAAGAAGGTAATTAAGTTTGAAAGAAAAGGAGCTCTGCCACAAACAATGCTGCAGTGTCTGTGGGGACGGGGAGGAGGGGGCTGGAAAACCATTAACATTCACTGGCCGGCTGAGAGAGAGGAAAGAGGGCAAAGGGGAAACCTCTCTCCCCCCCCCCTCTTCTAAGCAGCACTGTCTACCCCTCCTTTTATCATTCTGTCTTTCACATCTGGTTTAATAACCCCCCCCCCTCCTCCATCCCCTCTCTTTCTCTCTCTCCACAAACACACTCTGTCTCTCTTTCTTTCTTTTTTCTTGTTCTCTCTCTCCTTACAGTGCCACTGCACACGTCACATCCACGCCCCCCCCCCCCCACCCCCCCCCTCTCTCTCTCACACACACACACACACACACACACACACACACACACACACACACACACACTCTCTCTCTCTCTCTCTCCTTACAGTGCCACTGCACACGTCACACCCCCCCCCCTGTACACCTCTCCCTCCCTCCCTCCCTCCCTCCCTCCCACACAGGCTAAGTCACAACACTTTTAACTCGACTTCAAGCCAGGCTCCGGCCTCTTCCCCAGGGGCTAAGTCATGGCTTTAGCTGGACACCAATGGCCGGGCCAGAGGGGCGGAGCTAAGGCCCAGGGAGTACGGGCAAAGGGTCTGGCCACCTCGGCCATCTGCCAGGCCAAGCCAGCCTTTGATGGAGATTACTGCCTTGAGCTGGCCTTCTAACTTTCCTCGCAGATCTCCAGCAAAGCAGTTTAGCACACATTAGCAAAGCTGGTTAAGTTATTTACAGACCCATCAGTTCATAGAAACACACACACACACACACTAATGTACGTTCACGCAGAGCAGGAAAAAGCAGCTGATTGAAACGATCAGGCAGCTTTAGACACACACACACACACACACACACACACACAGCGAGGGGAAAACGCTCCCTCTCCCACCTATTTGAGGTTGAGCGAGAGGTATTCATTGCTCATGCATGCATGTTCCAGTGTCAGAGAACAAGATAGTATGTGTGTGTGTGTGTGTGTGTGTGTGTGTGTGTGTGGACAGCGGGGAGATCATGAGACACATCTACGTCAAACGAGTGAATCAGACAAACCACCAATAACTTTACTCAGGGGCTGTCTGAATGAGAAGATATAGAGTGTGTGTGTGTGTGTGTGGGCGCGCATGTGTGTGTGTGTGTGTGTGTGTGTGTGTGTGTGTGTGTGCGTGTGTGTGTGTGTGTGTGTGTGTGTGTGTGTGTGTGTGTGTGTGTGTGTGTGTGTGTGTGTGTGTGTGTGTGTGTGTGTGTTTGTGTGTCCAGGCAGCTGAAGACAGGGCAGTCCAATTGTTATGTTGTCACTGTACATGCTCAGTAATCTGCCTCTTTGTATGCATCTCACCAGATAGCAGGATTAGTGTTAAAATGATGACTACCTAATCCTTGATTTCCCTGTGCTAAATAAAAATTAATCTAGCTCGCTCATAATGCTCTTGTAAGGTACAACATATACAATATGAATGTGCTTAGCTGTTACATAAATCTTACCGGCAGTTGTTGAAAGGCTGGTGTATCACAAAACCCCTTCTCTTTTCGAATATAAAAGTCATGAGAGGTCGAGGTCATTTGCCAAATGAAAATAACTAAATACAAAATCCTAACAACATTTTTACTTTTCTCATACATGTGTATATATGACGCACACATTCCCACTAGGACCTAGCTGGCGGTAAGTCTGTGTGTGTCTGGACAGCCACGCTAATCTGGGGCTACCAACCGCGACCTCTCCAGAGTCAGTCCAAATCGCCAGCATGTTCCATAACCTGAGCGCACACACACACACACCGGTTGCCGTTGGAAGGGAGCGGAAACATGGTTTTGGTCACCCAGCTTAAGCTGGTATTTGACCACCCTCCAGTAATACAATTACACAACCAGTCCGTGTTCTCATTTCCCTGGCCAATACTCCCCATGTAAAGTGGAGTTGGGTAAATCGTTAGACGGACACACCAAACTATTCCATATCTGAAAAACGAGGAGAACAGGGTCAACTTGTGGATTGGTATTGTTAGCAAAGCCATGGTCCTTCTTCCACTCTCCGGCCAGAACATTTTCTAAGGCTAGGAAAAAAATTCTAAGTTTCTAAATATGGTGCTCAGAGAGGGCACCCACTGCTCTGTCATTATCTACTTGAAACAATCCCAGACCAGGTATTCCTGAATGCATTCTTCTGCCAAAATCCATTTGTCTTTTCACAAAAAGCATTTTTTTTACAGATATGTCCAAAGAACCCATTGACACGGGCCACACAATCTAAAATGTAAATGCACACACACACACACACACACACACACACACACACACACACACACACACACACACACACACACACACACACACACACACACACACACACACACACACACACACACACACACACACACACACACACACACACACACACACACACACACACACACACACACACACACACACACACACACACACGACAGTCCTAATTTCTGGACCCAGGGAATCACTCATTAACTTAAGCTAAGAGTCTCTATTTAATTAGAGAGTTCTCCAAATGAACTTTAGACCAAAGCCATTTGCTTTATAAACAACCCCCCTTTCTGACAGCTGTTGCGAGTTTACCCTCTCCTAAAAAAAAAAAAAAAAAAAAAAAAAAAAAACCACAAAGAAAAGACTGTTATTTATGCCATCATGGACTTCTCCGGGAGTCCAGAGAGGAGAGAAGGCCAAGGAGGGAGAAAATGAAAGGGCGACTTGAAAAACGTTCATTTTAATTGGATTTCACTCCAAAGACTAAAAACAAAGTGCCAGACATAATTAACATGGTTTTAGATTAGTACCACACTATTTTGCTTCATCAAATAAACACCGACACGCAAACCTTGTCCCAAACTACAGAGGGGAACGTCAGGCACATTACCATCCTGGGCCTAGCCAGAAGAACGTCAGGCACATTACCATCCTGGGCCTAGCCAGAAGATGACTGAGACTGACCATTGTCAAAGAAATCGGACCAATTAAAACAAAATTACCCAATAGATTTTTTTTGTTTATGACTGTGTCGCAATACCGAGGAACAAAAGATTGTTTTTCAGATGCTCTACGTAGGCCTGCAAATAGAGAGTCAGTGAAAAAAAAAAAAAGACATGTGCCCAAGACAAAAGTTGAAAGAAAAAACAAAGGTTGCGTGTGTTTGTTTGTGTTGTTCACTTTGCCCTCAAAGCTACAGCCGGGGGACCGTTCAGTTATAACTGAGATGTAAACACACACACACACACATAATCAATTAACCTCCTTTGGAAACAAAGACACATTCCAGTCTACACACACATAGCATATCGGTTGTGAATGTTTTCTTTCACTAAGAAGAGACTATTGACAGAAGGAAATCCAGTGTAAAATTAAGTCACTTGATAAAAACATGCCATACACAATCTGTTTCCCAGGTAGAAGCGGTGTCTTTGTGATAAAACAAACCCGTTTGCGTTTAGGGGTTAGACTATTGTTAGAAAAATAACATTGTCGGCGGCGTTGCAATATGTCTTCCTATATCCACTCCTATATGTAGCCTTCGAGTTGAGCTCTGCAAAAGAGATTCTTTAATTAGTCCAGCGCCGTACACTCGCAGAACTGCTGACAACACCAGCCTACAATTCATACACAGAAACATTCCTCAGTGCGCTCTCCCTCTTCGCTGTCAAAAAAAAGTGCTTTCCTTTTTTTGTTGTTTTAAAGAGAAATAATTAGAATGACACCAGATCAGAATATGCCACAATAAGCGAAGTCTTGGATTAGCAGACTGACAATACAGTGGATGTGTGAAACTTAGTAATTTTTTTCCTGCATTAGTTTTCCCTCAAATACCTTATTATTATAATTATTATTATTGTTATTATATCATTATATTTGGGAAGAACACATTTTGCTGTGTGTGTGTGTCGCCTGCCAGTGCTCAGGAAAAAATAACGGTCCGTTTCACCAGCGTATGCCCCTGTTCCTCTGCCAAATCCCAGGTGGATCTCCCTACACCCCTGTTGAGAACCGCGTCTCCCACTCCACAGAGCGACAAATCACTCCCCGCATATTCATGAGCTTGTTTCTCATTACACTGTTTGTTTAAGCCCACACTCATGCATATTTAATTAGCCTCTTATCCCCTAATGAGGCCCGGCAATGGCCTTGTTATCCAAACAGTATTACCGCCAGGAATATTAGACGCCAATCACGGAATTTATGGGGAAGAACGCGCGCAAGGGTCTAATGGATGGCTCCAGCTCGGGGTGACCGTCGGTGTTGGAGGTGTGTGGGAGGAGAGGGTGTTGTGTCGGGCAAGCCGGGCTGAGGATAGGCCACCGCTGGGTGGGTAAGAATCTCTGCTCACACCGGACCGTCAGGTTTCAGTCTGTCTCGTCCAATCATCTTTCACTACCACAAACATATCTTGACCAATCATCTTTCACTACCACAAACATATCTTGACCAATCATCTTTCACTACCACAAACATATCTTGACCAATCATCTTTCACTACCACAAACATATCTTCAGTTTGAGTTCCGGAACACACTACGGAATCAGCAACGTGGGGTTCTAGCAATTATAGTTTTCTATTCTCATACTCGCCTCCCGAGAATGGCAGTCCCTCGTATTTGTGTGATGGACAGACGTGGTCTCCTTTATCCCAGGATACAGGTAAGACAACGGGGCCACATAGAACCTGAGAGAGTTGCTCTGGTACATTCTACATCATGCTCCCATGTGTCCCTCACTGTCAGCAACACAAAGAGAGGCTGTCCTCTTCCTTAACCTAATCCTAACATGGTCGTGTCTCTAATAAACAAGAAATAAAATATACATATATAAACCATTGTCCAGATTGTTAGAAGTTCTCTGCGTTACTAATTCACTGCGGAGTTGACACGAGTGTGAGGATGAGACATAAGATAAAGAGAGTGCGTGGAACGGGAGAAATATGTGCGGATAGAGGGACAGGTTATGGAGGAGTAAAAAAGAGAGAGGATTTGGGGAATTCCACGGTTGGCCCTAAACCTGCGAGGGAGGAGGACGGACCATGTCCACCTACGGGACCCCAGATCAAACAAAGGGTCCGAACCTTCACACACGGACAACACTAATGTTCTCTACCACCCCATGGAATTCCTCTCCCTTTTCAAACGCCGGAGAAAAAAAAGAAAGAAAGAAAAGAAAAAAAAAGAACCGCGTCCTTCCAAATGAAATAGCCGGGCCAGTGTTTTTCCACCCTTAATATCCTGTGAGAGATGCCTGATGCAAATAGGCCTGAGAGCCTGAGAACTGAGAGCACAGACGAGAGAAAAAATCCCCCTTTTTTTCCCCTTGAAGAGACTGACGAAAGCCTGGAGAGAAAGAGAGGGGAGGGAAAAGAACGAGAAAGAGGGAGAGAGAGAGGGAGAGAGAGAGAACAGGAGACAGAAAGTGAGGGAGAAAGAGGGATGGAGAGCGGGAGTGACAGACAGAGTGACATAAGTGTGACAGGGAGGGACAGAGGGGGGAGGGAAAGACAGACAAATGTAGCAAAAATAACAGGGTGCAAAAGTGTGTGTGTGAAAGAGAGAGAGGGAGAGAGAGAGAGAGAGAGAGAAAGAGCGGGAGAGAGAGAGAGAGAGAGAGAGAGACAGACAAATGTAGCAAAAATAACAGGGTGCAAAAGTGACAGAGAGAGAGAGAGAGAGAGAGAGAGAGAGAGAGAGAGAGAGAGAGAGAGAAAGAGAGAGAGCGAGAGAGAGAGAGAGCGAGAGAGAGAGAGTAACGCAATCCTGCCTGGCTGTGGACCAAGAGCAACAAAAACATTTAGATAACCGCGCTCAATAATGAATGATTTCAATGAGGACAAAAATGACATTTCCTACAGATAACAGGCCCCCTTCCCATAACAGCCCAGCGACGGGCCAAGACCACGTCACGTTCCACAGCGGTATGACGGGGTCTCATGTTAGGGGAGGATCAGAGTGACTTTATTAGGGTCCCCTAACCCCACCGGAGACTCAAACTGACTGCTCGTAAGCAGAGAGCCGAATCCCAAGGGTGAGGGTGAGACAGGGAGACGGAGAGACCGACAGAGAGAGAGAGAGAGAGAGAGAGAGAGAGAGAGAGAGAGAGAGAGAGAGAGAGAGAGAAAGAGAGGGATACACAGAGAGATAAAGATATATATAGAGAAAGAGATTCAGTGAGATTAGAGATATACAGAGAGAGAGAGAGAGAGAGAGAGACAGACAGACAGAGAGAGAGAAAGTGATACACAGAGAGAGAGAGAGAGAGAGAGAGAGAGAGAGAGAGAGAGAGAGAGAGAGAGAGAGAGAGAGAGAGAGAGAGAGAGAGAGAGAGAGAGAGAGCAAGCAAAGAGGTCAGGAAGAGGTGTGGTAGGGTAGCGGGACGGGAGAGGGAGGGGGCAGTTAGTTCAAAGGAAGAGAAAGAGAAACAGAGAGGCAGAGCACAGGAGCTTGGATAGGAGCTTGGAGAGGAGCTTGGATAGGAGCTTGGAGAGGGGCTTGGAGAGGGGCTTGGAGAGGGGCTTGGAGAGGGGCTTGGATAGGAGCTTGGAGAGGGGCTTGGATAGGAGCTTGGATAGGAGCTTGGATAGGGGCTTGGATAGGGGCTTGGATAGGGGCTTGGATGGGAGCTTGGATGGGAGCTTGGATGGGAGCTTGGATAGGGGCTTGGATAGGAGCTTGGATAGGGGCTTGGATAGGAGCTTGGATAGGGGCTTGGATAGGAGCTTGGATAGGAGCTTGGATAGGAGCTTGGATAGGAGCTTGGATAGGGGCTTGGATAGGGGCTTGGATAGGGGCTTGGATAGGGGCTTGGATAGGAGCTTGGATAAGAGCTTGGATAGGGGCTGGTGACTAACGTATAGGCGAGACAGGACGGCAACTCACAAGTGTCGATCGCAAATCCCCCCCCACCCCCCCCTCTCTCTCCAGCGGGCTCCCCTCCCTGTGAGTGCCACTCCAGACCAAAGCAAGCCATCACAGCTGCATCGCACTTGATCCCCCCAGGTGGCACGGGTCACAGAGGAGAGAGAGAGAGAGAGAGAGAGAGAGAGAGGGGGAGAGAGAGAGAGAGGGGGAGAGGGAGAGAGAGAGAGAGAGAGTGAGGGAGAGAGGGAGAGAGAGAGAAAGAGAGAGAGAGAGAGAGGGGGAGAGAGAGGGAGAGGGAGAGAGGAGAGAGAGAGAGAGAGAGAGGAGAGAGAGAGAGAGAGAGCGAGCGAGTGAGTGAGAGAGAGTGAGCGAGAGAAAGAGAGAGGGAGAGAGGGAGGGAGAGAGAGAGGGATACAGGGAGAGAGAGAGAGAGAGGGAGAGGGGGAGAGGGAGCGAGAGAGAGAGAGAGGGAGCAAGCGAGAGAGAGGGAGCGAGCGAGAGAGAGAGTGGAAAAGGAGAAAGAAAAAAAAAGCAAAGAGGGTGCGCGGAGTGTCATTGTCCTCCGCCACTTAGCCCCGCCACGTTTCCTCTGGCTGATTGATATTAGCATATGAACAGGGGACGGGGTGTCAAAAGGTCACGGAGAGAGGAGCCCGTCCAATGACAGACAACAAAAACAGACCACGCTCTCCTTTGTGTCGCTGCATGTTCGCCGCCCTCGCCGCCCCCCCCGCCGCCACCATCTCTATACAGCAGATGTAACGCTGTTGACGCGTCGAGTCCGGCCGTGTTGTCGTGCAAGAGCAAGACGCGCGCGTGCGCACGAAAAACAAGCGTTCTGTCACAGGGTGAGCGGCCGCACGACCCCGGTCCACGTCTCACTAAACGTCTTTGTCAAACGGGCAGCACCGGGAATACAGCATGCGTCCAGCTCCACCGGACCAAACGTATTTGTGCCCCATTTCATTTGGAGAACAGACAGACAGACAGACAGAGAGACAGAGAGAGAGAGAGAGACAGTGAGAGAGAGAGAGAAAGATGGAGAGAGAGAGAGAGAGAGAGACAGTGAAAGAGAGAGAGAGAGAGAGAGAGAGAGAGAGAGAGAGAGAGATTGAGAAGAGAGAGAGAGAGAGAGAGAGAGAGAGAGAGGAGAGAGAGAGAGAGAGAGAGAGAGAGAGAGAGAGAGAGAGAGAGAGAGAGAGAGAGAGAGAGAGAGAGAGAGAGACAGTGAGAGAGAGAGAGAGAGAGAGAGAGAGAGAGAGAGAGAGAGAGAGAGAAAAATGGATAACTAGATGGAGAGAGAGCTAGACGGATAACTAGATGGAGGGAGAGAGAGAGAGAGAGAGAGAGAGAGAGAGAGAGAGAGAGAGAGAGAGACAGTGAGAGAGAGAGAGAGAGAGACAGTGTGAGAGAGAGAGAGAGAGAGAGAGAGAGAGAGAGACAGTGAGAGAGAGAGAGAGAGAGAGAGAGAGAGAGAGAGAGAGAGAGTTGTGAAGGTTCCCCACTCAGCAGTGGCTGGTATGATGACAGGACGTACACACACGTGACTGGACTTTCACACAGGCAGTGCAGCAGCCAGCCTGAATACACCTCAGCTTGTTGTGCTGGGGTCCTCCACAAACACTCTCCGCCATGCGAGGGAGGCCGGACAGAGGGAGTGGAGGGCAGAAAGAGAGAAAAAAGAAAGGGGGGCGGGAGCATTTCGTCTCTCTTTCATCTCTGTCACTCAGCCAGGCGTTCAATGCCTCATTCAGCGCCTGCCCAGGATTATGCTAAATAATGCTAATCCTTTTCCCATGCTTTCACACTTGTACAAACCGCCATTCCTGCCTCGGAAAAAGCAATTATATCAGTTTACGTTTCTGTAAAAAAAAAAAAAAAAAACAGGATTAGAGTGCAAGTACCAGCACCAACAGCACTCTCCCTTCACCTCTGGGTAAAGTAAAGCAGGGCTTATTCTGAGAAGGAGTTGTCCTGTTCTCTGCACTGGCTCTCGAGATGGGTGATAATTAGATAACGGTTGCCGACAGAGAATACGGTTTCGCCGCCAAGCTCGGCTCGGAAAAGTACCTCCAACCCAAACCAGGTAGACTCGTCGGGAACAAACACAAATTCCTCAGTGACAACACGACAATGTTCCACACACACCCACACCCCAGCCTACTGGGATCCACACACACACACACACACACACACACACACACACACACACACCGCTGCCATATGCAACAAGGCTTAAAATGATGAGCGCAGACGGGGGCAGACAGACACACACACACACCAGGCTGGAACGGTGTCAGGTTTTTGCATATGCAAATATAAGCAGAGTGTGTGTTAACAGGAGTCAATGTTAGCTACATGGTATAAGCCAGTTGCTCACCACCTTTGCTTTAACCCAGTCTCCGTACACACACACACACACACACACACACACACACACCCTCTCCCTCTTTCGCTTTCTTGTTTGGGGGATGGGGGGGCTCACCCACCCAGCAACCAATTGCTATTAGCGGATATTAGTCAGCACAATTAACCAGGTCTCCATGGCGACTAATAAAATGTAGCGATGCGGTGACTTGAAGCAGCTAGCTGGTTGTGCGGTAGCATGGGGGCCGGCTCCACGGCCATTGTTCTGCTGTGCCACAATGGAGCCGCCTGTGTTCAGCTGATCCCTCCGGCTGTACAAGCCCACCGCCTGACAATTTGCATATGTTAATATAATTAAGCGCTAATTACACTAAAACTCGCATATTCACAAGCACCCTCCCCGGGAGCTATGGAGGGGCTTGAACCTATTCCAAGTCTTTAACCCTCGTGTGTGTGTGTGTGTGTGTGTGTGTGTGTGTGTGTGTGTGTGTGTTAGCGGTACTGCCCCGGGGCTGACACAGAAAGCCCCCCTCTTTAAGACATTAAGCTCTGCTGCTCCTGACTTCATGGCTTCCCCCCTACAGGCCTCTCTGGGCCTTCTGAAGACCCACACTACTGCAGGCAGCCTCCCATCCTAACAAACACACACACACACACACACACACACACACACACACACACACACACGCAGGTCACAACAACCAAATCTATCCCGTCCCGGTTAACGTTACTCTCCCCAGACCAGTCCTGTACGTCATAAACACACTATTGTATAAAGGAATTTTATTGCCGCTCAAATGACAATGGAAAATGGGGATGCCTCTGGAAGAAGTCGTATATAATATCTGGTCTAGTACAAAATGTTGTTCATCTCTGCTATATAACTATGACGGGCATCTGCTCCTTAATTTTTATTTTTTTTGGGGGGGGGGGGGCATGTCACACTGCAGCTGACATTGACATGCTGAGGAGGTGTACTATTGAAATGGTCGAGCGTATGGAGAGTAGATGTTTTAGAGCAGGATACACACCAGGAAAACGGCAGGTCCTTCTGGTATGCATGTAGAGTAGTTTTGATAATCGGGGGCGGGCGGTAGTGCTATTTACATCGTAATGAGCGTGAACCTTAGAGGAAGCCAAGCGGACGTGCTACGATTAGAGGTCTATTGTCCCTTTTTTCTGGATCTCTTCCTCTCCCTCACTCTTCCTTCACTCCCTCTTTCACTGGCGCTCTATGCAAGGTAAATGGAGAAATCCCACTCTCTTGTCTGCGGGGGGAAAAAATATCCCCGGCACATATGAAAATCACACAGCAGTGTGACACGCACACACACACACACACACACAGCAGATGGTACTGGTAGGAAGATTAAATAAACACACACACACACACACACACACACACACACACACACACACACCTAGTGGCGGACAGACGCCCCTCTGTGCACTGTCCTTTAATGAAAGACTATGGAGAGTCAGGGGTCCAAGATCATTTTGTTGAGGCTCAATGAGATGCAGAAAGACGATGGTAATACACCTTGGACAATCCAATAATGTACTTTCATACAAAACCAATATTAATTTCTGTCACGTAAACCCAATATTAATTTGTCTCACGCACCAGGCGTTAAAACCTTCCTCACAAAAAAAAATTTAAAAACAAAAAAACTGAATGAGAGTATGTCTGCTTTAGGCCTTTATATCTTTCCACATTCGTGGTGAATAACAGTTTCTTTGAATATAGCTGTGTGTGTGTGTGTGTGTGTGTGTGTGTGTGTGTGTGTGTGTGTGTGTGTGTGTGTGTGTGTGTGTGTGTGTGTGTGTGTGTGTGTCTCTTCAAGGGAAACCTATCCTTTACTAATACCCTCCACTCGGATTACCAGTGTCTGAAGAATTCAGAATTCAACCGGACTCATATTTTCCCTTTCTGCCTTTTACCCAAATTGGATGTCTTTACACTGTAATGCAGAGATACAGTCCTCTCAAGGAAGGCCCTATGGGGATCCACACGTTAGCTGTGTTGCAAAGCTCTATCTTTCTTTATTTTCTCTCTTTCTCTATCTCTCTCTCTCTCTCTCTCTTTCTCTCTCTCTCTCTGCAGCAAAGGATTCTAAATCATCCAACCTCTTCTATTAGACGGGAGACTTATTGAGGTAGAAACCATAAAAAATGAAGAAGGGAAATTTAATCCCTGAAATATTGATTTGCACATTAATATCATATAGGCAGAGGGCAATCTAGCTCCGTGGAAATGACACATTGTCGACCCTAGGAGAGGCCCGAGCCAATCTTCTAGCTGGATGTGTCTGAAACGGAGGAGTTATAGCACAGCTTTGTCCCTTGCCCCTTATTCTACTCCCTCACTCTCGCTTCCCTTCCTCTCCCCTGCCCTCCCTTGTCCACCAATATTCCATTTCATCCCCATTGCACACTAATGAAGGATGCGATGCTACAATATTAGGGTGTACTAATAAAGAAGCAAATTCGCTATGCTATCATGCTCAATAATATCAGCTCTAAAATATTGTGTCTTGATAGTAAAAAAAGATATACTAAAATGCATATGGATGCGAATATTTGTTTTTTAAAACCATGCAGATACAATACAGACTTTGATATTGATATTGTTATGATCTATCTTCTGCACGACACTTAAAAGCCTAAGCATTTGCATGGCCCTACAATAAAAGCACATCATAACCAATTGTGTATTTTCGCCAAGCTTATTTCCTAAATTCATATCATGTAGATGCTTCTATTTTTGTTTTCCCTTTTTCGATATGGATAAACGAGGTGAGGCTTTAATTTTAGTAATTTTCTCGACCCGAAAGGCCCTTTCTTAAAAAGCACGAAGAAAGTAATCGTCCTTTAATCCCCATTACACAGATTTTTACAGAAGTGTCAATGTTAGTTTTCATTCGTAGCACATGGAAAATACAAAATAAACGCAATATATTACTGCTAATGAATATTCTGTCAGTGAGGCTCAAAATGTGTAAGCATGTAGCCCTTTAGCAGTATAACTGGCTCAGCCTTTTATCAATAGCCATGGTATATGTGTAAAGTATGTTTTTACAAAGTAGCAAATACTATATTAAACAAAGTTGTACAATTATTTTAGAATAAAAAGGTATTTTATTGTCTGCAGTCCTAGCAGAGTCATGAATCGAGAAAAAATATTAACTAAAATAAGGGTTTATCTGTGAAAATTAAAAATATCTAAACTGGTTCAAATCTATGAATTAGGAATAATTAGCAGTAAGATTAATCAATTATCTAGATCCAAAGTATATTAAAAATCCACGAAAAAAAAGCCGTAGCCTGCAATCTTCCGAAATATCGCTCACCGCGTGCCAAAGCGCGGAGCGCATAGACTCACACACACCGTTACATACCCGAGTTTGAGGCTGGCTCGCCCTTCGCCGTGTTTTTTCTTTGCTCTCAATGCAAGCGATCGATGTCCCTGTCACTGTTGCGTCCCAATCCAAGTCTCTACCTCAAACCAACCATCAAGCGAAAAGCAAAGCTCACAACCCCTCTCCTCTCTTTTCCAAGTTACACAAAACAATAACCATCGACAACTTAAGAGAATCTGCGATGTACATCAGCAGGAGAGGAAGGACATTTTTAATGTGGCAAAAATATGATCCCACCAAAGCGAATAGGGATCGAGTGGAAATGGACCTTACCACAAGAGCGCAGGATTATAAAATGCATCTATTTACGCGAGTTTTTGATACTTTGAGTTTTCCTTTTCATGTAAAAGAAAATAACTTCGGGAATAGCTGTCTTTATGTACAACCTATTGGTGTGCGACCAGTATACCACCTATCGGTCTCCCCTCTCGGCGAAGCAGCAACTCACGCCTCGGTAAAGAGAGAATCCTTTACGCGCAGCAGGTAAAGCGGGTAGAATTCTTAATCTAGTTTTAAAAGGTATTTCTAATAAACAATTAAATCACAATTCGTAATCAATATTAAAGTCTGTTGAAAATCGTGTCGACCGACTTCATGTCAAAATGTAGCCTACATGCATATTACATTAACAATAGCGTGGGGGAAGATAGCAACAGCGTCTAAAAGATAAGCAGGTTTTGAATGTAAACTACTGCATATTAGAAATGAATAGACTAAATCTTAGAGCTACAGGGGGAGGATAAGGTGGCTTGTCAAATAAATACCAAAGGCTAAACTTGGCAGAAAACAACGCCAATGGAAACACATCCAAGTTATAGAATCGTATGGTATCACCAGATCCATTGCAGTGCCACACATGTAATTGTTTAGGTCAAACGTGTTTAATATAGATCGGGTAACCAATAACACCAATATAAACTTTGAAAGCAGGATTTGCGAAGGTAGGATACTGCGGACACTTGCGTACACGACTCGTTCTAGACCGTCAGTTGTTTGTGAATAATAGCCAAACCTCCCTTCCACTGATACCTCGATATGTTTTTAGGGCATCTAAAAACACAGGCAAACGCATGCAACACCTGTTATCCGGCGATCCAAATGTCAAAGATTATGTGGGATCCACAGAGAAAGATAATCGATACTCGACTTAAATTTAACACCAACTACTCAATAAAAGTTAAGAAGAAAAACTTACTTTCTTCCCCCGCTGCTCTCTCCACTTCGACTCTTGCTTTGGGTTTATAAAACAAAATCACATCCAATAGCTGCTTTGTTTGTTAACAAAAATGAAAAAAATGGGGAAAATGATAATCCACCAACTTTATATTGGAAAAATATGACATACACAAATGGTAGGCATAGCAAGCTATCCTTATGATCCGGTCTGAAAGCAATGTCTCGACGGCTGGCTCGCAGTTTCGGTTGTGGAGGGATCGGGAAACTGAGGAAAGGAAATGAAAATCCGATATGTCTTTATTCTGCTAATTATTATCGTTTTAGCCCTGTTTAAAAAAATGGCTGATTAAGTTGAGTGCGCATGTCTTTGTGTGTC
This sequence comes from Galaxias olidus, assembly GCA_026901105.3. Classification (NCBI taxonomy): domain Eukaryota; kingdom Metazoa; phylum Chordata; class Actinopteri; order Galaxiiformes; family Galaxiidae; genus Galaxias; species Galaxias olidus. Next base: position 214,464 of record JAPMUY010005797.1, on the reverse strand, counting down.
TATTCCCGATATGCACTCTGGGAATGGAATCGAGAGGGCGAATGAGAGAGGGAGGGAGGGAGCAACGGAGAGGGAGAGGAGAGAAGTGTAATTAGTGAGTTGATCAACAGTCTCCACATTGCAAATGACGCACCCGAGCCCTGTCTGAGCAGCCATACGTCGGACCCCGTTAGATAGCTAAGACCTTAAAGATCTAACGGGGAAAATGTTTTCGGTTTCAATGAAAGGCCAAATGATGTGTAGAACAATAAACGGTTTCCTGATGACCAAATACGGACTAGTCACACAAAAGTAATTCTTTGAAGGGGGTTCTGCAGATGAATTTCAAAACTAACCTAGGCAAGACAAGCTATCCATGTTTTAAATTAACCGTGTACTATTATCAAGATTTATTTGTTTACATTACATTTTCTCTGTATTGCTTGTGATTGTATTTGGACAATTATTAATTTCGTTTTATTTATTTGTATTATAGGTTATAGCATACACGGTCCAGGTCAATGACGTTTGTTATCAAATGTTTCTAAATATATTTGATGGCCTATTTTAAACCAAGCACTGGCCTATAGGCCACAATTTTACACATTGAGCAAAAAATATGTTCAATTATAAATTTTAAAAAAAGAATGGCTGAACACCAAAGCCATATTTTTATTCTACCTTTATATAATACCTACAAACGTATTATATGCATCGTCACTGTCCTGGACAATATTTTTTTCTATATGAGGAAATAAAAGCATGTATGTTGATAAACTATTCCATAATTGTGAAATATCAGTACAATGTAGTAAAGCTATTAAACATTTGATTTGCTTGTATGTCTGAAACATAATGTCTGTTTGTCAATGTGATAGCAATGCAAATACAAATTAACATAGTCTGTTGATGAGACGCCAAATATTCCAAAAGCTGCAGGCCTATGAACAAGCTACAACGCATCTTAAACTAAAGCATTCGTGTTTCTCTTTTGCTACTTTAATGGTTCCTCAATATACGCTTTTGAACAAAGAGAGAGTCTTTAAATGTTAATAATGGAGTTTATCAAGAAATCGTCTCCCCTTTAAGAAAAAATCGAAGGGTGAATTGACTTAGCCGTGGATCGGGATCTCATGATAAAACGGTTGGCAGTGAACGTATCCTGCAGACAAACAGAACTGAGCCAACCAGCAGCAGTGAGACCCAGTCCGACCGAAGGCTGTTTCGGCTTGCTGTGGTCCCTGCAAGGGCTCGAGGTGACCAGCGGAGGCGTCACTTTTCACCCGGATACAAGGCTAAAGCCTCCAGGGATTCCCCGCCGCCAACCCCAGGAGGCGACTCTCAAAGCAACCTTAAAGATGGGAGCCTAGGCCACTCGGATAGTCAAGAGTCAACAGACAGAGCCGTTCCTAATGCAAAACCGGCCGAATTCAGCATCCAGTACTGTGGACTTTCATTTCGTTGAAGATGTTATCCTTAATGTATTGCATGCAATTAGGACCTTTGTCACCAATACTTTTATTTATTTATTACAAGGGTGTCTCCTGTTTCATTAAGATTAAATAAATACAATGCGACTTGGTAACATTAGTTTATTTCTGATTTAATTTGTGTTTATTTAGTTTTGGTATAAAATAAATAATGGTTAAATAATTGATACTCTGCTTGAGTTTATTTAAACTTTAGGATATTTAAACATGTCTCCAACTTTCCTCCCTGGAGATTATGCTATTGTTTTCCACCCGTTTGTAAACAAAAGATTGAGTAAGATTTGCATATTGTAACATCACCAATTAATTCGGGCGCAAGGAATAGTCAACTTCAAAACTTTGTGTGTGCGTGTGCGTGTGTGTGTGTGTGTGTGTGTGTGTGTGTGTGTGTGTGTTTGTGCGTGTGTGTGTGTGTGTGTGCGTGCGTGCGTGTGTGTGTGTGTGTGTGTTTATGATACGTGCGTGTTGTGTGCGTTTATTTCAGTGTGTGTTTGCGTGTGCGCATGTGTGTAAAGGACAATACAATATCCTTTAATTCATTCTTTAAGATGACCCTAAGCGTGGATCGAACTGATAAAACCGTTTATGCATGCGTAATAACAACTTCAATCTTCGATTGTGTTTTGATTTAGTAAGATTTGATCAAATATGTTAGGCCCACTACACTGAGTCTATATCATCTTTATATGTAGAGACTCTTCTCAATAATATCTGCAGATTGTGGAAGAGCAATGAACCATTGCACAGGAGCCCTCTATTGTCTAAAGCAAAGAGTTTGCCCTAAGCGTCGGCGCCCTCTGGGGTCCACTGGGTCACCACGGGCCGTCTGACCCTTTACATACTACAAATACACAAACACACAGTGTGGCCAAAAACCCGACACACAGACCCTACCAAACAGTCTTACGCACTGTTTTCCAACAATCAAAGAGTTCTAAACAATCTAAAAATCCATGGAGACACACAAAAATCTATCTGACAACGTCAATAGTTTTTTTTGTTTTTTTTTGTCAAACGTCTGCAAATATTAATCAGACAAAATTGTGACAAATTATTTTTTTGCATGTTAAACATGTCGTATACAAATAAGTAAATATATCAGAAGAGCAAAAATGGAGAAAAAACTCGTTTGCTCTTAAATACAATGATGCAAAACAAAAATCCTGTTAGATATCTTTTTCCACGTCTAAGAACCCCACATAGAATGAAACAATATTGAAAACTCTTCTAACATTCCGCCACCAATTCCTGACCATCAATACTCCTGGAAACGGGTAGAAAAGCGGAAATATGATATGAATCAAGTTGAGCCTATTCATGACAAATACAAAATATAATTTATCGGAGATAAACTGATCCTTAAACATATGTTACTGCAGTCGATATATAAGTAATCTTTTTTTTCAAAGTTAAAATTAGGCTACTTCCATTTAAATCACAAAAGAATAAAACGGCAAATATACGCATGCAGTTACTGATAAATAAAAAGATAAATACAAAAATTACCTTTGGTATAAAGCATGTCGTTTGTCTTTTCTCTTTGTAGCGATCCGTTTATACCATATGGAAACTGTTTTGAAAATGCCTACATTTGGCACATTGTCATTGAAAAGAGAGGAGAGAAGTGATGCCGCTCTAGAACAGGGGAAATGAGTTGCGGATTGGATGCTGCCTTCCTCGATGCGGACTTATCCAACTTTAATTTAATATTCCGCAATCACACAGTGATGGCATATAATTCAGGGAGAAATTCAGGGGAAGGAACTGTCTTGTGTTTTCTACCACTATTTGATTAGTATTGGATAGTGCTTTTTGTGCCTCTTATCCACTTTTATTATTTTAGCGGACCACTTTTGATGCTTAACAGAAAACAAAAATATGTATCTGTTTGTATTTAAATCAGTTGCCAAAAACCCGCCTTCTCTGCACACTTTGTCACGCTGAAATCGTTCACAACATAAAATCGAGACCCATAAACGCTTGTTTGTTAAACACTGAACCCAAAATCAATGTATTGGGACATTTCAATCGATCATATAAACGAAAATCCATACACAACATGAGACCGGTATCAGCCCACTCTTCCGCTCTCTTTAAAGTAACGGAAAGGTGGAGGGGTGTGAAGAGAGAAGGAAAGCTTACCGACTTTGGTCTAAAACTAATATCACCGCATTACAATGAGTTCCTGGGATGTCAAAGTACATCCAGATGCAAAATGACCGTTTGAGCCCTGATTACACCAATTAGCGCAATTTGTAATATTAAAGAAAACCCTTCCTATATGGCAGTTTGAGGGAAATTTAAAATACGATATTTCGTATTTTAACCTATCAAATATCAGCATGATATTTCAATAATCTACAATGGTGCTCAATAATTAATTAAACATTAATTACAAATTCTGATGAACATAATTTACACTGGGTGTACATATGTGATCACATATTGACATGCACGGGTGTAGCTTAAACTGTGCTGCAACATGAGCTTAAAGAGGATACTTAAAATCATGAAGTGCCAATCATGTAAAATTGACGTGGAACCACAGCTGTTGTCTCAAACCCAAGGAGGGGTGGGCAACGGCCCTTGCGCTGGAAGGAATAGGAGCTCTGTCAGAGACAACAATGCACAGTGGTGCCACTCTGTTTATCTGGTAGGTGAAATTTAAGGCACTGACAATAAAGTATTTACCATGAGGCAAGCTTATGCTTGGTACAGAAACAAGGGTTCGGTGGCAGTAGCGTTGACGCTTAGGTCTATCTCTCGCGAGGATAGCCACAGTAAATGTACACTGACATACACACTCGGTAACCCCCTTATTCCCCCACCCCCCCTTCCAACACACAGACACAAACACACCCCTACCTACACGCAGACACAGACAAGTACGCGCGAGAGCAGACACGCACGTACACACGTACACACACACACACACACGCGCACACACTCACACACGCGCGCGCGCACACGCGCACACACGCACACACAGGTTCCACATAGCTCACCCCTCCTCCTATTCAATCTCCCTCGCCCTCCTGCCCCCTCCCACTTGGCCCCTGCTCCTCGCCATGCGCGAGCTTTTCATTGTTGATCCCTCTTTAATAGACACGCGCACCAGAGTGTCCTTCTCCATATAAATAGAGAAAGCCACCTCTAAGGTACCATGACCCACATCGCTCCCAAACGTTAATTTGTATTGATAAATACTTGGAATTATAGACCTATACATTTTTTTAAAGAAAATGCACCTGTGTGGTCACTGTGATAATTCGGTTTGGCGTTTGGGATTAATGATTACGATTTAGCATCCCAGAGACACATTGTTTTAGGCCTGAATGAGATCAATCTTGTAATTAGTCATATTCTTATTTTCTGATAATTAATTATGAACAGTTTCCATGTAGTTAACCTGTTAAATAGTATATTTATGAAGCACTACAACACAGGTTTTATTTACTTATTACATGTGTGTGGTGTAATATGCAAAAAAAATTGTAAAATACATTTTTAGGCCTATCTTATAACCTGTATGTTAATGTAAAACAAATACAGACATGATTAAGTCTTAATGACAAATACATTTTTATTCAAAAATAAATAAAACTAATCTAAGACGATGTAAAATTCACAAGTATTTAATAGAAGGGACTGATTATTTTTTCCAGTATAAAAGAAGGACAGTTGGGCAAGCTTATTAGAGGGGGTCTCTATGACAACATGCTGGAACATGTCAATTAACTGGACTGCTCTTGTCCACCCATTCAAAGAGATCCTTAGATCTCCACCAGCCCTCCCATGGGGCTCTAGCCTGTACCCCTCTTCTAACATTCAATGGGCCGTCCCCGCATGGTAAATAACCCGGTTACCATTGGTCAGCACCGCAAAGGCGAGAAGTCAATTCCATGGCAACAGTTTGACAGCTAGACAGATAGGCAGCTAAAACCATCTCAGACAGTCACTGTTGCAGGACGCCATTAATCAGCTCAGCCTGTATGATCAAACCAAGTCAAAATGGCCAAACGCAAACGTGTGTGGATAGGTTGCTGCCTGCAGACAACTGGGAACCCTAGGAGAGAGGTATCAATTTTGGGGAAGGGTCATGACCCTTAATTGCATACGGTACCCGAGGACAATCCTCATGTAATTAAACAACTTATTGGAATTCTGACATTAATCACTCATCTTTCCACGAGGAAGTATAGCTAAACCATGTTTGAATTCAAATAACATGTCAAGTCATTGCCCTATTGAATTAACCCCATTACATGAAACAGTGACAACAAATCAATCATTATTTAACTATCTCCACTGAATAGTAATCGTTTGGATGAGTTCTAATCAAAAATATGCAGCAATTTTGTGAGGTGCATCTATAATTTTACTGCGCAAAATTATAATAATAGGAACATTTCCAGTTTTGCAAACGCTGAACTTGAACTAATTGAGTATCAAACCAACTCTACTCAGTAGTTCAATTGTTCTGTTATTTGTTTCGATTTGACTGAGAATGTAGATCTTTTCTCCCAGAGCTGCATAACAAGCCGTTTAGCCCATCCCTTCAATTAAACCCTGTTTTCCCCCCAAACAAAATGTCAGAATCATTCCGCCTAGGAAACGTCCCCTGTGATGCGTTCTGAAGGCTATGTGTCTCACTCTGAGACGGCGTGTTTTCTGACCTCAATTCTACAGTGTTCACGGAGGGACAAAAGGTGCCTAAAAATACTTAATAATTCTCCATCAGCTGAACTGAGACTGACAAATCCTTTTAGAACAGCCCATACTGCGATCTGAGATTATGAAACAAACAAACACCAATCGCTCTCCCTTTCTCTCTGGCTTTCCCTCCCTCTCTATCTGTCTGTTTCAGTCTCTCTATCACGCACACACACACACACACACACACACACACACACACACACACACACACACACACACACACACACACACACACACACACACACACACTCAGACAGGAACTAAAGTAATACAGTTAACAATTTAAAAATACACGCAAAATCGTATAGCATTTAAAATGAGATGAAAATAAACCACACTAAGATTTTATGTACTGACACAAAACTACACACTGCTTTTATTATTTCAAAATGTTATGGAAAATTGAGTCGTCATTTTGTGGAGGACCACAAGCCTTTTTTTAATTTCCAGGACGACGGCAAAGTGCCCACCTGCCAGGATTGGCCTGATTACATATGGAGATCACCCCTGAGGCCTTCAGCCAGGGAACCAGTGCACCTCACTACGGGAACCTCAACCGGGATCAACACCCGCTGAATCCCTACCAACGGAGGGGTAAACCCAGGCAGTTTCCCTCTCTCCCTCCCCCACTTCTCTCTCTCTCTCTCTCTCTCTCTCTCTCTCTCTCTCTCTCTCTCTCGCTCTCTCCCTCTCTCTCCTCTCTCTCTCTCTCTCTCTCTCTCTCTCTCTCTCTCTCTCTCTCTCTCTCTCTCTCTCTCTCTCTCTCTCTCTCTCTCTCTCTCTCTCTCTCTCTCTCTCTCTCTCTCTCTCTCTCTCTCTCTCTCTCTCTCTCTCTCACATCAGAAGCGGTGAAATGCACCCCTGGGCCAAATCGCACAGAACAACCCCTCTGAGCCAGAGAAAAAAGCTGGAATCCTTTTGCCCTGGTATTTCGCCAGCGCCAGCCAGGAGCAAGGGATATAGAGAGAGAGAGAGAGAGAGAGAGAGAGAGAGAGAGAGAGAGAGAGAGGGGCGAAAGACAGAGGGAGAGTATTGGGTAGATAGAATGAGATGGGAATCCAGGGTCTGGGGCTGTATTTTGGGGGGCTCTTGCTAGGCTGGGCTGGTGTGCACACTGTATAAAGTGCTCGTAGGTGTGTGTGGTATGAGGAAGACTATGAATCCAGGGAATGAGGAGGGAGACGCGGCATTGGTCATGCGCAAGGTAAGAGACAGGCTTTGTTTGATTGTGTACGAGGGGGCGGGGCGGGGGCTGCCGACGGTCATATGTGAAGTTATTATTGCAGGCAATCTGTGAGTGTGTGTTCGTGTGCGCGCGTGTGTTTGTGTTTGCGTAGGTGCATATGAGAGATAGAGGGACAGACAGACAGACAGACAGACTGTCATCTTTCTATTCATATTTCACCCTGAGATTTATGCTAGGCTTGCCAAGGTGATTGCTAATTTGACATTTCAAATACAATGTCACAATAGAGCCATATATTTATGTATTGCATGAGCATTTGAAACACAACAATGTTGTGTCCTAGTGTTATTATTAACATGTAATATTAACGCACACACACACATACACAAACCGGATCAGCAAAAACCCTCTTATTGACAACAGATCAATAAAGAAGAGTTCTTTCTCAAATAAATAAAATAATGAAAACATTCATTAATAAATACATAAATAAATACATAAATAAACAAATAAACAATGAAAATAATAATAAAGAGTCTGGAACAGATTGAGTGAAAGGACAGAGAGAGCACGGCCCAGAGAAAGGACAGAGGCAGAGGGAGGGAGGCCATTTTGCCATTTCAACCAGTTTAATAGGAGGACAGCTAATAGCCCTTTTTTTTTTGTATCAGGCGGAGGCATCAGTCAAATGTGTCAGCGGGCTGCTGAATCCAGGCCCTAGTCCTCTTCACAGATGACTGATTAGAAAGCCAAAATCACCAGATCCATCTTCCCCACATCACTTTTATTACAGTCATTTTGAAAGTGACAGCAACCTGGCTCGTCTCACAACACTAGCCACCGCGTATATACTCTCATCTCCCCCACGATCCCCCTCCATTCCACCCCTCTCTCGCTCTCTCTCTTCTCTCCTCTTTCTCGTTTTCCTGGTCTCTCCTCTTCAGTCGACGTCAGCCTGCTTACTTTGTTTGGTTGTTCACTCCGTCACGTCGGTCCCTCTTTCGTGCCATCTCTCCCTCTCTCTCTCTCCCCCTCTCTCTCCCTCCGCGGGTCGTCCGCTCTTCCTCTCACTTCACTGGGCAGAGTGAGGGAGATGCGGAGGCAGAGGAGTGTGGAGAGAAGGAGCAGAATAAGATCCCCTTTGTTGAAGGGGAATGTTCTGCATCCATATGCGTTTTTTTCTTTTTTTGGGGGGGTGTTTGGGGTTCGGGCTTAGCTAAAAATGTGTTTCACATCATTTCCCTCACTGTCTCACACGGGGGATGCATTTCAGGCCTGAGATGAATGGGAGGGAAATGCGTTTGAGCGGCGTGCGTTTGACTCGTCTGGGGTGCACATATTACATATTACATATTACATATTCCATATGGGTGTTTCATACAGCGCCTGTCCAGGGGAAGCACGTGTGTCTGCGTCTCGGAGCTGGGCTGGAAGGTGCTTCTGAACCACCGTGGCACGGCAGAGAAAGTAGACCTTTCTGTGTTCCTCTTAAGTGTGTCGGTCAGACGCGCCGCCATTTTGTCCCCTCACCGTCAGTCTACTTAGAGCTGCTTTCAAAATAAATCACATTGTCAAATAATCATCCCTCAATCGTTTAAAATGGCAGCAGGGCTATGTTTACCGAATTGTGTGTGTACATGGGTGTACCGTGCGTGTGTGTGTGTGTGTGTGTGTGTGTGTGTGTGTGTGTGAGAGAGAGAGAGCTTGTTAGAGAGAAAGTGCATGTGTGTGTGTTTGTGTCGGTGTGTGAGTGAGAGAGAGAGGACAGCCTTTAAAGAGCACCCCTGTGTCTGCACAGACGAAATGCTAATCGCAACTGACATCAATCTGAAAAACATCAGCAGAGGTAACATGTGTCTAAGATTACATTTACAACCATCGAAGCACACACACACACACACACACACACACACACACACACACACACACACACACACACACACACACACACACACACACACACACACACACACACACACACACACACACACACACACACACACACAGAAAAGTGGGTCACGTAAAACAAGCAAACGTTGTATTTCCAAGACAGCCTGCCATTTGCAATGTCCTCAAAAACAACTGATTGAACA
>JAPMUY010005797.1:185000-202500 GCA_026901105.3 Galaxias olidus | reverse complement strand
GAGGGCTGGATGAGGGCTATATGAGGCTACGGGATGGGGTAAGACAAGGAGATGGAAGAGCAGGTGTGTGTGTGTGTGTGTGTGTGTGTGTGTGTGTGTGTGTGTGTGTGTGTGTGTGTGTGTGTGTGTGTGTGTGTGTGTGTGTGTGTGTGTGTGTGTGTGTGCGTGCGTGCGTGCGTGTGTGTGTGTGTGTGTTCATTAGGGTTCCCTCTCTCTCTAGCCTGGTCCTCCACAGTAATTCTGGCTGGATAGAGAGAGAGAGATGGAGTAAGTGAGAAAGAGTGAGAGAGTGCAAAGACAGAGAAAGAGAGAGAGAGAGAGAGAGAGAGAGAGAGAGAGAGAGAGAGAGAGAGAGAGAGAGAGAGAGAGAGAGAGAGAGAGAGAGAGAGAGGGTCGGCTCAGATTCAGACCATGTAAAATGTATAAGCTGCATTTGAAAATAATTCAATTCTGCAGGCGAACGCCTCGTCTCAGGACCCGGGCTCTCTCTCTCTCTTTCTTTGTTTCTCTCCATTTCTTTGTCTCTCTCTCTCTTCCTTTGGCTCTCTCTCTTCTCGTCTTTCTCGCTGGGAGACTGAATGCACCTTGTCGGCCCTCAGGGGGGAATCGGCTGTTGTTGTTTGTTTCTTAAGTATCGTATTCCGTTCAACAGAAAATATATACAGTTAACGCACCTCTCATAATGTGATAGCCATGTTGTTTATAAGGTAATGATGGTTTTATAACTTCCTTTGTGCGTGCAGTTTGGGAAGCATGCGTGCTGTTATACACACAGTGTACTCCTTTGAGCTAAACTTTATTATCAGGTATCATTAGCATTTACTGCTTAGGCCTGCTGGAGTGAATAGCTGAAAGTCAAACTCAAAAGATAATTCCGATATTCCTTTTTGCCTCGCACTGGGCAGAACTCCCTATGTGGTATGTGCACGGGATTTCTTTATTATTTTTTTTAAGCGTCTGAAAATATAGGCAGGAGGCATCTCATGCACTAGAGCTCGGGCTTAATAAGTATGAAGTACAAACTAAATCCATAGACTTTCAAAGTGCAGGGGGATGGGGGGGGGGGGGGGGGCTAAGATTCACTTATTCCACAAGGCAACCATTTTAAAAACAACAACAAATACAAAACAGGCTTGTGCCTAAATTGACTGTCTCGGAATAGACCCCTATTTTGTTAGAGTTTGTGGAGGAGATAGAACGTTATCATAACAAGTCAAACAAACATCAAATATCCCAAAACCACACATAATATTTTATGTTTCCCCTCGTCCTGGTGAATGCACGTAACTCCGTGAGGTCACGGGGAGGTGAAACAGTTTAAAACCATTAACTGGCTGCTTTACTGCCGTGGTTAAAAATATTCATTTAGTCATAAAAAAAACTGCTTACCTCAGAGAAAGTTGTAGTTTACAGCATGTGTTTTCAAATAATTGTTGACCATGTGTTTCCCGAGCCACAGCTATGCACCATAATTATGTTAGACTTAAAAAAAAAACATTTGACCTTTTGGAAGAAAAAACAAAAAGGATTTGAGTGTCTTAATTCGATTTATTTGAAACAATGGAGACAGAATCTTTTGAGGCCCACTCCACTTATTATCTGGGAAATGTTGCCAGCTAAAAGGGGGTACCCTGCTGAACCCCAAACCTTTCACTTCCTATTCTTCAATGAAAGGTTCTTTGTCGTCCGCATGCTGAATTACTTTAATGAGGCACATTTGACAACACCAAACATTATTTCTACAAACTGGACTTTTGGTGCATTCAGTTAGTATTTACTATATTCAATACGTTTAAAGGCATGGCATACATTTGTAACTATCTTGCGCACATCAAACCTTCAAATCATATAAAAAAATAAATAGTTGAACGATCCAGTTTCAAGCTGAACAAAACATGGGAGAAGGCTGGTGGACTTGTAGTTTTTATGAATGTATCCTGTTATATATACAGGATACAATGAATAGGATACATTCATAAAAACCACCAACCTTCTCCCACGTTTTGTTCAATTTGAGACACACACACACACACACACACACACACACACACACACACACACACACACACACACACACACATATATATATAAAACATTTTTTAATATATATATATATATATATATATATACATACAGATGTATATACAGTTTATATACTGTATATATATACTTACATACATATATGTATATATGTGTGTGTGTGTGTGTGTGTGTGTTTAGACCGTTAAAGGATAGCAGGTAAAGCCAGAGAACATGTTCATTTCTGTCCTGAACACCGGCCCAACCTGTTTGGCCGTTAACGACCCACCTGGCGTGGGAGCTGTGGCAACGCTTGGAAGGCTCCGGAAACAAGGCACAGGTCAATACCGCAGGAACGGGACTAACGGACAAAGGAGCATGTCAATACGCTGCTCGGTGTTCTAACAAGCTGGGGGGTGGGGGGGTTCAGTGTGTGTGTGTGTGTGTGTGTGTGTGTGAACGTGTGTGTTATGAACAGCGATGAAAACAGGAAGACTTTTGACAATAGTCAAGTCAAGGGAAGTCACATTTTTGCGTACACCGCATTTCATACACACCGGTAATGCAATGTGCTTTGCATAAGGCAAGAGGAAGCTTCAAAACACACACAGGTCTTACAAGGCTACATAAACATGCACGTGCACACGGAGAGCAACCCACTCTCACACACATCAAGGTAATCCCTTCCATAAACACCACTGATATCACAGAGGCCTGAGTGGGCTTTGCGTGTTTTGCTGTTGTTTACTTGTTTTGCTGTTGTTTACTTGATGTCTGTGACATGTGGTAAACGACATTGCAGCCGTCATTTTCAACATTACATAAGATATAATATACTGTATATCGTATGTATGATAAGTACTCAATAAGTAAGTACTCTGTATATTTTCTGCATTATGTAAGATATAATATACTGTATATCGTATGTATGATAAGTACTCAATAAGTAAGTACTCTGTATATTTTCTGCATTATGTAAGAAATAATATACTGTATATCATATATACTGTATGATAAGTACTCAATATGTTTTCACATAAAATAGATTTTTCCATTAAAAATATCTGCTAACCGCAAGCAACTAATGGTCCTTAGCAGCCTTTTGGGTTAATGTAGATGATGCTGAGGGGGTCACAGTGCTCAGTGCCTAAGCCAAACCCAGGTCAAACAGCCACTGGACACAGACACCTCTAAATGAAGATGGGGTTAAACACGGGAGTCCACCACGGAAAGATGCTCCTCGCACTAAGTAATCCAAACCCCCTGGGAGAGCTCCCGTCCCCTACACCGTAATCCCGGGAATAGGTCGCTGCCTGCCGTAGAGAGCGTGCCATCCAGGCAGGCTCCACCTCAAGAGGCCCATCTAACCCCCGCCACGCAGACAGGGCATTTCAAGAAGCACAAATGACTTACAGGGCTCAACAACTCCACCAGAGTACTCCTTGGTAAAATGCTCAAATTTGAGCACTCCATTATACATAATTTAAGGGAATCTATATTCATGGAAGCTGGAGTGTTGTGCTCAATGGTCTTGAACCCATGCGGCTAATGGAATGGCCGGAGTTGCATGATTGAGTGAAATGTGCCGGAAAGATTGGGATGGGGGAATTTTAGCGCAGATAAATAAAGGAGATTTCATTCTTTACCGGGGAGTCAGCATTAACGCGGCGTTCCCCAGGTGATCAACACATTGGCCGTCCACCCGGCCACTTAGAGGAGTGACTGGCGCGCCATCACACGGACTGGGCCCGCCGTGAGCCAGCGCATACATTATCATCTAATACATCCAATCTCAGCCACTGGTGGCTTCAAACGGAGGAGGAGGAAGAGGAAGAGGAAGAGGAGGAAGAAAAAGAAAAAGAAGAAGAAGAAGAAGAAGAGGAAGATGAAGATGAAGACGATGAAGAAGGGCAGTGGTGAAATTCAAAGCCAATATAGCCACGGGACACGATGAAGGCTCCGGATGACTCTGGAAGGCCTTCTGTCACCAGCATCTCCTGCTTTCTTAGTCATCTGTCTGTCTCTCTGTCTGTCTGCCTGCCTGCCTGCCTGCCTGTCTGTCTGTCTGCCTGCCTGCCTGCCTGCCTGCCTGCCTGCCTGCCTGCCTGCCTGCCTGCCTGTCTGCCTGCCTGTCTGTCTGTCTGTCTGTCTGTCTGTCTGTTTTGCTTTTCTTTAAAACATTTTTTCTTCTCGGTAATTTTGTGGAACAGGCAAATGGCTATCTCCTCCCTCCTCTGCGTCCATTACCTTTGGTGAGATGCAAGGGAGTCCTTCAATTGGATTGCAATGGCCGGTTAGATCCGCTTTGATCCCCCCCCCCCCCCCCCCGGCTCTTTGAGGGCACCATTGTTTGTCGCTTGCTGGCTTTGTTTGTGAGACTTGAGACAGAGAGGGGATTTTAAACGGTAGTAATGTTCCTTTAGATTAGGTATAGTCCAACCTGTCTTTGCCAGGCTTACAAGGTGCTAGTTTGCTGTTTTGTGCCATGATGTATTTGGTTAAAATGTTTATTTCAGCCTCATGCTCATTAAAGATCCCTTATAGTGAAGCTGATACGCTGACGGATGCTTCGGTGCCATGGTTGCCTGGTGAAGGTAGCTCACGTCATAGATTTTCTTTCTGTTTTATCGTTGGTTGGTTTCGCGTTCATACCACTGACCCGAAGGCGAACATTGACGTTAGCATCGCTCTCGTTTACACGTTTGATTGTCTGACTAAAATATCCGCCGCCCTCGCTCAAATCCCGCGTCTCCACGTGGAGGTTTGCTCCTCACACCGGAGGAGGATAGAGTCGGGCCGGGGCTCCTTCCAAACCAACCGTCGGCCTCCTATTTGCTCCCTCACCTCCATCTCCCACGTGTGAAGAGACGGGAAGAAAAGGGGAGAACACGCGCCGCCGGCCTTCAAAGGTGCCGGAAACGCTCGTAACCGTGTCGGCGAGTACAACACCTTCAAGGTGAAATTAATAAAGCAGGAGCTGAGCTCTTTCATGGCGATACTATGCAGTGTTATGAAAGGAGTTTGTATAGATTTTTTGATGCAAATGTACGTAGGCATGAACCCCCCACCCCCTCAAATTGAATAAACTTGTGAGGGGTATTTTAAAACAGCGCCAGGGTCCATAATAGCATTCGCCTGCAATATCCCCTACAAATGATGTGAGTGCATCTAAATCACAAGAGAAATATATACAAAAAACAGAGAGTGTTGAAAGTGTCCTGCGCGGCACCTGGGCCTCCGGATCTTTGATTGTGCCAGAAATTGGTCCGCCGGCGTGCCCGGCCCGCTCCCACTCCTGTCCCCCTCCCCTGTGCGGCGCCTGAGCCAGAAACTTTCCTGAGACACTAGCCACTACACAAACAAACAAGCAGCATGTTACACACACACACACACACACAAGAAACGGGAGGGAGAGTAGAAGGAGGAAGAGAAAAAAACCTCATCAATTGTCCATCTGGCGGATGTCATCCTTTGTACCCTCGCTGTCATCTCGGTCTTGTCTTGGATGAACAGAAGCTCCCCTCTCTGGGCTGACTGCTCTGCTGATGTCCCTGGAGACGGATCTCTCTCCCTCCATCTCTCCGTCTCTCTCTCTCTCTCTCTCTCTCACTTCACTATCTCCCTCTCCCTCCCTCACACACGCACACACACACACACATACACGCACACACACAATCTCTGTCTCTCTGTCTTCCATTTCCCTGAAACTTTATGAATTAGTTACCACTTTTTTTTGTGTGTGTGTGTGTGTTTTTTTCTCTCTACCATGTCTTTCTCATCACTGACGTACTTGTGAATCCGACACCTGCCTCTAGACAAACTGTCTTTCTGTGTGTCCATCTATCCGTCTGCCCCCGCCCCGCTCTCTCTCTCCATGTCTGTCTGTTCCAGAGCTCCCAGGGTAAAAATATGAGATGAAATTGAAAAACAATTGATATATATTTTTATATATTTTTTATTTTTTTTGCGGCAAAAAAAAAAGTTAGTGCTCCTCTATTGGTAAATGAAATGCAGCTGTGGATGGAATGGACTCCTGACCCCCGTTGTTCACCCCCCTCCCATCGTCCCCGTCCCCCCCGTCTATCCAAGATTGGGCAGACACGGGGTGGGGGGTGGGGGGGGGGGGGGGTGTATGTATGCATGTGTGTGCGCGGGTTTGTGTGTGTGTTTGCGTGTACAATTGTGTTTGTGCGTGCGTTTGTGTGTGTTCCTGTACATCTGCGTGCGCATGTGTGTTTGTGCTTGTGTTTGTGTGTGTGTGTGTGTTTGTGTGCGTGTGTGTGTCCAACTCCTTTGTGACCGTTTGCCTGAACTCGAACCTTCCCTATGCAGGGGGAAATGGCGGGCTGTGGCTACGACAGGCCAGTTTTACAGTGTACTGGCTGAATGTTAAACTTATATTTAATGTATGACATTTCACACAAATCATCCGGCCACAGACATGACCCTAGGGTATTCTGCAGATTGCTTTTTCAGTGCCTCAGCAACTGTGGAATTATTCGTCCCGGAGAAAAAAGCCTGTGAGTTTGGCGAAGCGATCGCCCCCTCACTGCTCTGACCATCCCAGTACAGACGCCTGCTCTTTCTCTCCCCCTCTCTCTCTCTGTCTCTCTCTCTCTCTCTCTCTCTCTCCCCCTTTCTCACTCCCTCTCGCTCTCTCCCTCTCGTTCTCTCTCCCTCTCTCCCTCTCCCTCTCCCTCTCTCTCTCTCTTTCTCTCCCTCTCTTTCTGTGATATCATGATCGCAGGGCCGTGCCAAATTGAAAACATCTTGGCAGTCTGGAGGCTGTATGAAATAACCATATATTATGTATAGTATAACACCCCATTGGATCGCAAAACAATTATACTGTTTTGCAGTCTCAAAAGACTCTTTTCTGTCTCTCTCTTTTCCTCAGTCTTCCCTTCATTTCTATGTAAAGTATTTGGGGGGAGTCTGGAGGATGATCTATGATGTGTAAATTGGAGTGGAATTATTTCTCCTCTGAGTCCTCATCTGAATAAGTCTGACGGTACAACAATTTACTGTGATATGTACACACTCCAGCATGACCATCTACACGGATTACTAAGAAGAACTGTAAACATCTCATATTCAATTTCCCCCTGAAAGCCATTTTCATACCAACATGATATGGAAATAGCAACGACCGCAAGAAGAGCTCATGAATATACAGTGAGGTGCCTTGTGTCCCAAAACACGGCAAGGTGGGCTTTGGCTAGCCGCTACCCACTGTGCCAAAACGAACGCAAAACGCTTTCCGGACCACTGTCTGTTCAGCGTTGCAAAACAATGTATTTATACCAGCGAATTCTGCACTGGGGGTCATCCATTTTCAGGAGGGACATTTTTCAACGTTTGGGGGTCGACGTGAGAGACGTGATGGCCACTATATCAGAGTCACTCTCTGGTTTCAAGGTTGGGCCGTGGGCTGGGAGTTTAACAGCATTAGGGCACCCAGCGCCTGTTGAGACACGGTCACACACAAAGGCAAGCGCTCACAGGCACACACGGACATGTGTACACACACAAGCACACAAAACGGCTGGTACATATGTGTGTACACACACAAGCACACAAAACGGCTGGTACATACGTGTGCACACACACAAATACACAAAACATGCACTTAAAAAAGCAGTTTTGTTACACACGTGTTTTTGTCATTTATTCACATGCGCCAAAAGCCCGTATTTGTAAGCAGACATAAATAGAATACGTTAGCAGTCAGAAAGAGCCAAACGAGCCCATGAGTAGCACCATCCATTTTCACCTGCAGTTTGTTCAGTGAGTTAACACCCCTTAACATTGGCAAAGTTACAAGCCAACTAAAAGTTAAAGATGGCGTGTCCACAGAGTAAAGCCACCTCCAAAAAACACACACATGCACGCTCCCACGGATACACCCACACACACATACACACACACATACATACACTCTCTCTCTCACACACACACACACACACAAAAACATATCTAAACACAGACACATACACACACACTGCTAACCACAGTCAGAGGCATAATTAGCAGTTTCCCCTGAGGGGGGTATGGAAACCTGTTTCTAATTGGAACCCAGTTGGGACGTTGCATGGATTAAAATACATGAGGTTTCTGCAGTGGGGGAAAACACACACCAGCCCAATGTGTTTGCCCTTTTGCCAAATTTATTTACGGTAAATCTAGTATGATCCCTTCTGTTTCTGGACAAACAGATCGGGCCCGGCAACATGGGTCTCCAAAGCACCATTATTCCTTTATTTTTCTTCAGTTTTGTATTTATTTATTTTTCTATTTCTCTGACTTAAGCTGTGGTATAATGGACAGGAGCATGACAAAGGGATGCTATCAGATTGGGCCTGCTTGCCCTTTTGCCAATTTGTGAGCCGCTCCACTGAGGTCTTAAGATGGCCAATTAGCCAACGGTCTGACAGAGGGTTTCTGACTGCTGCTATTAAAACATACACACACACACACACACACACACACACACACACACACACACACACACACACACACACACACACACACACACACACACACACACACACACACACACACAGCACTCTCTAACCATCTCTCTTGAATGTCCGTCTGCTATTGAAAGGCAGCAGACTAAGCCTCAGCCCCTAACCCTTCTATATAAACAGACACACAAACACAGACAGGCACCCCCAGATAGACACACACGTGGACGCACACAGAAACTCTCCCCATTTAAAATGGCTCCATGCTCCAACCTATCACCTCCCTTAACCCCTCACACGCCGACCCGGTCTCAGTTCTCCAACTCCTCCCTCAATAATAGCCTCCATGCTTTTGTTCATATCCGTCAAAATAAGACCCAAGCATGGCGTGTGTATTCTAGTCTCCACACAGCCGCCTTGTGCCTACAAGATTATCACAACACCATAGTAGCTTTCAGACAGTACACCCACAGACAAACACACACACACACACACACACACACACACACACACACACACACACACACACACACACACACACACACACACACACACACACACACACACACACACACACACACACACACACACACACACACACACACACACACACACACACACACACACACACACACACACACACACACACACACACACACACACACACACACACACACACACACACACACACACACACACACACACACACACACACACACACACACACACAGCAACCATCTCTCTTGAATGTCCGTCTGCTATTGAAAGGCAGCAGACTAAGCCTCAGCCCCTAACCCTTCTATATAAACAGACACACAAACACAGACAGGCACCCCCAGATAGACACACACGTGGACGCACACAGAAACTCTCCCCATTTAAAACGGCTCCATGGTCCAACCTATCACCTCCCTTAACCCCTCACACGCCGACCCGGTCTCAGTTCTCCAACTCCTCCCTCAATAATAGCCTCCATGCTTTTGTTCATATCCGTCAGAATAAGACCCAAGCATGGCGTGTGTATTCTAGTCTCCACACAGCCGCCTTGTGCCTACAAGATTATCACAACACCATAGTAGCTTTCAGACAGTACACCCACAGACAAACACACACACACACACACACACACACACACACACACACACACACACACACACACACACACACACACACACACACACACACACACACACACACACACACACACACACACACACACACACACACACACACACACACACACACACACACACACACACACACACACCTGCACACACACACACACACACACACACACACACACACACACACACACACACACACACACACACACACACACACACACACACACACACACACACACACACACACACACACACACACACACACACACACACACACACACACACACACACACACACACACACACACACACACACACACACACACACACACACACACACACACACACACACACACACACACACACACACACACACACACACACACACACACACACACACACACACACACACACACACACACACACACACACACACACACCACACACACAGACACACACACACACACACACACACACACACACACACACACACAAAACCCTAGGGCATCCTAACGTGCATTCCCCGGAGGCCAGCCTCAGCCTTTGTTGTCTAACAAGCCAGTGTCTTATGAGCTGCGGCGACATCCCAACCGCTGCACGGTCAAGTTCAAGGGTCCTCTGGAAACTCGGGGGGGGAGAGGTCAACTACATACACTCACACTCGCAAGCACACACACACACGCACACACACATACACACACACACACACACACACACACACACACACACACACACATACGCAAACATACATAGCAGAATTTAAGAATATATACACACAAAGAAGAACCCCCTCTCCCCCAAAGTAGGAATGGCATTGTATTGGTATAGTGGTTCTGGTGTCTGCCGATAGAGAACATTTTATGCCCCTGCTTCTTGTGGGGGTCTCTATTCTGATGTCACACTCCAGGAACCGGCAGTACGAGGCAGCCTGGACCTGCTGTGTGCCGATCATAAAAGAAATATTTTCATTTTATTCATTCCTTCTCATCTCTTTCTTCCTCGTTCCTGATGTTTGTGTTTGTCATCATCGGAGGAGGAGTATTTATGGTGTCTCCTTTATTTGATCTATTTTACTGTATTTTTTAAACCACTGTCGCTGGTTTTTTCTTGTGACGAAACAAAGTATACACATTGAAACATTGGCTGTGTTAAAAATGTTCTCTTCCCGTGGAGCTTTGTGAAATGTACTAATGACATTCAAAATGTCGTTAAAATACTAATTCACATAATATTTTAGGAGATAACGGGAATTAGAAGTTGGAATAATTAAAGAAAGTTATTTTCTTGCAGTCATTTTATTTATTTTCTACTGTTACAGGAGAAAAACAGCCTTCTTATGAGATTTATTTGCATTGTAGATGCAATCTGCAATTCCATCTGCAATTATTTCTAATTGATTTCCATTTAATTCATGAGAGACTATTTCTGAACCTAAATTAACACAAAGGAACTTCTTGCCTCAGTTCTCCAACCACAAATAATTATAAAGTTAAGAGGGTTTGCTAATTTAAATCCAGTATTTGCATGAAATCAAATGTTCATCTTTGATCTCCTACTGTCCCTAATGGTATAATGTCTTTAATTATTTTTCCGAAATTAAGTTTCAGTGAATAATTAAGTGTGACTTGCGTTCAAGCGTCAATTTCCTTGCATTATTTTGCATATCTCATTCCAGTGGCACGGAAAACCAAGCAAACTTCCACCCGTTTTACAATCTAAATAAGATATTTCAAAATACACCGCGTACAATTTTTGTTTGCATTTCCATGTCACATATCCACTTCCACTCATGGTACCTATACAGCTGCACAGACCATGAACCTAGTCAGTAATCCCAAAACATTGCTCCAAAGCACGCTCGTGGCGTGCTGCTGCTGTTGTTAACAATGGGAACCCTTCTCCGTGGCTCATTATGCCAGACCTACATCATATCACAATCTCCCTGTGAGTGTACGTACACAAAGAGGGGGGCTCGGATCATCCATATTATCTTTATCACTTTGCACCAGAGCCTCGCTCGCCTCGCCTCCCCACATGCTACCTCCCATTATGTAAAACCAGGGATTACCATAAGGATGCGCGTGGATCCTGCATTCAGAGGTGTGTGAGGGTGTGCATGGGTGTATATGTTCAGAGAGAGGAGGGGTGAGGTGGGGTATATAACATTCGTTCGTGCATGTATATGCAACCCAGTGCATCTCTCTCTCTCTCTCTCTCTCTCTCTCTCTCTCTCTCTCTCTCTCTCTCTCTCCGCTTCTGTTTCTCTCCCTCTGTCTCTCGCTCACTCTCGCTCCGCTTCTGTTTCTCTCTGTCTCTCTCTCTCTCTCTCTCTCTCTCTCTCTCTCTCTCTCTCTCTCTCTCTCTGTCTCTCTCTCTCTCTCTCTCTCTCTCTCTCTCTCTCTCTCTCTCTCTCTGCCCATCTATCATAGATCCCTCGGCCTATCAGCTGCACCGATGAGGTGTGCAAAGGGGGGGGGGGGGGGGGGGGGGGGCAAGTAGAGAAGGCTGGATGAGGGTGGGGTGGGGTGGGGTGGGGAGGAGAAATAAATTTCGCCCCTGCTTTAAAAAATGCACATACATTTCCATAGATTGAGGAGGCTGGAAGGGGGAGCACAGCCCTTGCCTCTAAACCCCCAACCCGACACCCGGCTTCCTCCCTAAAACACCCAAGATTAATGGGTGTCCCGTTCTCTGGATGCGGGTGACAATTTACCCCTCCCCTCTCCGCCCTCCTCCACTATCTTTACATATACTATACATCTGCAAGATGCGGGGTTTTACAACAAGTCATGTCATGCATGTTATGATCTATAAATATATATAAAAGAACTGTAGTCCTATTTTTGGAAGATTTTACTTTGACTTTTGTCTAATTTGTAATGTCATCTTTTGTCAAGCTCAGTATAATTGTTATCATGCCTGCAAATGAACAAATACATATGTATTTTTCCACGCTTTTCGACTCATGTCATGCAAATTGGCGTTGACTTGTTAACCGAAAACCATCTGAAAAGAAAAGCACAACAAAAGGTTGTCCTTGAAGACAACAAAGGATTGTAGATAGACAGAACCATGCAATGGCCATTAATAGCCCAGACAGTGTTGCTCTGCAGGAGGGTTTGCCTCTAAATCTGCACTCTCCCTCTCCCCAGGCAATGAACACTGGAAGTGTTTGTTTGTATTACTGTTTGTGTTTTTCTGTGTGTGTGTGTGTGTGTGTGTGTGTGTGTGTGTGTGTGTGTGTGTGTGTGAGTGCTTCTGCTCGTGGAGGCAGACTTAGCTGCGTACCGGCTCCTTCAAAGGTATCTACCTTTAGATTTTCACAAGTGTCTTCATATAACAACAAAGTATTGCCTTTGTGTGAGCCCGTACACAGCTACCTAAAACCCCCAGCCAGGCAATCTCAGTGCTCCGCATGTGCAGAGCCTCCTTCTGGAGCCCCGTGCTGGGCCAGGGCTCCGCATGTGCAGAGCCTCCTTCTGGAGCCCCGTGCTGGGCCAGGGCTCTCGATGCACTATGCACTTTACATGGCAACCAACAGGTGCGACGCTGTGTGTCACAGCTAACCTGACATGATGGGGACACGGCGATGACTAAGACGAGATGACTGACCAGATGCTGAATGAAGGAGAGGGGGAGGTCGGGGGGGGGGGGCAACGGAAGGCAGGAGAGCTGAGTAAGACGAGTAGGGCCGAAGGGTTCATGTGGGTGACTTTTCAAACAAAGTACGGCGCGAGCCCACCAAAACAAAAACCTTATGGTATTAGTCCGATTTCCATTTCTCACCACCACCCTCTCTCTCTTCCCCCCTCTCCTCGCTGTCTTTCTGTTTTTCCCTTCTTTCCTTCCCTCCCTCACTCCGTTCACACACGGAGACGATGTCTGTCGCGGTGATGAATTGGCGCGGGTGGTGCTGGTGAAACAGGATCCAGTGTCTAAGTGCCGGCGAGCAAAGGGATGACGTCGTGGAGTCGGACTCTGCTCTGGATCGCCGTTCAGCTCCACAGCCGTGTCTCCTGACCTGCTTACCGCTGTGCCGCGTTACCATGGTGTTTAGCAGTCGCCGTGGTGAACTGCTGCTGTGCTGTTTTCGTTACCTGTCCACTCGGAGCGAGGTGTGCTTTGGCGTCAGCTCGTCCTCAAAGATTTTCAGTTTGGTCTGTCTGTGTGGAGGATGGCTCTGTCTTGTTTCATTAGACAGCTCTGGTCTGATGTTATTACCTGGAGCTGTGTATGCATGCACTTCTGCAGCATGTTTTGGTGTTGGGTGTAAGCGCACTGGTGTCTGTGTGTGTGTGTGTGTGTGTGTGTGTGTGTGTGTGTGCGTGTGTGTGTGTGTGTGTGTTGTGTGCGTACATACACGTGTGTATCTGTTTCTTTGCTCTGATCCCCTTACCTGCAGGCCGTGTGTGTATGTGTATGTGTGTGTGTGTGTGTGTGTGTGTGTGTGTGTGTGTGTGTGTGTGTGTGGACATGTGTTTCTCATGAAGACTCATGCCGGGGCAAATTAATTCTCAGAAGTCGCTCGGTGAAGACTCTCCTTCCCTTTGAAACAGGGCATACTGCACCCTCTTGTCAATAAGTCAGGCAATCTCAGGCGCATGTTGCCCCCCTGGCACTGAGATGAAGGACTCCAATTTACTCCAAATAAATTCTGATTCCCACAATAAATAATAGGAAGAGGGCTGGGGGTATTAAAGTATCTGAAATCTTAGGGGTGTTTGAAACACCGATCGGCCAAATCGTGGATAAGATATGTGTTTTGTGTTGAGTTACTTTTCGTTTCAATCCGTGATATTCCGACTAGGTGTTGTTAGCTGAATTCTTGGAATTTGTGTTGTAATTCCTAACGGGTCTTAAGAAAACAAAAGGTCCAAATGTGAGTTTCAGGAAGACGAAGACAATTTGGACATCCTAAAATGCATGTTAACATCAGTAAAGAAAGCCTATTTTCCACAGATGGCAGTAATCTATCTATTTATCTATTTATGAGTTGTTTTTAACAAGCCTTGACAACCACCTCCAGACAAACAGGGATGTCTGCGGGAGAACACATTTGATGTTGGGACAGACTGATCTAGAAGACACCCCCTGTCTCTCCTCTTCAAATGCCTTCTCCTCAGAAGATCCAGTCGAGTTACGTTTACGCAGGAGGCCAAAGTGGGGCCGGGAATGCTGACTGAGGGGCTGACTCCCTGAGATAAACCTAAGGGGAGCTGAAAGGGGGAGAGTGGAAGAATGAGGGAGGGCGGGGGAGAGGAGGTTTAGCACAAAATGGTGTCTCGAACACCAGTGGCACTCGCTTTTGGCACAAACTTCCTGTTTTCAGGGAGATTCCCTAGTACAAGACATTTGGGAATCTCCCGTGAGCCGTGTCACGTGTTGCCCAGACAACCGGGGACGGGTTTTAGCACCATGACAACAGAGAGCAAGAGAGAGAGAAAAAAAAGACTGTCCCAGCCAAGAGTAAAAGGAGAGAAGCCATGGAGGCGAATTTGCCTGCAGATCAGACGAAAGAAAAACAACAATACACCTCATGTGAACTGATGGGCCCTGAGGAGGGATGAACAGACGACTGCGCTAGTTGGCAGGGAGGAGAGGCAGCTTTGGCAGCCGTCGATACAGCTGTCTTCATTTGTAAGGCGGTGTTAAGAAGCCTAATTCCTAACTTGTTAGTTACATCTGAGGACAGAGCCTTAGAGAGCGGTAATCTATATCTCCTCCGCTAAGTGGTTCATCAGCGATGCAATGTGAGCACCCAGGATCGAATGTCAGCAATTAAGATGGCTAAACGCCTCGGCTAATTGTACCTAAAGTCTACCGCTCCGACATGCAGCCTCACACTTCTGAGACAACGTTCGGTCTCTGACACACTCGCACAATCGCAAACACACAGGCAGACACACTGGTTTGTCTCATGGAAGTTATAGGGGAAAAAAGGCAATAGTTACTTCTCAAATCCTCCTTTAAATACATACACTTTTGAGACAACGTTGGAAGGCCTTGATAGCATGAAGAGAGAGAGCGAGAGCAGGCGAATGGAAGATGAGAGGGTTTGGCTCTGTTTGTAGGATGGGAACGTATCTCTAAGGGTCGGAATGTAGAATGCATTTTTACAATTAGTCAGCATGGCAAAACAGCAAGGTAAGAATAAAACACAAAATATGTGGAAATAATTGCAGGGGCCTTTTCTTAGGGCTCCATTCAGTCTAGAACAGACTATGGGCCAAAACGATTTATTATTAATAATATTATTTTTATTATTATTATTATTATTATTATTATTATTATTATTATTATTATTATTTGACCTAAATATCATTGTTAACATGCATTAATAAATTACATGTTTTTCCTGCGGTACAAGACTATTTTCAAGTTAAACTTCTTTATTTAGTCAACATTTAAAAATCAACAAAATACAACCACTGACTAGACCTTTAGAACATAGAGTTTCAACAAACGCGACCGATCCGCGCCTACATCTGGCAACCACTACAATATAACTTCCCTCTAACGAACGCTAGTGAAAGTGGCCTTGAAAGAAAAAGGAAATCGAGAGAAAGAGAGGGAGGGGTTGGTTGGGGGAGGAGGGAGGAGGAGGGGGGAGCGCTTTCTGAAAAAGAAAGGATTCGGAATTAAAAGAATTATAGTTTGCCCCGAGATATTCGCAAGGATGACCTCGTGAAGTCAGAGTTGTCCGCCATCAATCACTGCCACATGTTCCTGAGAAATGGATCCTGCAGGACACCTCATACGGTCCGCTCTGATTAGTCCATCTGAAACGAGATGGAGCTACTAAGAATGGAGGGTCCCAGGGTAACGTTAGAACCCTGCACTTCCCATGTTACAATTAAGGCTGGCTATTTAAGACTCTCGTCTTGTCTTAGCTCACCCATGCCTTTGTAGGGTTTTTTCTGGTTTCCTTCTGGGACCTGGTGTCAGGGAGAGTGATATCCTGTAGGTAGTGTATTCTTACGTCTGATCAAAGGAGTGCAATGGGAAGCAACAGCGTAATGACTGCCACTCTCTCTCTCTCTCTCTCTTTCTTTATCTCTCTCTCTCTCTCTCTCTCTCTCTCTCTCTCTCTCTCTCTCTCTCTCTCTCTGTTCTTTCTCTAGCTCGCTCCACCACTTTGTTTTATCTAACGTTAGCACTCTCTCTCTCTCTCTCTGTTCTTTCTCTCTCTCTCTCTGGTCTTACTTTCATTGACTCTCAGGGCATCGGTAATTATTCCTGAGGTTTTCCTGACTGGAAATGTGATTACCATTTAAGAGAGAGAGACATCCCTCTATCCTATAGAAGAGAAGTCTTGAGTAAAGCAGATAAGGTTTCAGGTATCGATTTTGAAACAGCTACATCAGAGCGTGTAATGCTTTCATAATTTTAAAGAAACCGTCTGGTCACTATCTACTAATGAACAATAGAGCAAGAACCAAATTAGTTACTAAGGGGAGGGGTTGCTCTCTAAGTGTAAAATACATATGAAGGGAAATAGAAAATGGTTCGGTAAGGGGTGGTGGATTAATGCCGATATCAGCTTTGAGGAGTCACCGCTGTGGGCACCCTAAATACTCGCGGTCAATAATCTTTGCCAAATAAAATTCAAAACAAAAAAAGGTTTTTATATTACTACTCTCTATCTCTCTCTCTCTATTCTCTTTTATTATCATTTTCCTTCATGCCTATCTAATCCCCCCCTCTCTCCCCCCCCTCTCTCTCTCTCTGTCTCTCTCTCTCCCTCCCCCCCCCCTCTCTCTCTCCCTCCCCCCCCCTCTGTCTCTCTCTCTCCCCCTCTCTCCCCCTCTCCCTCCCTCTCTCTCTCCCCCTCTCTCTCTCTCTCTCTCTCTCTCTCTCTCTCTCTCTCTCTCTCTCCCTCCCCCTCTCTCTC
>JAPMUY010005797.1:180000-182500 GCA_026901105.3 Galaxias olidus | reverse complement strand
ATTCTAGAATGTTACCAATCTGGGAAAAAAATCTACATTTTGTAATTATCCACTTCATAGAATTGCATCATATAATGGCACTAACTAGTTTGGAAAATTCATTTAAACTGACACACAAACACACACAAGTACACACACACAGATACAAACAAACAACACATGAACATCTACAAACAACAACAGCAACTGCAGCAACAACAACAGCATGGAAGGAAACGTTGCCTGTGTGAGAAAGTCTTGTCAGAGCTCCCATACCATCTGTGATCGTGTGATTAGGTCTGACATCTGTGTGCGTGTGATTAGGTCTGACAGGACCACTGTTCTGACACACACTGATGAAGCCCTCCACACACATGCATATTTCAGTGACCGTAGGTGGGATGTGTAGTGTATTTATGCCTGTTTGTTTCAGTTCTCTTGCCTTTCATCCCATTCCACAGCTTGTCATGGGGTGGGTCTTGTACAAAAAAAGAAAAGAAATGAAAGAAAAGATATTACACATTTCTGGGATTGGAATATTGTTTGTCTGATGTTGAATGCCTACTGTCTTTTGATGTTGGGCTCAGAGTTGATGCCCAAAATGAAAGCATTGAGGGGAATAAAAGTGTGTTGTTTGGCGTGTGAGAGTGTGTACGTGTATCAGAGTGTGTGTGTGTGTGTGTGTGTGTGTGTGTTTGTATGTATTTGTTGAGTCATACGTGTGTGGGTTTGCGAGTGTACACGGAGTACACACGCGTGCATGTGTATATCCACAACCAATTTTAAAAGCTTTTTCCCCGACTCTAGATCAACCGAGGTATGGCAACAGCAGAGTGACAGGCAAAAGAACCAGGATGTTGTTCTTTAATGCTGCCTATCCACTCACGCAGCCAAGTGTAAGAGGCCCCGCATCACGAGGCACAGACGAGGGTGAGCATACGCCGACATGAAACGGCTGTGGGAAGCGTCTCTGAGGCTGGCTTTGAACGAGGGAAGATGCCGGGAGGAGGAGGAGGGCAAATTGAATGAAGAGAATGCACAGAGGAACCGACGGAAAGA
Source organism: Galaxias olidus (assembly GCA_026901105.3). Taxonomy (NCBI): domain Eukaryota; kingdom Metazoa; phylum Chordata; class Actinopteri; order Galaxiiformes; family Galaxiidae; genus Galaxias; species Galaxias olidus. The sequence continues at coordinate 181,462 of JAPMUY010005797.1, read as the reverse complement.
GAGAACGCACCTTATTGTTTTGTCAGGTGTATATTGTGTTTTGTTTCAGGCTCGAGAAAACTCTGAGCCCGTGATTTTGATGGGGTTTCATGTGTTTGGGCCTACTGTTTGAATTAACACAACGTGGACTTTTCCGGAATCTCTATATTGAAGACTGCTAAACGTATTTGTTTTTAAAAGACTGTATCATAAGGAGGAATATACTTGTAGTTTTTGGGATGCTGCACATATGCAAATTTTTTTCTATCTTCTGAACAATACATATATAGAGTATATATAAATATATTACTGGCATAGGTGATATTTTTTTAACATAGCTGTATCTAACTTTGTGTCAAACCTAATAAAAATTTCTTAGAAAGCAAATGTAAAGTGTCTTATTTTTTTTTACAATGTTGTAAAGTGAAGTTGAAGTTGAAGTGAGTTCCCTACCTGTAGAAGCACTAAACTAACTACATATTCCTTCTACCTCTTAAATTCTGCTGGCTGTTTAAGTATGTAAAGGCAGGCTGCTGCTGCAGTCCTTCATAATACCAAGCACACACACACACACACACACACACACACACACACACACACAAACACACATACACGCACTCTCTCTTCCACATTACAAAAAAGTCTCTCTTGAAGGTAACATCAAAACATGTTTTGCAGAAAGTCTCGATGCAACTAATTCACTGAAATAAGTGATTTTTTTCCTTTAGTTAAATATGATGCTTTTGTTAAATGTGATGCATTTTCATAAGCAGGATGTGTGTGTGTTTGTGCGTGTGTGTGTGTGTGTGTGTGTGTGTGTGTGTGTGTGTGTGTGTGTGTGTGTGTGTGTGTGTGTGTGTGTGTGTGTGCTTGGTATTGTGAAGGACTTCAGCAGCAGCCTGCCCACACATTACTGTGTACACATTATGATGGTGCTGTGTAGATTGTACACAAAAATTGCTAGCATTAGAATTTTTGACACCAGGGCAAGTCTAAAATTAAGGCACAGGTCGTATAATACTGCCATCAAAACCTATCAGCCTGTCTCATTTTAGGATGATGGAACTCCATGGAAAACGAGCCATTGCACATTATGCTGCCTCTCAAAATCACCTTCATGTTTTTATTCATGACGACCACAAATAACAGCAGAATTAGATTTTCCACGTAAATACGCTGGACAAATACTGAGATGGAATAAATGTGTGTTTGTGCATGTGTGTTTGTGCACGTGTGTTTGTGCATGCGAGATAAAAATATAGTCGCACAAAGACTGGCCGACGGGCATACCAACAAACAGACAGACAGACTGACCACAAACATACAGGCAGACACAGACAGACAGACAGACAGACAGACAGACAGACAGACAGACAGACAGACAGACACAGACATACAGGCAGACACAAACAGACAGACAGACTGACCACAAACATACAGGCAGACACAGACAGACAGACAGACAGACAGACAGACAGGCAGG
>JAPMUY010005797.1:152500-175000 GCA_026901105.3 Galaxias olidus | reverse complement strand
ACTAAGAGTGTCTGTGTCCGAGCTCTAACTAAGAGCGTCTGTGTCCGAGGCCCAACTAAGAGCGTCTGTGTCCGAGCCACAACTAAGAGCGTCTGTGTCCGAGCCACAACTAAGAGCGTCTGTGTCCGAGCTCTAACTAAGAGCGTCTGTGTCCGAAGCCCAACTAAGATCGTCTGTGTCCGAGGCCCAACTAAGAGTGTCTGTGTCCGAGCTCTAACTAAGAGTGTCTGTGTCCGAGCACTAACTAAGAGCGTCTGTGTCCGAGCTCTAACTAAGAGCGTCTGTGTCCTAGGCCCAACTAAGAGCCTGTGTCCGAGGCCCAACTAAGATCGTCTGTGTCCGAGGCCCAACTAAGAGTCTGTGTCCGAGCTCTGTCTGTGTCCGAGGCCCAACTAAGAGCGTCTGTGTCCGAGGCCCAACTAAGATCTAAGGCCCAACTAAGAGCGTCTGTGTCCGAGCTCTAACTAAGAGCGTCTGTGTCCGAGCTCTAACTAAGAGCGTCTGTGTCCGAGGCCCAACTAAGATCGTCTGTGTCCGAGGCCCAACTAAGATCGTCTGTGTCCGAGGCCCAACTAAGATCGTCTGTGTCCGAGGCCCAACTAAGAGTGTCTGTGTCCGAGCTCTAACTAAGAGTGTCTGTGTCCGAGCTCTAACTAAGATCGTTTGTGTCCGAGCTCTAACTAAGAGCGTCTGTGTCCTAGGCCCAACTAAGAGCGTCTGTGTCCGAGGCCCAACTAAGATCGTCTGTGTCCGAGGCCCAACTAAGAGCGTCTGTGTCCGAGCTCTAACTAAGAGCGTCTGTGTCCGAGGCCCAACTAAGATCGTCTGTGTCCGAGGCCCAACTAAGAGCGTCTGTGTCCGAGCTCTAACTAAGAGCGTCTGAGTCCGAGCTCTAACTAAGAGCGTCTGTGTCCGAGCTCTAACTAAGAGCGTCTGTGTCCGAGGCCCAACTAAGAGTGTCTGTGTCCGAGCTCTAACTAAGAGCGTCTGTGTCCGAGGCCCAACTAAGAGCGTCTGTGTCCGAGGCCCAACTAAGAGCGTCTCTGTCCGAGACACAACTAAGAGCGTCTGTGTCCGAGCCACAACTAAGAGCGTCTGTGTCCGAGCTCTAACTAAGAGCGTCTGTGTCCGAGGCCCAACTAAGATCGTCTGTGTCCGAGGCCCAACTAAGATCGTCTGTGTCCGAGGCCCAACTAAGAGTGTCTGTGTCCGAGCTCTAACTAAGAGTGTCTGTGTCCGAGCTCTAACTTAGAGCGTCTGTGTCCGAGCTCTAACTAAGAGCGTCTGTGTCCTAGGCTCAACTAAGAGCGTCTGTGTCCGAGGCCCAACTAAGAGTGTCTGTGTCCGAGCTCTAACTAAGAGCGTCTGTGTCCGAGGCCCAACTAAGAGCGTCTGTGTTTGAGCTCTAACTAAGAGCGTCTGTGTCCGAGGCCCAACTAAGATCGTCTGTGTCCGAGCTCTAACTAAGAGCGTCTGTGTCCGAGCTCTAACTAAGAGTGTCTGTGTCCGAGGCCCAACTAAGAGCGTCTGTGTCCGAGCTCTAACTAAGAGCGTCTGTGTCCGAGGCCCAACTAAGATCGTCTGTGTCCGAGGCCCAACTAAGAGTGTCTGTGTCCGAGCTCTAACTAAGAGTGTCTGTGTCCGAGCTCTAACTAAGAGCGTCTGTGTCCGAGCTCTAACTAAGAGCGTCTGTGTCCGAGGCCCAACTAAGATCGTCTGTGTCCGAGGCCCAACTAAGATCGTCTGTGTCCGAGCTCTAACTAAGAGCGTCTGTGTCCGAGGCCTAACTAAGAGCGTCTGTGTCCGAGGCCCAACTAAGAGCGTCTGTGTCCGAGCTCTAACTAAGAGCGTCTGTGTCCGAGGCCCAACTATGAGTGTCTGTGTCCGAGCTCTAACTAAGAGCGTCTGTGTCCGAGGCCCAACTAAGAGCGTCTGTGTCCGAGCTCTAACTAAGAGCGTCTGTGTCCGAGGCCCAACTAAGAGCGTCTGTGTCCGAGGCCCAAGTAAGAGCGTCTGTGTCCGAGGCCCATCTAACAGCGTCTGTGTCCGAGGCCCAACTAAGAGCGTCTGTGTCCGAGCTCTAACTAAGAGTGTCTGTGTCCGAGCTCGAACTAAGAGCGTCTGTGTCCGAGGCCCAACTAAGAGTGTCTGTGTCCGAGGCCCAACTAAGTGTGTCTGTGTCCAAGCTCTAACTAAGAGCGTCTGTGTCCGAGCTCTAACTAAGAGCGTCTGTGTCCGAGCTCTAACTAAGAGCGTCTGTGTCCGAGCTCTAACTAAGAGCGTCTGTGTCCGAGGCCCAACTAAGAGCGTCTGTGTCCGAGCTCTAACTAAGAGCGTCTGTGTCCTAGGCTCAACTAAGAGCGTCTGTGTCCGAGGCCCAACTAAGAGTGTCTGTGTCCGAGCTCTAACTAAGAGCGTCTGTGTCCGAGGCCCAACTAAGAGCGTCTGTGTTTGAGCTCTAACTAAGAGTGTCTGTGTCCGAGGCCCAACTAAGAGCGTCTGTGTCCGAGGCCCAACTAAGAGTGTCTGTGTCCGAGCTCTAACTAAGAGTGTCTGTGTCCGAGCTCTAACTAAGAGCGTCTGTGTCCGAGCTCTAACTAAGAGCGTCTGTGTCCTAGGCCCAACTAAGAGCGTCTGTGTCCGAGGCCCAACTAAGAGCGTCTGTGTCCGAGCTCTAACTAAGAGCGTCTGTGTCCGAGCTCTAACTAAGAGCGTCTGTGTCCGAGCTCTAACTAAGAGCGTCTGTGTCCGAGCTCTAAGAGCTTTTTCATTGTAGCATGTGGTGTTGATCAGACGTGGACGCCAGGACAGTCACTTAGGATCTTACAGGGGACAAGTCACTGCTTCGCCTGCTGCACAAAGATGGAGAGAGGGAGAGAAATGTTGGATGTTTGCTGGTAATTTTATGCAAACAGCAGCATACAAAAGGGAAAGACAAATCACAAAAGAAAAGAAAGAAAAAAATACAGCAGCAACATCATGAGTGCGAGAAAAAAAACCCATCAGCCTGCAGTAGGAGTATATCCTCCTCCACAGTCTGTTACACAGCACAGATAACAACCATGTTTTATTATGGCCTGTGTGTGTGTGTGTGTGTGTGTGTGTGTGTGTGTGTGTGTGTGTGTGTGTGTGTGTGTGTGTGTGTGTGTGTGTGTGTGTGTGTGTGTGTGAGGGCTGAGGCAAGAGGCCGTGTTACCCAGCACCCAGATAATAACCTGCTTTTATAATGTTGCATATATATTCAGGCCAATTCCCCCTGGGGGTTTCTAAATAATATGCTGGGCATTTCACCTCTCCTAGATGGCGGCCATTTTCTGCCCCGATTTTCAGCATGGACCACATCATTCCCCACGTATCGCATAATGGATGCCACTGGAAGTCGGAGTGACATTGCAGTGTATGAAATGTGAAACATCTTTTTTTGCCAGCCCTCCCCCGACTTGATCCAAAGATAAGGATCTTCATGCATAATCCTATTTGCCGTTCCATAAATATCATTTTGAACGATTGTTTGTCCTTCATCAAATATTTACCTATTATGCAAGATATACACAACACAAATAGTGAAAACACAGTAATTCCATCTACTACAAATGTCTTATCATAAATTGCACAGATAACAGCTATTAGCACACACTAACAATATAATTAAATACCAGTTAAAATCCCAATGCTGCTCCAAATCCTGATAGAAACCGATGTGAATTTAAAACGTTTACACATTTCTTACAATATTATCACCATCCTAATGCTTAAACTACTATTTGACCCGCAACTCACAGTAGGCTCAGGAGGACTTGATTTCTGCCCTCAATTAGAAAACCAAAATAAACAGTCTTTCGTTGTACCCTTGAAACTGTCAGTGCGACTCACATAGACACTGTATCCTCTTCATTACCTCCTCGGTTACTCACATACACAGTTTGGCCTTTCAAACCTTCCCAAAGTACCACAAAGGTACCACACAAACCTTGATACTTAAGCAATGACAGGGTTTAGCTATTATTATTTTATTTTTTTTGCGCTTTCTGTTTTGGCTAAATGAGGAGAAAGCGAGTTCAGTCATCTTGATGATGAAGAGGAGTAGAGACAGGGGAGACCTTCCTTTTGATGTAGCTTAACAGTGTATCGTGTGGGCTGCAGCACATTGTGAGAACAGCTTCGCAAGGAAGACATTGTTCTACTTCTGATAGTCACAGAAGGTTGTGGCAAAGGTTTCAAAGCTTTCAAAGTGTTCAATCTTGTCAGTTTTCTTTCACATTTTCTTACCAGATATTAGTTTCCAACATCAATTGACAGAGCGAATATATTTTGCATAGCTTTCTAACGGTAGCAAATTATGGGTCATACAGGGTGACACAGTGTTTTGCAGATGCTTCCCAAGTGTTAACTCGTCGTTGTGTGTGGCATGGGGCTTGGTTTTCAAAAGAGCGAGTACAATTTGCGGAGTAAATTAAATTGTACGCACAGCCCCACTTCTACCACCTATCAGCTATGCTTCCCTTATCAGCCAGGCCATCAGTGAGGACGAAATGGTGGACGGGGAGAGATTGCACAGTCAGTCCGAACGTCCGAGACAATCGTTAAAAGTATCATTCACTTACATTTCTCGATTTCTCTCTCTGCCCCCCTCTCTCAGCCTCACCTCTCTCTGTTACAGTATTCCTTAGTCATTCTCTGTCTATCCTTCTCTCTCTTTCTCTCTCCCCTCCTCTCTCTCTTTCTCTCTGCAGAGGCAATGATAAAAAGACGTGTGTAGCGCTCCTCATTCCCTTTCTCCCTGTTTATTCCCTGTGTATTCCCTGTGTATTCCCTGTGTATTCCCTGCTTATTCCCTGTGTATTCCCTGTGTATTCCCTGTGTATTCCCTGCTTATTCCCTGTGTATTCCCTGTTTATTCCCTGTTTATTCCCTGTGTATTCCCTGTTTATTCCCTGTTTATTCCCTGTGTATTCCCTGTGTATTCCCTGTTTATTCCCTGTGTATTCCCTGTTTATTCCCTGTGTATTCCCTGTTTATTCCCTGTGTATTCCCTGTTTATTCCCTGTTAATTCCCTGTTTATTCCCTGTGTATTCCCTGTTTATTCCTTGCTTATTCCCTGTGTATTCCCTGTTTATTCCTTGTTTATCCCCTGTTTATTCCCTGTGTATTCCCTGTGTATTCCTTGCTTATTCCCTGTGTATTCCCTGTTTATTCCCTGTTTATCCCCTGTTTATTCCCTGTGTATTCCCTGTGTATTCTCTGTGTATTCCCTGTTTATTCCCTGTTTATTCCCTGTTTGCATGGCTCTTTGATACCCTTTCAAAATAATGTTACAGCAGGCAATACGATTAATCACAATTACAACAAGTTCATTTCTACAGGTAAAAACACCATTATCAGTCATCAACAGTACAGCACAGCTCAGCCAAACGTTCTGAGCCCTTATTCTACTATGACATCAAGGACATCTGTGTTTTTTTTGTGAGCTAACTTAACCAGAACATTTGTATATCTCTATTAATTTCGACTCTCGTGTTTTCCCTCCTCCTGGCTGTGTGGGGTGGTTTAAAGAAGGAGCTTTGCCCCTGAATCATTTGACCTCTGATTTTTTCTCTCTAATGAATGCTGGGAGCAATCACTGTTTCTCGGAAAATGGACAAAAATGATCCCTCATCTGTGAACCTAATCACTGGCTGTCAATAGAGCTCTGACGGGAGGGTGTGTGTGTGTGTGTGTGTGTGTGTGTGTGTGTGTGTGTGTGTGTGTGTGTGTGTGTGTTTGTGTCGTTACATCTGTAGCTGGCTGTATGTGCGTGGACTGTCTGATCATCGTTTCTGAATAAAATGCTCGTTTGGAATGATCGTGATGGTGAGGCTGGAAATCATTCTTCAAGGTGATGGTTCAAAGCAAAGCATTTTCTCGCTATTTGCAATTGAAGAGATCGGAGAAAGAGACTGAGGGATGGAGAGAAAGAGACTGAGGGATGGAGAGAAAGAGACTGAGGTATGGAGAGAAAGCCATAAATGTAGTGAGCACAATAAAGGAGTGAAATAAGGGGAGCGGGTCAGAGAGAGCTGGAATGGGCGCACCAACAGGAGACATGAATAGGAGAGTGGCTAAAACAGAGATGGGAGGCTCTTACATATTAGGCAGAGCGTTTGTGTGTACGTATGTGTGTGTGAGTCCCGTGTGCGTTTGGTGGAGCTGGTGCCCGTGGGACACGGCGAGAGAGAGAGAGAGAGGGAGACGGAGAGACAGACGGAGACAGATACGGAGAGGGACGGTTTTGTGCTAAAAAGCAAAGGTCACACTCAGCGTTATGGGATGAACTGAGTCGCTTTGAAATCTCATTTCCACCGGGCCAAATCTGATCAGTGTTTCAGACTTAGACAAAGCTCCGGAAAAAAAAGAGGCCAAAAAGAAAGGGAGGAAGAAGGAGAGGTGGAAGAGAGGAGAGGAGCACAGCATTTGAATGAGAAAATCCCATTTGAGGGGCCTTCCACATATCCAGCCCCTGAACAACGATAATTACCTTATCCATCAAACATGACCATCGCATATTCCCAATGAGAGGATGGAAGGTTAGGACGCAGGAAAGCTAACCCCCCCACCCCACCCCCCCATCTACACACACACACACACACACACACACACACACACACACACACACACACACACACACACACACACACACACACACACACACACACACACACACACACACACACACACACACACACACACACACACACACACACACACACGCACACGCACACGCACACACACACACACAAACACCCCCGCCCCCATCCCAATAGAACGCTTCTGCTCACTCTTTTAATATAATAGAGCTGCTGCCGAGCTCAACCCTAAGAGAAGATTGCTCGGCCCCCCTTCTGTCTCAGTGAGGGGTTCCTGGTAATCCAGCTCAGATGGCCATGCAGTGCTCTACCAGGCTGCCCACGAACGTTATTTTAATGAGAGGCGTGGGGACACTGTTACGGAGTCAAATGGACACACGGACGTACCGGGTACAAAGACATGGTGAGAGGAGGAAGAGGAGGAGGCTGGTGATTGAAGGCACAATTCTTACCTCCTTTCGATACTGTTAGTGTTATCAGCATGAGCGATTTTGGGGGGGCTTTGCCTGACCTGTCTTTCTCTCTGGTCATATCAGCACTAAATAATCCCCCCCCCTAGATGGACGTACACACCTGAATTTTTGCTTGTGCAGAGGTGTTCTTCTATGCGAGTGTGTGTGAGAGTGTGTGTGTGTGTGTGTGTGTGTGTAGGTAGGGTCACCTTGCCTTCCCAGCCACTAAGAGACCTCCTACAAGGATAAAAATCATCCTCTAAAGTTAATCCAGGCTTAAATCCTCCTCTTTAGGTCCCCAACCCCACAACGGCCACCTCCAACACACACACACACACACACACACACACACACACACACACACACACACACACACACACACACACACACACACACACACACACAGCATAATATGAGTTACGGCTGGATTACTTGCATACAACAGTCGAGGCGTAGCTATCAAAACAGTTAGCAGCGCTGACCTGCAATCAGTTTATGTGAAGGTGAGTATGTTGCACAATGTAAATCGTAGTAATACACACACAGTCTGGCTGGTCTCAGTACCTAATATCACAGTGATACCTTATAGTAGTGATACACTGTATAACAACACAGTCTCAGTACCTAATATCACAGTGATACCTTATAGTAGTGATACACTGTATAACAACACAGTCTCAGTACCTAATAGTAATGATATAACAACATAGTGTCAGTACCTAATAGTAATTAATTATTATTAGTAGTACCTAATATTGCAATAATCCACTGTACAACAACACAGTCTCGTGTTGGGATGCACATTCTTTCCAACGGTCTTGTTACTGTTTAGGAGGGCAAACATCAGGTAACTAACCCATTTGTCTTACAGCTCCTATCCTAAGCTTTGGGCCTACTGTGCCTCTCATCTCAGACACTCTCTTTGAACATGCTACCCATGGCAATCTGTAACCCTTAGCGATGCTCGTTAATTGACATACAGAGGTCCCTTAAACGGATCAAAAATATGGAAATATTCCTCCAAAGTTCTGTGACAAGGCAAATCTTTGTATGTTAGTATATTTGTATATTTACCTTTAAGGATCAACAAACTGCCATAAGGAGATCAGTAACGGTACTCTAAGTTAACGAGCAAACCCCATAATGGATTTAAATCTAGCTTTTATCTTTCTCCATCTCTGTATCTCTGAGCCGCCTCAGAGGCATAGGCATGTATTAAGGCTATTCACGAGTTATATTGACGCAGCACACTACCAATGTACTGATGTTATGAGCAGAATTGAGACAATGGACAACTTTCAAGAGAATGCTTTCTATGCTTATAGGATCACACACACATGCTTAGCACCAAATCCAATATTAACTTTCTCTCCCTAGCGGTCGGTCTTCTTTTTGGCCGGAAAATAATCTTTGGAAAACAAAGATGGGCTGCCGTAAAAAATCAATACTAAAATGGGGCGTGGGCTGTGTTTCTAGGTCACATTTGAATATTTCTTTTAGAGTTATTGATCTGTTTGGTGTGACCTACCTCACACCATTCTTTGTAATTAACATGGGGAGAAAATTAGGCAGTGGTGTGGGGATTCACAGCAGTGGGAAATGTGTGTGTGTGTGTGTGTGTGTGTGTGTGTGCGTGCATGTGTGCGTGCGTGCGTGCGTGCGTGCGTGTGTGTGTGTTCGTGTGTCTGCATTTGTAGCCGATGAATGAGAGCATGCAATGATTAAAAGAGGGTGGGGTTTAACCCTAAGAAAGATTTATATCGTCATCGGGGACCATGTATGTAAGTGTATGTATGTGTGTGTGTGTGTGTGTGTGTGTGTGTGTGTGTGTGTGTGTGTGTGTGTGTGTGTGCGTGTGTGTGTGCGTGCAAAATGAGTCCACTGACCACCAGCATTGGAGAAAATTCATTTTGTGATATTAAATCCAAGCTATAACCGAAGCTGTGTCTCTACACCCATAAACCTTTGCTCTGCCACCTCCACCCCCACCCCACCCCCTCACCCTCCTCAACCAAAGGAAGACCAAACAAAGATTCCCCACTCTGTGGCAGTGTGTTTCATGAAGTTAAACTGGGAGCTTTCTACAGGCTTCTGCTCCCATCCTTCTTTAGGATAATTCCTACTGTAGCCCTTATCATTCACCTTTCTCATGTGTGTCCATGTAAGTGAGTCCCTCCTGCTTGTGTGTGTGTGTGAGTGTGTGTGTGTGTTGGTGTGTGTGTAAATGAGTGTGTGCGTGTGTTGGTGTGTGTGTGTGTGTGTGTGTGTGTGTGTGTGTGTGTGTGTGTGTGTGTGAGAGAGAGAGAGAGTGTGTGTGTGGGTATGTATGTGTGTGTGTTAGTGTGTGTGAGAGAGTGTGTGAGAGTGTGTGAGAGTGTGTGTGTGTGTTAGTGTGTGTGTGAGAGTGTGTGAGAGTGTGTGAGAGTGTGTGTGTGTGTGTTAGTGTGTGTGAGAGAGTGTGTGAGAGTGTGTGAGAGTGTGTGTGTGTGTTAGTGTGTGTGTGAGAGTGTGTGAGTGTGTGAGAGTGTGTGTGTGAGAGTGTGTGAGTGTGTGTGAGTGTGTGAGTATGGCCTCCACTGTCAATGGCATCTATAATTCAGAGGCCACATGGATGGGTCCGGCGACTGTTCTAGAGGTCTGCTCCTCGCTGTTACCGACACTTATCGATAACTCCAGCTAGGTGTGTGTGTGTGAGTGTGTGTGTGTGTGTGTGCACCACGGTCCTCCCAGTCCATAATATTCTCCATAATTAACTTTTCTGAACTTCAAACTGGTTTCTCGGCCCCTTAATGTCGTGGGCGTCTCTCTCCCACTCTCCCTCTCCCCATGCGGAAGCTGTTTGAAAAGGCCTTCGTCTTTGGACCTCACCCGGCTCCTGTTCTTCATTTAGGAGCTGTCCGTTTCATGCCCCACCGTAGGTGTCTGTTTTACAGTAAAAGGTCAGCCTCATTTGTCCGCGGACACAAAGGGGCCTGCCGGTGGGACCCCCGGGCCTGTCAGAGGGACGGAGGGGACGGAGGGAGGACAGGTCGAGGGACGGGCGGATGGATGGCGCTGCACGCCGGCATTGAGGGCACACAGCGTGGGCATGCAGGTGGCGGAGAGGGGGTGCAGGGGTGCATGGAGGGTGAGGGGTGTGTGTGTGTGTGGGGGGGGGGATGGAACAGGACAAAAGGACAGGAGGCAGGGAGAGAGAGAGAGAGACAGAGAGAGAAAGAAATAGATAGTAGATGGAGGGACAGTGGATGACTGTACCCAGGCCAGGGAGAGAGGGGAGATAACTAATCACGCCACATGTCTTCCTCTTCTCCTCCTCCTCCTCCTCCTCCTCCTCCTCCTCCTCAGAAATGATTGAGGGGAGCACAGCGGGCCGAGCTTCTCCACGGCTCCAGATTAGAAAGGCCTCAAACAAATGAAGGCTGGAAATACTGCCCCAGGGATCCGGGATGGAGAGGCAGGCCCACTCGGTGGCTTAGGGAGGATGACGGGAAGGAGAACGCGTTCAGGGGCAGAAGACAAATTAGATTGAAGGAGGAAGAGCTAGAGACAGAGAGAGAGAGAGAGAGAGAGAGAGAGAGAGAGAGAGAGAGAGAGAGAGGGAGAGGGAAAGAGAGAGAGATGGAGAGAGAGACTAAACAAGAAAGAATGAGAGAAAGAGAGCGAGAGAGAGAGAGAGGGAATGAGAGAGAGAGGGAGAGAGACAAAACAAGAAAGAATGAGAGAGATGGAGAGAGAGAAAAAGAGAGAGAGAGAGATAGAGAGAGGGAAAGAGAGAGAGATGGAGAGACAGAGAGTGAGAGAGAGAGAGAGATGGAGAGAGACAAAACAAGAAAGAATGAGAGAGATGGAGAGAGAGAGAAAGAGAGAGAGAGCGAGAGAGAGAGAGACGAAATGAGAAAGAGAGAGAGAGAGAGAGAGAGAGAGAGAGAGAGAGAGAGAGAGAGAAATAAGCATATAGAGAGTCACATGCAAAAGAGTGGCACAGCCAGATAATCAAAGGAAGGAGGGTGGAGTTGCGGGGTTCAATTTGAAAACTGGACCTGCGTCTTCAGAACATCGACCCTCGGCGCAAACACACCTGTTCCGTCCTCACTTTGGCCAAAACGCCGCCGATTGCTTCCTCATGCGTCCCCGTAGATCCAGCGCAGAACATACATCAAAAAACATATCACCGCCATCCCATTCCCACCCCCACTGTGCCTCTCCGGAGACAGCGAGCCCTCCGACCAGGCCCTATTGTTTAAGATTCAAACGCGGGGGAAGGTGATATATGAGCAGATATTAAGGAAAAGTTTGATTTTATAGATGTCACGTGACCTTAGAGCGAGTGACCTCCATTTTCCCAAATGGCAGAGGTCTGGCATTTAATGGAGTCGCCGGCCACCATATATCAGCAACGCTGGGCTCATAAAGCCTCGCCGCCCGACCAGCCACCTCGCCTCTAACAGGACACTTAGGAGGGTTCACCAGCAGAACATAGATGTGTTAAGAGAGCAATATTATAATACACTAAGGGACGGCGGGAAAAAAAGAAGATTCAGTCTAAGCTGGTTTTTTTTCCCTTTGTGTATGACTGCCTCACCCCCTCTCTCCCTTCCTCTCTCTCTCTCTCTCTGCCTCTCTCTCTCTCTCTGCCTCTCTCTCTCTCTCTCTCTCTCTCTCTCTCTCTCTCTATCTTTCTCTCTCTCTCTCTCTCTCTCTCTCTCTCTCTCTCTCTATCTCTCTCTCTCTCTCTCTCTCCTCTCTCTCTCTCTCTCTCTCTCTCTCTCTCTCTCTCTCTCTCTCTCTCTCTCTCTCTCTCTCTCTCTCTCTCTGTCTCTCTCTCTCTCTCTCTCTCTCTCTCTCTCTCTCTCTCTCTCTCTCTCTCTCTCTCTCTCTCTCTCTCTCTCTCTCTCTCTCTCTCTCTCTCTCTCTCTCTCTCTCTCTCTCTCTCTCTCTCTCTCTCTCTCTCTCTCTCTCTCTCTCTCTCTCTCTCTCTCTCTCTCTCTCTTTCTCTCTCTCCCTTCTCTTCCACAGGAGGTGTCTGCCTGGTGTCTCCGTGTGACCAGACGACATGACACATTCTGAAGTTTAGCAGAGAAGAGGCTGTCACAGTGGAGTGTGAATGACCTTAGCAGGAAACTAGCACCTGTCTCCCACAGACTTGGGCAGTAAGGAGGAAGCAAGCTGCACCAGGTTCCCATGCTCGACTGGTGCTCCGCGGTACACAATAGGCATGGAATAAAAACACGGTGTTCTTTTGGGCACATTTCCAATTCCTTGAATTTGAGACAATTGTTCACTGGATCCCAGCCTCATTGATCTTCGGTAAATCATTGCAAAGTATGAGAGAAACATACATTTTAGCATTGATAACAAAAAGACAAAGGAAACACAGTGTGGAGTAACTTTCTTAACTTGGCCTGGTGAACTCACAATGTACTTATACTGGCCAACGTTTCCATGGAGGCCATGTTCGGAGCCACAATGCCTCCAATCAGAGCGCGCTCTTCAGAAATGGGAAATGCATTTGAGCGACGCATTACAAGGCAAAGTTCAGTAATTGGAAATGACAGACACACACAAAGCATCCGTCACACTTGACCTTTTCATTTTCCTCTTCTTTTTTCTTCTCTTCGCCATCTCTCCATCCTTGAGAACGTTCTGCCTCTCATCCTTTCATCAAGACGCCACTCCCTCAGTCTTGGAAAACCACGCTGTGATCTCATTGAATGTCAAAATTATTTGTTTTGGATTCGAGTTGATTTCTAACCATGCTTCCAAACACGCCTAAAATGCCTTTTAAAGTGTCCAGTCTGTAAATGTTACTATTTTTAAATTGGTATCTGAGCTCAGTACAGCACACCTGTTGAAGGTCCTCACAAACGCACAGGCACGCACATGTTTTATGCCACACTTCAATACTTGTTGGGTTCACAGAAAGTAAACCTGTGAAATGTATGGTCTTGAACACTTTGTGTAGGCTGCGTCCACTCTTCCATCTCTCTCTTTTTCTTTTCGCTGTGATTCAATTACCATGCCATACCTTGGAAAAAGTATAATCTCTTCCAATGACACACGCATGCGCGCGCACGCACTCAAACAGACGCTTCACATCTGGACTTGTGTTTAATTTCACGTCAAACTCCGGACAGGAAGCACCTGTCTAGATGAAACCGAGCGACGGAGAGAGAGAGAGAGAGAGAGAGAGTAAAAGAGAGAGAAAAAAAAGAGGGAAGAAAAAAAAAGCGTAGAAAAAGAAAAACATTGATCTTTCTGTGGAAACGCATGTCACAGTCGTCACATTAAAAGCAACGTCAACAAACAGAGCGAAAAGCAAATTGCTTTGGAGAAGCCAGTCGTCTGGAATTAACACAAACCTAATCTCTCTAAATGTTATCGCGTCTGTCTGATCCGAGCTCAATACGGACCATTCTTTCAGCCGGCGTGGGGGCTGCTGCTGCTGCACTGTAATTATGGCCTCGTAAAACTTCCAGATGTGGACTCATTCTTCCCCTCACATTAGCCGATTAAAAGATCACTGTCTAGCCCCGGTCACACACCTGCAAGGTGCCCGGTGACACAGAAAACATTAGATGAACTGGATTGATGTTTTGTTTCAAGTCAAAGATCTTCTGTGCATCTATCTAGCTTAGCTTTGGCATGTTCAACCAGATACAAAAATACTTTTAATCAATTGACTCTTGCCTGTTCTATCAAATCACTGAAGAATTACAAACTCAAAAAACCATGACTGTGCACTGCTTTCTGATGTAGCAGTTTATTTTTATCAAGCTACATTTCCGAACTTCCCATATATTTTTCCTTGCACATATGCACATATTAATCCCACAATTGACCCAATGTTACGTCATGGACCATAAATTAGTTCTCAGTTGTGTGCAGGAAACGTGAAAGTGCTGTATGTAATGTCAAGCCTAAAAGGGTACATCTGCCCTTCCTGGGTGGGGCTGGGGTAATTTCCCGACGCGACCCGGGTGGAATTAACATCCCCCCCGCTTCCAGGGACGGTTGGTGACCTCTGACCCACACGTCCGTTACTAAGCCTTTGATTGAAGGCCTAGTTCTACCCGCAGCCTGCACTACAGGATGATGCTGTTCCTCCTGAAAGCTCCTCCGTCTGCAGCATACCTTCCATACACACATGACGATCCGCATGCCAATTATCTTAACCGCTCCGTCATGCGTTATAAGTGCCACGTTTCACCCAATGATAAGCTGACCGGCAATCCAAAAAACAACTGAAGAAAAATCCTAAGGGCAACAACATTTTTACGTTGGGCCTTTGTATGAGGATGACCACCACTCGGATAACATGTATTTCACCTCCGCAAATGTCCATTCATTGCGTTTGTAGTCCTTTGTAGTCCGGTTGACACTGGGCACGGTAGCTGTCACAAGTGAGGAGGCCGACTGTGGGACATGCATGACTCTGTGTGACCTCTCCATGCACCCAGACACCACAGCTGTTTCCAGGGGCAGGTTCAGAGCGCCCGGCGTGCCAAACCACGTTAGTTTCAACACCTGCACACCTGACAGCCTCAGACAGTTGCTCCCACGGATGGAATGCTTCTGGACAACTGGATCTAAAAACAATGTATGCAGTTTTGATTCTCTCCATAAAAAAAAATGAAAATAAAATAAAAAGTCATTAACCTTCCCTCAGTGCAAATGGCCCCGCCATCTTAGGTGGCGACTCGAGGGTTTAACATGAGAAGAGCACAAGACAAATTTGACTCCCAGAAACATTTGGATGTGATCGCCTGCCAAAACACAGTTATAATACAACGACCAAAACATAATCAAACAGCAACATACTGACAATGAACTCAGGTTTTGTATTGTGAATACACTACAGCTCTAGTCCCCCAACCCCATTCACGAGATCAGAGTACACAGTGTGTATCCCAATGGCTAAAACCAAAGCTGGAGCACAGTGGATTTCTTCAACGCAGGCTCGCATGCACAGCGACAGAGCCAGGGCGTAAACCTACGAGACAGGAAAGGCAGAAAAGAACCAAAGCCACCATCTTGCCTCTTTCCACCCTCCCTTTTTCCCGTTCTTCCCCTTCTTCCTCTCTTCTGTCTCCTTCAAGGTCAATCGTCAGAGCGAGGCTACAAGTCACTGCTCCTTTGTCTATTCAGATAAAATTGCTGCATTCATCGTATGTCAGATCAACCTCAAAAAAAGAAGAAGAGAGTAGGGGAAGAAAGCAGAGAGAGAGAGAGAGAGAGAGAGAGAGAGAGGGAGAGAGGGAGAGAGAGAGAGAGGGAGGGAGGAGAAAAACAAAAACCCTATCAACGTATCCTCCATCCCAGTCGCTGCCTGTTTTTATCAGTCCGTGACAAATTCAAGCGCTCACTCTCTCCTCTCCTCTCTCCTTCACATTTTCTCTTCACCTTATCTTCTGTCTCCCTGCTGCATCGCTTGCCATTTTAGAATAATGTCCTCCCTGTCTATAATGACATTGGCTTTGTGCTTCAGATTACTCCAGGATTTTCAGTTCTGTCCCAACACACACACACACACACACACACACACACACACACACACACACACACACACACACAAGCACTATACTCAAACAGTATTATGATGTGCAGTGAACAATTATTTGATTCATATATTGAATAGCCATGTTTGTGTTATGATGTGCTAGGATTATTAGTGCATGTAAAGTTATGGTTTTACTTCGCATTTTTAAAGCAATAGATTTTAAGTAGAACCTTGCCCGCTATTTCATACCGCTGTCACATTTGAACAACACCAGAAATCAGGATGCCGTAATTAAAAGAAATAATTGCAATTTGAGTTTTTCTGATTCTTGAGGATTTCTTTCTGCACACCCTAACAAAGACACAATGTGATCTTCCCTCACTAGGTTATTAGTATCACCATATCATACCTTCGACTGATTGGCTCCCATCTGAGTGACAGCTCCTTCTGTCCCCTGCCTAGCTGTCTTAACGAGATGTGATTATCATTGTCGTCACTGATGAGAGCATGGCACATAATTAGGACATTAGGGTACCTGGTGTTAAGCCCCCTGCAGAGCGGTGCAGATCAATGGGCTGCAGTGATAAAAGCTACCACGCCTGTGTGTGTGTGTGTGTGTGTGTGTCCAGAGACGAAGACGATGGAGTAGGAAGGAGGAGGAGGAGGAGGAGGAGGAGGGGGAGGAGGTGCATTCAGTTCATCTTACCGAACAGCAACTACAGAAAGTGACAAAGAACAAACACAAAAAGATGATTTTTATGATTTTGTACCTCTAATTATGTGAGCTGTGAGAACATCCATGTAATGGTCCATTCAAGCCATAGGTACCGTAAGTAACAATGGTACATGAACTTTGCCCACATCTGTGATATTAAGTCAATGGTTGTTTTCCCTTTTTAAGGAGAGAGTGACTTTATTAACATACAGCTGATCAGGCATTTATATTGACTAGGACATTGAAACAAAATGATAAATGCACAAAACCACAGCACACCGGATCTTTATTATCAGTTACACATTTATACAAGTCAAGGTTCTCTCTTTCTAACCATAAACCGACTTACTTTCATTGTCACACACAGACAAGAGTTCTGACAATAAATGTTGATAGTTATAGGCCTATTTAAAAAGAACTCGAAAACATAGCTTTGTGCATTGCAAAGCTATTTGGTCTCATTTGTAATAAAAAGACCAAGCAGAAAGCCTAGTGCTAGTCTGTGTGATATGCCTTCCCTTTTGTGTTTTGCATTTCCCCTCTTCCCCTTGTCGCAGTGACTGACTTTTAATCTAATAAACATTGCCAGAGCCTGCTGACCAGAACAAAGAGGAGGAAAAACCCATCTTTTAAGCCTCTATCAGATCGCTCTTGTAAAAAAAAGGAATTCTTTAATAGGAACGAGAGGATACGGATTTCATGCGAGGATCGTAAAATTACTGAGGAATAAAAGCCATTCATGTTGCATGACATCACCACTGTCAGCCGATGTGAGCAGTGACTTCAAAAGGACATTGTGCTGTCATCTACGTCGGTCTCCTGTAATAAACTAAAAACTACACCGATACGCGAAAACTGGCAATGTCCCGAATTTAGCCAGTAAAACCGAATATTGATTCTGATCGCCAAATCGTTTCAACAGCTTGCCAAAGAAAATGGAAATGTGACCAACTTGGAACGTGTAACTCTACTTTACAGAAAACGGCATGCTACTTCTTTAACGTTTCCCCAGAAATAACCATTAGGTTGTTAGTACGGTGGCCCTGAGAGGCCAACGCACTGCAACAGAACACATGCAAATTAAGAAAACATCTACATCAATTTGACAACACATGCGCAGCATTTAGAAAACGCGCTGCACATTGAAACACAGCACATTATGAGTCCATTTCGTCAGGTTATTTGAATTGGCAGGCTAATAATAAGGACAGGCCAACTCTATGTTAACAGCAGATATCTGCAATATCTTTTTAGAAAGCGCTGCAAAGTCAAACACAGCACATTACAGGAACAGCTGCCAATACAGACAGCATGACACATTACAGAAACGTGCTGCAAGTACAGACAACACGAAGTCCTTTGTTCTTGTTTTAACCATTATTTAAACCATTTGGAATTTATTTTTGTCCTTGAATGTCTTCAACAGGTGACAGTTCTGAAAGTAACATTAATTATAGCCAGCTATAGTGTGTTTCACATTTAATTGTGTGTATTTCGTCAGGTTATTTCAATTGGTATAGGCTTTTAGTAAGCAAAAGGCCAACGCTAGGTTAACAGCAGATATCTGCAATATCTCAATCATGAGATCACAATGTTTAAATAAACCAAAAGACAGATATCTAACAGATATAGCCGACTTCAAGCGTGCCCGGACGTGTTCATCACTTTTAGGTGTCCTCTGGAAACATTTCCGTTGTGTTGTCTGTGCAACGTATTTCTAATGTATTGTGTTTCCTGTATTTGCAGCGCATTTCTGTAATGCGCTGTGTTGTCTAGCGCATTTTTTAAATGCTTAGCACGTGTTGTCAAATTGATGTAGATGTTTTCTTAGTTTGCTTGTGTTTTGTCTATTTGCATGTGTTTTCTTAAGTTGCAGTGTGTTGGCCTCTCAGGGCCTCCATAAAGAGTTAGGCTAGATAGATAGCCACTTGACCATAACAACACACATCTAAGACCTTGAGTCTGAACAGTTTGTGCAGAGGGTGTATGTACCTTTATGTTTTCAATTCTTATAGCACAGTAGAATTCAAACATAACATGAATTCCAGGCCAGTAAAGCGCAACAAACAG
Organism: Galaxias olidus; assembly: GCA_026901105.3. Taxonomy (NCBI): domain Eukaryota; kingdom Metazoa; phylum Chordata; class Actinopteri; order Galaxiiformes; family Galaxiidae; genus Galaxias; species Galaxias olidus. The sequence goes on along the minus strand of JAPMUY010005797.1, from coordinate 156,642 downwards.
CGTTACTGTCCAATTTTACAACGTTTTACCAAGTTTATTTACAACATGTTACTTCAGAAGCTAACATTCAAGCTGCTTTGGGAATCTGACATTACACGTCAGTAAAAAATTATATTGGCACCAGTAGACCTCCAACTAAACCTTAATATAACATGTGGTATATGATCCCTAGATTCTGATGCATTTTTCTTTTGTGGATTAGGCAGAATCTTGTGACATTGGAGCTTTAAGGCTAGCCTAAACGATAGAAAACAATTTGTGTTTACCTAACTAATTCCAGCTGCCTGGTAGTGGACATAAGCAAATTACAAAATAGAAATGTCTGAATCTCTGAATGAATTCCTCACAGAACACGTCTCTTTCACTTAACACATTGAACGTTTCAAGCGCCCTTAGTTGAAACACTTTACATGGCCTTGAGAAACAGGTTTACATCAAACTACAACTTTGAAGCCGCTCACATCCATTATGTATCGTCATATGGCTGTCAGTTGGCAGAATGGCACTCGGTCAAATCAGTTCCTTTGCGCTTGACACAAATGATATAGGCTAGTGCTGGATTGCCTGGATATAGTCCAGAAATACTAATGGCTGCTCTGGCAGTAATCTTCGTCCTGGTTGTCACAGAAAGCACATTATTTTTTCAGGTTCCATGGATGCGCCACACCACACAATTATGTATGGAAAAGAATGGTGATAAAAACACCTTTTGCTGATATGAATATGCCAGTATATATACAGGGAGTATTAACAAAGGTTTTTCCCCATTTCCTAGTTAGATAGGCCTAGAAGAGGTGAGTAAAAAAGGTTAGGTTACACTACATACTCAAAGGGCTGTTATTGAAATCTTTTACACAGCAGCCAAGGTTTAAATGAGAAACATTATTTTGAGATGGTTTGTTTGATTATTCTCATCGTTTATCAACTTAATTTGTTTATCCACATTAACCAAACAGGGGTGCACCATCAGCAACATAATCCTATCAACCGTAGGAGGAGGGGGTAAATCATTTAATTTCAGACTCTTCTTTTCTTAGAAGATATGACACATCGTCTGGCATGGTATTGGGTTGCCCGGGGTTAAGGCCTGGCACGGTAGATGGACCGCTGTAATTTCTCATCTATCAAATTATAGTTTATTGTTCGGCAGAGCCACCTCGGGCAACACAACCCCTACACAATGTCAGTTATGAAACATTATATTCTCACTGTCATAGCCTAAGACACAGCCAGAGAAAAATATGGCAAAGTCATGACACTCAAATCAACAACTTTGTCAACCCCCCGTCTGACCTGCTCCCCGTTAGCCACGGCATGCTATTCTGGGGTCGGCTAACTGCATTAGGTGACTTAAATTCCCATTAGCCACTACTGTATAAGCTTGTTTATTATTGCTATGGTAATGATTTTTCTCTAAATGAAATTTGTCGGCAGGAAATTGTGTTTAATGCTCCCCTAATGAGTCTGCTCTAAATTAGCCAGTGTGCCAGTGGAGATGACTAAAAGGGCCTTAAGTAACCTTTGGTCTGTGTTGGGGGAATCCGATCCCACCACTCTTGATTCACTTAGCCTGGCTAAAAGCTAACCTTGCATCTGAAGAAGGACAACGGGGGATAATTTGTCTAATACAAGTGACTTTAGAACCCTACTGTATCATGTAAGCAATGGGTGACCTGCTCAAGGTCCCTACTGGACACCAGTGTGACAACAAGTCCTGGGTTTTGTTCTGATCTAAATGACTGTTAAGAGTCATGGAGGCTATTGATCCTGGTATGACTGTGAGACCAGGGATATTGGTGTGTTCGCTGACTTTGTGTTGAAAGCACTTTGCGCTGCCATGCAAAGCCTATATACTGTTTGGCTTGAATAGTTTTGATCAAGTGGGTAATCAAAATCATCAAAATCGTTTATAGTTCTTATTTCCATCGTTCCATCATTCGATTTTTCATTTTATCTCAATATTTGAGGGGGAACACGTTTTGCCACCCCCCCCCCCCAAAAAAAAATAAGCTAAATGACAATATTGTTGAGTTGTTGTTTTGGTTGTTTGTCCAATTTTAATGCATTTATTATTTATTTTCAAATGTTTTCAGTTCACATTATTTACTCCTAACATTGCCTAACATGATACATCAACAGAAAATAATATTGTGGAATTACAAAGAAGAATGACAACAATGGCTGACAAGGAGCCTTCATTGCTGCGGGAAAAGCCCACACACTTAAAAACAGAGCGCTCGTGTAATTATGCATGGGGGTGTGTGTGCGCGCCTGTGTGAGTGTGTGTGTGAGTGTGTGTGTGTGTGTGCGCGTGCATCCTCCAAGGGCCTCGGATAACAGGCCGTCTGTGTTTCTGGCTCCGTGCCATGTTTGGCAGCGCCGACATGGGTTTCCCAGTGTGAGCGTGTGTGTCCCCCATGGCCCCACATCTCTGGAGCACCACGTGGCTCGGGGAGGGAGTCGCTGCCGCCTCGTCACAGGGGCTGGCAGGCAGGCACCCCCCCCCCCCCCCGGCACGTCCCCCTGAGATCTCCCAGCAGCTCCGTGGGAGGGCTGTGTGGGCGTATGTGTGTATGTTCTCTGCATAATTCCCCCCCCCCTCCACGTCTCTTACTCAGGTGTCCCCTTTCCCTCCAGTGTAGACACGTGCCTGCGTTTAGTGCCCCCCCCCCACGCACCTCTCTTTATCCTCCCCACCGCACTGTCCGCCCCCCCCTGCCTCGCCTCGCTCCGTGCCCACCCATGTGGGATCTACACACCCCCCTCTCCGCTCCACACGTGCCCCCTTTTAGTGCCAACGCGCCTCCCCCTCCGTCATCCCCCCCGCCGTTCCCACGCCCGCCTCCCCCATCATCCCTCTTCATCTGAGATGTCTCCCGCGTGCCCTGTCTCAGTGCCCACAAACACCCCTGACTCCCCCCCTGCCCCTCCCCGTCGGACGCCCCCCCCCCCTCCCCGTCGGGCTTTCTCACATGCGCCCCCCTCATTATTATGTAGTGAGGATACCAGCCCGTTTTGCATACGCCTGTTTAGACCTTTTGAGACGGGCTCGGCGGCATGCGAATATGCAAAACGGAGCCGCAGGCATTGTGTGTGAGAGTGGGAAAGGGCGGCACGGTGTGTCTGGGTGCGTGCGTGTGCATTTTGACACAATCTTTGGCTTCTCCAAGACGCCGGCTGATGAAGACGGAGAGCCACACTGGCACCGAGACGAAGTGCAAGGCCGTCAGCACGCTGAACACTCGCACATTCCCAGGGATTGCTCCCTTTCCTTTGGTGTGGGTTATTTTGTCGTCTTAATCCGGTAAACCACTCTACAAAGTGGGGGACGTTGTTGTTGTTTTTGTTTTGCTACACGAGTCGTTATTGATAATCCAGTCGGCGCGGAATCGGCGAAACCACAGCGGCAAATGAAGGAACAAAGGCGAGGGAAGTTTCCCTCTCTCTCTCCGCCACCCCTATCCCTCTCTTTCTTATCCGTGCTGGAGAGCCAATGGCTCATTATAATTGGTCGTTGTCATCATGCAGATGACACGGACGCCACGCTCTGAATCTCATTAGCACCTTCTTTTTTTTTTCTTTTTTCTTTTTTTACATATATCCCTGCATTCCGAGACTCGTAACGCCATTCCGTTTTCCAGCAAAGGTAATTATCCTGCGCCAGGCAGCCTATCAATATACGGAGATGGGCGTTACGTTGGTAGGGACTGAAGTTGCTTGGATTGGGTTTCTGTTGTTCTTTTTTGGGGTATTTTTCTCCCTTTTACGGTGGAGAAATCTTCCAGGGTGCGTTTGTTTGCGTGTTTGTGTGCCCTCGTGGGTTGCAGCCAGGATGTCCATGAAGCGTTTTTCGGTGCGGTTGCTGAGTGCCTCTCTCCTCCTGCACGTCCTCGTTTGCATAAATCAGCCTCTCCTTGGGTAGCATAATAGTCCTTAATTCCTCTCCGCGGCGCTTGCCATCTGATCCATGAAAAAAAGATAAAAAAAGAGAGAGTGAGCCAGCCGCTCGATTTGCATACTCCGCATAGTGATGAGGTCTGTGTTGCAGACTGCCTAATTAGCCTTCCCCCACCGCCTCACTCGCTCCCTCTGCAGCGTTTTAACCCTCGCCTGCCCGCTCGTTCGCCATGCCACCATCTCCA
>JAPMUY010005797.1:137500-142500 GCA_026901105.3 Galaxias olidus | reverse complement strand
ATGTTTAGAAGTATACCTGCACTCACACACGGGAGGGCATTTGCGTATGTAAGTGCACACCCGTCAGGTGTCTGCCACCTCTAATGACAAAAGGGAACCCACCCAAAGAACAGAGCCGTTGAAGGGAGCCTTTCTCTGCCCAGCAGCGTCAACCTGCTCTTTCCTCAAATCAAAGGTGTCAGGTTTGCACATTTTCTTTTTTTCTTCTTCTTGTTATTGAGTACCGTATGTATGAAAGTGTCTTATTTTTTAATTCCGCACCAATTAAAAAAAATATATATTAAATGAGAAGATATCACAAAGGAAATATTAAAAATATACAAGAATCTTCGGCTGGGAGTGTATGCTGTGGTCTGATACTATTAGGGAAAACTGCAGTCCCGGAATTGAAAATATATACATATAATATTCAGTGCCCTCTCCAACCTAATCAGGGGACAAATACAGTCCCTCTGCCTAACAGCCATAATTCATCCCAGCTTTAATTCAGTCTGTTACAGAGGTGTCGATAGGACACAGACAGCGTGGTGACCCTCACAACCAAGGCTCTCACACACACACACACACACACACACACACACACACACACACAGCGTGGTGACCCTCACAGCCAAGGCTCACACAGACACACTCACACACAATCACACACACACACACACACACACACACACACACACACACACACACACACAAAGCTGGTGACCCTTACACTGTGTCTCATCCACAATAAACACCAGCCCCTGCGCGCGCACCCCCCCCCCCCCCCCACCCCCACCACCATCATTACCACCGCTACCATCATCATCATCATCTGGGAGGGCTATCTGTTCTGTGGTTGTAGGCTCGAGCTCAAGGCCCTTCAGCTTAGATGTATCATCAGTCATTTAAGGCAATTAAGCACTTCTCAATGAGAATAGCCATGCTTCCCCTGAGCAAGATAGAGAGGAGAGATTCTCAAAGCCATTTTCCACCAAATCCCATTAAAGGTGGGAGAGAAAAAAACGAATGAGGTTGAAGTCTTAAAATGGAGGGCTTTTATTTAAGGACTGGAAGGCATCACTGGTCAGATTACTCCTGTCTTATGTTCCTAGTCTTGTGAAATCTCATTTCTTTTTGAGCACAGGCTTTTGAGTCGCAGCGAGAATAACCTTGACTCTATTGTTTTTTAACCCCTCCGTTTCCAATGGTTACTGACACGGGTAGACGTTTATCTTTCTTTTGTACCAGAGGATTGTACATTTCTTATTGCTGCTTCTGTCTAATTATAATTTTGTATATGTGTCCTATTTGATAGATGAGGACTTATCTTTATGTGGATGAAAAAAGACTGTTGGGCATTTTCTCAAATTAATACACACAATAGGAATATATTTTTAATATACCTTATTTTATTTACTTCACTAATTTAGTTAATAATCTAAATAATGAAAGTAATCTTTTGTAAAATTATAATAACACTGAATTATCACCAACAGCAAAGAAGCAAATGCATTCAATTGCGAAGTCTGTGTTCACTACACTGTAGCCTTACTAAAGATGTTTCAGGGTTTTTTCTCTTCAAAAACATGCTAGGCTTTTGGATTCCATTGGCCCTCTGTGTTACAAAGTCAATGGAAAAGTCAATAGAACCTGAGCTGCAGTGTAATTTTGCTATACAGCAACAGAAAAGGTGCAATCTTCTAAGGTATCCGATATGTTTGCTCGCTAAAGGCCGACACATTGTATTTGTCCGGGAGGAAAATGGTCTGCTCCCTTACTATTTCTGGGACATCTATCTGTGTAGCCAACATAGCCGGGTGACCTCCTAGGGGTGATTGGTGGTACATCGCAGCATTGATAAGAGGATACCAAAAGACGACCTTCACCTAGATCGTTTGTTGCACAGCTATCCCTGGAATTTCCCCCGGAACATTCCGTGGAACGTTTGCTTTGTAGCACAGGACACGTTCATGGTTATCCCTGCTGCTATGACTTCACCTTGGTAATTCCCCAAAAAAAGAGACCGTAATTTAAAATGTGGCCCAAGATAATGTGGAACAGCAATGGGAACCCCTATGTTTGTGTAAGAGTCCAAGGAGAGACAGTCATAGCCAAACTGTAAAACAGGTTTGTGGTTTATTTTCCTTATTTTCGAAAGGGGTCTCAGTACTGCTGAAACAGACATCTGCAGAGAATAGACCTCCTCATTTGGACTTAATCAAAGCAGGCTGCCTCCATGCATGAACGTCACAGTGCTGAGCTGCGAGCCTCTGGCAAGAGCCGAAAGGGAGAGAAAACACACACACACACACACACACACACAAACACACAAACACACACACACAAACACACTCAAGAATCTGAATAAAAGGTCAAATAGCTTTATCAATAACTGTGGAAAATCTGTTTTGTGAACAGAAGTAGCAGCAGCCCTGACAGACGCAGCGGGCCTGATGAATAACCGGGAGGGGAATCGATGGGGAAGAGGAGTTTAGGTGGAGTGCGAGAACGTTTTGTCATCCAAGGGTACACTCCAATATCTAGGCCCATCCATCAAAGGCAGGAATGGCACTCTGTCTTCCGTTTTAATTGAAAGCACACTGAAACAAGTTATTTACATGACTGGATGGATTTGAGTGTGTGCATGTCAACCGGCAGCTTTAGGCCCGTTTTTTTTATTTTTTGGTGTGTGTGCTTTTCTTTTGTTTTTCCATTAGCGTGCAGATACAAAGTCCGAACAAAGGACACACAGGAAGCTTGGAAAGGTAGATGGTGCACTGTGAGAGCCTTTGCAGAACAAAGTTTAAACATACACACACTAAAAAAGCTTAAATATGTACATGAGACATATGCGTAAATTATCCAACCTTTCATTTTCATCCTTGAAACTACAGTCTTGTGATTTCAAGGCAGCCCAAAATCTCTTTTTATTATTGTTGTGACATTCCAAAAATATAAATGAACCTTCCGGCAAGTGCGACGTTCTTGGAGAAAGGGCAGCTAGTGGCCTTATAAAGTTCAATTTAGAACAAATAGATGCTGTGGGTCCCTTTACAAAGAGGTGCTCCATTGTTCTGTGTGGGTATCTCCAGTGCACTTAAACCATGTGTAATGCCATGTTGTTCATTAAACACGGGGCTCGAGACCTAATTCAACTCGCGGCCGCCCCTCCGTCAACCTCTCAGGATCATATCATGGGTTGAACTTGACCAAAGTTGAACCCGCTGCTACTGTGTGTCCTGTTCATGTCACGACCAGAGGCAGAGCTGGGGAGGAGGCCGTGCCTGCATGTAAGCCGGCTAACATCTGTCCAGCACACACACACGCGTGCTGTAAACATTGAGAGCATGATGACAGTGCAGAACAGAATACAGAAATGACTGTATAATCATGTGTGGATAACAAGACAGGACCTGAAATGATATGAATATAAATACATGGTATGTATGTACTGTATATTATGTGTAAATGGGTTATTTGACAATTGGGATCTTATAGATTGTACATATACTATACATAAATTAATTCATTAAAGAACTCGTTTTTTTTATAATTTAATCTTCCAAAAAGGTGTTTGAAACATCGCTCTATTTTGAATCGTAGTACTACTTACCCATTTGTACATAAAACAGATGTGCTTGACAAGTAAATGGTCAAATTTGCATCAACCGTTTTTAAACTCCTATGAGTAAACTTCCACTTACTGTCCAATGCTGGGAAGTGGAATTCTGTGGAACTTTAAAAAAAAAAGAGCACGCAAACCAAGTTCAACTGGGAATTCAAGGCTAAATCAATGCATATTTCCCTTTAGCCAAGATCAAGCATATTTTCCTTTGGCAAAGATGAAGCTAGCCAAATGCTCCCAATTCCCCTAGACATATTTTAGCTCAAGTAAAGCAATGAATGGAGGTTGTCTTTCGTTCGCGGCCATGCATTTCATAAGAGCAAATTCGCTTGCTTTTCTCTTCCGCAAATGCATATGGTTGGACTAAATCCCTGCCATGCCAAATTCATGATCCAGCTAAATAGTACATTAGCACAGAGCGAAGCCAGTTTTTGTCTGAGTCTACTCAGGGGATTTCTTCCACTAAACATTTTGCTGAAATGTGCAGTTGGCTCACAGTAATATTATTGTTGCCTTTGTTCAACACTTCCAATTTGAAGTCAGCTGCCTCTTGGCTTCAATGTGTATCTAAGGACGCTGTCCAATAGCTTGTGAATTGTTTTTAAATTAAATAGCCATGAGACTTTTCTTTACCTCATTGAAACACTTTCACAGAGGATTTGAAAAGAGTTATTTTCCAAAGTATTGGCAATTAAAAGATAAAACTTCACTAAATCAAAGTGTGACCCGACAGGAAAATCGTTGGCACAACATGTTATTATTGTGTACAATGAACAAGTGTGGTTGTATAATTTTGAGGTTACTTTATCTCTCTAAAGTCTGGCCAGCCTGAGGGCTTTGGGTGGCTAATGAGCCTTGACAATTATTTTCATAAAAAGCAATAAAGACCAGTAATTATAAAAATGCCAATACAAATTCTTCTTTCGAAAATCTATAAAGCTATTAGGGTCATAATTAAAAAGATGAGCAGCTAAGCCTGAGAAAATTGCGTTTCCTTACACAAGTGACTGTGAAGCTTCTATCTGATGTTTGTTTTGCAAATTTCTCCAACAAAAACATTAACTTTGAAATATTAATCCAATCTAATGTATTGATAGAAATCTCCCATTAAAACGCAAAGGTCCATGCTTCATACACCTACGCTTCATTACACATGTGCTGCAGCTCCAGAGGGTCATTACCCCTCCATCTGTACACGCAAACACACACACACACACACACACACACACACACACACAGCACAAACACACACACACATACACACACACACACACACACACACACCTAGAATTAGGGAACAAAGGATCATTTCAGCTGTTTAGTAAGATATGACACAGCTAAAAGTGACTACTATATAGTAATAGCAACACAATTACGACTGAGGTTCTGAATATGA
>JAPMUY010005797.1:122500-130000 GCA_026901105.3 Galaxias olidus | reverse complement strand
TAATGAAGCCTGATTACAAAGGACAGGGTCAAAGTGTGAGGTCCAGGTCCAAGCCAGGGTGTTAGAGACGACCCTCTCCTCGCATTACCCAGAATTACCCTGCCCGAATGGAGCGCTATCGCCTGGAGTCACCCCACAGATCCACTGTCCATCCCTCTAATGTGCTCTAAGGAAGCCACGCATCAGGGGAAGCTCCTAAGTGTCTGTGTCTGTGTGTGTGTGTGTGTGTGTGTGTGTGTGTGTGTGTGTGTGTGTGTGTGTGTGTGTGTGTGTGTGTGTGTGTGTGTGTGTGTGTGTGTGTGTGTGTGTGGGGGTTAGATGTATCTGTCTGTGTTTGTCCAGGGGGACCTGACTTTGTCACACATGACTTAGGGAGCGGGAGAGACAGGATCACACTCAGCGCCGCAATGTTTTGAATATCTTCCTATTGTCGCATGATTGAGTGATTTCCGATACATTGTCAGGACAAATTACCGCCAGTTAATAAGATCCTTGGTGGAAGTTAAGGGGCTCCGAGGAGAGGGGGTTAGAAACGACAAGTATTATTTTGGGATTTTTCACAAACTGACACTCTAGACTCCATCCTCCCGCCCGAGGGCGTAGTACTTCACACACACACACACACACACACACACACACACACACACACACACACACACACACACACACACACACACACACACACACACACGCAAATAACCTCCCCCTCCATCCTCTGCCTCTCCCTTCTCCCCCCTCCCCCTCCCCCTTCCCTCGTTCCACTTTTGATGGAAGAAACTCCGTCTCCATAGCAATTACCTAAGTCTTTTATCAGTCATTTCAAAGAAGGAAAATTAGAGCAATTGTGTCAGGACGGTCATATGGGCAGAAATTGCACACTTATTGGGAGCACTTACGTCTGTGACTCTGTTCTCCGGCTGATGGCTTCTATTGTTGGGAGCGTGTGCCTCCGAGGGCCTGATTGGACTGTGAGCAGATGCGTCGGGCCCCCGCTCGCCGCGGCCCCGGCCCTTTGTCTCCCTCGCCACGGCTCTCTGATTTCAGAGCCCCTAATTGAATATAAATTACAGCTCTGCTTTTGTTTACAGGGACAACCGTCAAAGTTAAGATCAAATCATCTTCTTTTTTCTTTTCTTTCTTTTTTTTTTTGCCGGATAATTCATCCGACTGACCTCCTCCTCCTCCTCCATCGTCCTCTTCATCATCTGGTTAAGAGCAGGGAGGCTTTGACGTTGGTAATGCACGCAAACTATTTCATGTTTTTATTATTATTGCTATTATTATTTTTAAATAGGGCTTATTTAGACAAAAGTTGGTAATGCAGAAGCCCCTCTTTTAGGATTGTCAATGATTGCCATGTCAAAACAAAACCAAAAAATAACTCCATTTTAGAGTTAGTTCATATTTTTAGATTAGAGAATACAAAAACCGGTAACAAAATCATTGAAAATACATCCTGTGAAAATAAAGGAACACTTTTCGATGGATGCATTTCGAGGACCTACTCTGTCACTCTTTTTAATTGAACTGGGGACCCAAAGACTTGGCGAGCCTTAAACGTGAATATGGGCGATCAATTGAAGGAATAAAATGATAAGTGTATTCCAAGACCATCCCCATCGCTAGCACTGCTATCGTCGGCCAGGTTAGGAGGAAGAGCTGACTAAATGGTAACAGTGTCAGCTCATAGGGATCTTTCCCTAAATGCTAACAAGATTCAGGCAGTGAATCCTGGCAGTAAATTCAGAGTGTATGGCTTAATCACCAGCTCCAGCCTCTTGCACCACAGGGGAGCTGCCAGCTCACTCTATTCCCACTCCACTAGCCACACATCTCTACTCAATCTGTCTTAGCATATTGATTTCCCAGCTGTCTTATTGGTTCCTAACATAATTATAGCAGGAGTAGGTCCAGGCACAGGGCTAATACATTTACACCAGGCCCCATCAGCGCTAGCTTATATTCATGTCATTGAGACAGGCGGGAGATTGGACGACTAAGAGGCCGATCTACAGAGAGACTTTGGGGGCTTTTCTTTAATGAAAAAGGGAATTATCAGACTCGACCCTCGGCACTTTCTCAGATCAATACTAAAGAAAACAGTAAGCAGGAATAAAAGGAGAATGGAACGTGAAAGTAAACGCGGCTAATTAGGATATTATAATATTATGTAGTGTGGGTTCAGTGTGTTTAGGGGTCCCTCTGGGATCATGACGATTTTGTAAATTATGAATGCTTTATCATAAAAGGCGTGGTGTGCACAGAACGCGTCTTTTTCTCCGCCCGCAATTGCCCCAGATCTCCCTTTTTAAAAGGCCCGTTAAAATGCTTTATTCAAATCTTTTTGTCTCTCTCCCTCTCTTTTTCTCTCTCTCTTTCTCTCTATTTTTCTCTCTGCCACACTCCCTGTACTACAGCCTATTCACATGTTCCATTCTAATTGTCTGTTTTTCTCTCCTCACAGAAACTATAGAGAGAAGAGAAGAAGAAGGTCACAGTCTATCTTTTTCACTGTGCCTAATTGTTGTCAGAAGCTGACCTAAAAGGCGGGGATGGTATTTTTCAAAGTCAAGGATGAGGTAGGGGGTGGAGGTGGATGATGGTTGGTGGAGGGGGTGCAGGGTGGAGGTTAGCAATTCATCACGGCATTTTTCCTCACTCCCAACCCCTGCCAGAGAGCAGCGAAGGTCTGCTGGTTATTTCATTCTGTGGATCAGGGTCTTAATGGCGAACCCCAGCCCCATAAATTAGACCTGCACTCGATTAGGAAGTCTGCCTTTGGAAGGGTCCCATTTGAGACTCCGCACCATTTAAGGTCACGCAACACACTCCCAAATGCATACCAATTAATGGTCATTAAAAGGCATGACAGAAACGAGTAGGTCAGAAACAAGGTTGAAACCAAACTGTGGTATCATATAAAAACGAACAATATGAACAAATATTGAACTAGCTTTAAGGACATTTGACAGGAGTTTCTAACCTTTTTTGTGTGTGTCCTATTTGGACTCACACATACATTTTCACAATAGCAATGTCCATGTGTGTACGTGTCTAGATAAACAATGGTGCTTTAGTCTAGCTTTGGTAACCTGGCATCCACATTTATTTTCTCTTTCTGTTTATTTCTTTGGAAGGTATTCAGATTTTATTTTTCTATCTGAGGCATTTTGGACAGTCACACGCATTTGCTGACAGTATTTTCTCTCCTCACTGGCCAGACATTGACTGTCACCAGGATAACTCCTTTCTTTTCTTCATTTTTCTTTCCAAAAAAGATGGTGAATGCAAGTCAGCCTTTCTCCCTGGGGGATGGGGCAGACAGACAGAAGCGGGAGGGAGGAGTAGGGGGTGCGAGGAGGGAGGGGGGGAGGATTGGAGTGAATGCTTCAGTCCCTGTCTCTCACTAGTGTGTGTGTGTGTATGTGTGTGTCTATATTTGTGTGTGTCTTCTGTGTGTGTGTGTGTGTGTGTGTGTGTGTGTGTGTGTGTGTGTGTGTGTGTGTGTGTGTGTGTGTGTGTGTGTGTGTGTGTGTGTGTGTGTGTGTCTGTGTTTGTGTGTGTGTGTGTGTGTGTGTGTGTGTGTGTGTGTGCGTGCGTCTGTGTGTGTGTGTGTGTGTGTCAGTGTGTGCGCATGTGCTTTTTTGAGAGTCTGACCATTAGATCAGCCTCATCAGTGACATTACTGCAGTTTCACCGTCTAAAAACCCAACAAACGGCACAGCGTGTGTATGTGGTGGGTGTCTATTCATGTCGGTGTGTTGGTGTGTTTGTGGGTGAAAGAGAGAAATATAGAGAGGCAGAGCGTGAGATAGACAGTGTAGGAATTCCTTTGTGCTTGTGTGAGCATAATTGTAATATTAGTTGTCACAGGAGCACAAATAGCTTTGTGTGAGGGAGACAGAGGTTGTTAAGGTGTTTATGCTTGATGGAAACAGCCCGTATAGCAGAGGTGTGGTGGCAGTGCACCTGCTAAAAGGCAAGGAGAGTCAGCAAACACACTATCTGACAAATAAATAGCACATACCCCATTATCTGTTGTACGTTATTAAGTTTTATGAAAAACAATAAAAAACAATAGTTTGGATGCTGGCACTGCTAAAGCAATGTACAGTAGTTAGAAAGAACAATGTGGGGATTTCCCCACATATAAACTAAATGTAGGAGGGCCACAGGAACATTATGATACACCCAGTCCACATTTTCTGTTATTGGAACGAAATTATCTCTAATTAGGAAACATTTGCATAAAAATATGACCATTTCCAGGGCCTTTGGCCAAAGCAAGCCAGGCCTAATGCAGATCTTAAAAGCCGAGACGATGTGTTTCTCACTGGCCAAAGTGATTTCTGTTTGCACTTGTGTTTACAAGGTGTGAGATTAATTTCCAATGTACCCTGACACACCCCGCTAAACCCCTTTCCCATAGATCCACACTACATCCTCTGAAAGCTTTTGGGGATGAAATAATGACTGCGATTAGATTACTATTCTTAAAGATGCATTAGTAAAAAAGAAAAGAAGAATAGGAGAAGAAGAGACACAGGAAATCACACAGTGCATTCCCCTAATGCAATAAGGTGCCAATTATAACACTCATGTGGAATAAGTGGGCTGCACTGTGGCGGACGAGAACGCAAATCATCATTACCGTGTGTTTCTTAATGCTAGCCGGAGTGAGAGGCATTAAGACCACGCTAATGTGCTTGTCTGTTGCAAACAAAGTGCAAGGACGTGCACGGTTTCCCCTCCATTTTCTTCTTTCAATCAGTACTTTAAAAGAAATCCCTCCACCTGTCTGTGCCTGTTCGTGTCTGGCTGTGTTGTGTGTCTCTCTTAGGGGCCGAAAGGGCTCCCACATAAAAATGCTGGCCAATGTCAGAACCAAGCAAAGGTGTCTCGATGCCGGCCGATGTATCCTCCCAGGGAAGTGAGCCTTTTTCTGGGGAGGCGGCCAGCGAGCATGTGACCGGATGCAACACAGATCCAGCAGGTTCCGTGTAAGGAGCACTATCTGTGTAAGTCTCCTTCCTTGTCATTGACAGTGTGTCAGGGAACCAACCTGAGTGGGAAGTTTGTTTCGAGTGGGGTTTCCAGCCCCTGGAGAAAAGGCTGGTTTTGCCTTGAGTGGCTCATCTCCGTTTGCTAGTTTTGGTACAGGGCATGGCACTACACTTTCAGGGTTGCAATTTGCCTTACGTTTCCACTCCTCCACGTATCCTTAACGGACGTGGCGAGGGAAGAAGGGATTCATGTAGGCAAGGCACAGCCAAAGGGAATCTCAGACTACGATGAAAGAAAGTAAACAGGGAACGGGCCACAAAACACCATACACCCTTCGTCTATTATGAGCAAGAGAAAGCAAAGGGAATGATAACGGTTTCTTTCTCTCTTTTTTTAAGTTATTCTGTTTTTAATTAATTAAGAATGTGCTATTTTATTGAAATGGGGCAAGCTGTAAGGAATCTTGGATGATTCACATACATCAAACAGAAATGCCTGGGTGTGTGAGGGTGCGTGTGTGTGTGTGTGTGTGTGTGTGTGTGTGTGTGTGTGTGTGTGTGTGTGTGTGTGTGTGTGTGTGTGTGTGTGTGTGTTCCTTCCTGCCAGGCTGTCCTCCTGGTTAACTGAATAAGACATGCCCAATGGTGCCAGAGGAGTTCTTCTTCTCTGCATTAACGATTGCGGAGGGGAAATGAAGGGAAGCCAACATAATTCATACAACACATTATACAAGTTATGGAGACTTTGACAACTTCTCCATTTTCACTGAAGGTGATTTTAATAAGGTTTCAAGGGACTTATGCTGTGCAGTGTTGATTGTGTGGTGGTGGTGTTAATGGCTTTGTGAGTGTGTGTGTGTGTGTGTGTGTGTGTGTGTGTGTGTGTGTGTGTTAGGATAGGGGAGTGTTTGTGTCTGGGTGTGTGTGTGTGTGTGTGTGTGTGTGTTGTGTGTGAGTGTATGTGTGTGTGTGTGTGTGTGTGTGTGTGTGTGTGTGTGTGTGTGTGTGTGTGTGTGTGTGTGTGTGTGTGTGTGTGTGTGTGTGTGTAGGATAGGGGAGTGTTTGTGTCTGGGTGTGTGTGTGTGTGTGTGTGTGTGTGTGTGTGTGTGTGTGGGTTTGTGTGTGTGTGTGTCTGTGTGTGTGTGTGTGTGGGTGTGGCCGGGTGTGTGTGTGTGTGTGTGTGTGTGTGTGTGTGTGTGTGTGTGTGTGTGTGTGTATGGTAGGACGCATGCAGTTTGTATCTCACATCAAAGAAAGGTCATGATCTGACACAGAGTCAGGCTAAAGGTCAGGGCACGGCTCTATATAGAACAGGGAGTGGGATAGGCCTTATCAAAGCTATCACTTGAACATAGACTGCTAGAGGTCACCAGCCTCTTGACATGACGTCCAGATCTAATGTCTTAGCTAAGAATCAATAAGGCTACACAAGGACAGCAGATAAGCTCAACATCAGCCTCACAAGCCAGGCACTCCTTCCAAACCTCCCAAAAAAAAGTTAAAAGTCAAAATCAAGACAAAAAACGCATTAATCAACAACCAAAATTTTAACAAATCAAATCTAGTCGTTGCAAATGACTGTGCTTGATCTTTCTAGATTTAAGCATGTTTATGATGAATTTCAAGCATTTTAAAGGCCTTCAGAGGGACAGGTGAATTGAGACAGCAACAACGCACAGTGAAACAAAGAGAGAAAGGTTCAAAGACAAAATTGACTGTGATCATGAAAAAAAACGACAGCCGACGTATCACTGCCACGGCAACAGTATTTCTACTTTATTGATCACGTATACGACAGTAAGCAAAATTGCTTTGCTGCTCAGAGGAATTAGTCCTTTTCATTAAAATTCAATCAGGCGTTGACTGCTCGTCCCCCCAGTCCCACTAGCCGGAGGAACCCTCCCGGTCGCTCCATGGAAACGCTGTCGTTAAGGAAGGAGAGCGTCGTCTTGTTCCCGTGACATTCGCCACGGTATTCTCGACAGTGACAGAACACGCCAGTGTGTGTAACGTGTGTGTAACGTGTGTGTGTGTTTTTTTTTTTGCTTACTCATCAATATTTCACGCGGGCTAACACATGAAATGCTTGAGCGACTCAGGACAGAGGGCCTCTCCTCCACCTCTGGCCGTCGCCACGGTGACATGACATGAGGTAATGCGGAGTGAACTGAAGAACCAGGACACCGAGCATTAGGGCTTTGGCCCTGCAAACTCCACTAATAGAACCTGTGAGGATGTCCCCCCCCCCCCCCCCCACCATCCCTCTCTGTCCCACACTCTCTGTTTACCAAGAGGAGCTTTTTGGGTTTGGGATAGTGAGCCTGGGACAATTGCATTCGCCAGCGTTTTAATAGGCGTCAGGGGTCAAAACAGTCATTATACTGCTTCTTTGTCATGTGGATATGTGTCATATGTGTGTGTGTGAGTGAGAGTGTGTGTGTGTGTGTGTGTGTGTGTGTGTGTGTGAGTGAGAGAGTGTGTGTGTGAGAGAGAGAGA
>JAPMUY010005797.1:115000-117500 GCA_026901105.3 Galaxias olidus | reverse complement strand
TAATGTATGCGGTTTAATTGAGCATCGCGAGTAAAGCATGACTTATGGTAGGAACTGACAGGCCAATATCTCCAGGAGAGGGTGAGGGGGGGAGGGAGGAGGAAGACATGGAGATGAAGAGCCAAAGAGGAAAAGAGAGAGAGAGGTAAAGAGAGAGAGACCCATCATAAAATTATCCTCATCTTGATTTACATGTATACACAGCAAGAGAGGGACGCACCGTAACGCCAGTGTTTTGTTTTGTTATTCTCCTTCCCTTACCAATGGATTTCATCTAGCACACACACACATAACCAACCCCCCCCCCCCCCCCCCCCACGCACACACACACACACACACACACACACACACACACACATACACACACACGCGCTCGCGCTCGCACATACCCTGGCCCTTAGCCCGACTTGCTCTAATTGGCTTATTGTCTGGAGGAGTGGGTGACAGAGGAGTGTGTGGGAGACAGACTTTCATCGGAGGTTATTTGGAGAGATGGCTAATTTCCGTATCTCTCCCAGGCCGGGACCAGGCCCATGCCGACAGAGCAGCCCTCTCTGGAGAGATCATTAGGAGCCTGGCATTCTGACTCTCCCTCCCAGTCAACAACCAAACTCACGGCTAACCTTTAACGCAGGCAAGCATAGGCCCGGGCCCTGTGATGGTCAGAATGCTGTACTATCGGTGAGGCTAAAGACACACACACACACACACACACACACACACACACACTAACACACACACACACACACACACACACACACACACACACACACACACCCACACACACGGATACCTCGGCAAGGTGGACCTCACAATCACTCGCTCTTGCTCAGAGACACGGGCACAGACGGCTTCCACAGCCTCTCCGAGCTCAACCCTAACGAGCAGACGTCGCTAACATTAAAGAGAATGCATATTGGAGACCTGCTAGGAGTTCTGTTTTTGGTAGGGGTCCTCCCCTGACGTCAGGTTAGGAGGCCGGAGCTCAGCAGGCCAGCGGGGTGAGCTGGCGGTCCGCTCCGTGAGGTTGTTAATACAGCCAACGACTCAAAACCAAAACAGCACCGGACCTCCGTGACCCTCATCACAGTCTGGGGGTGGCCACAGCGAGAGGCTACGGGGAGGCGCCAGAGGAGGAGCGGGCTGGGGTGGGGTTAGGGCATCTGTGAGCAGGGGGAAGGGGGCCCGTGGAGGCCACAAAAAGCTAACCCCTACCCCTGGGGACTGGACGAATGGGCCTCGGCTCTGCTCATTTAAAAGCCCACTCCTTGGTCAACAAAATACAAGGCGTTGGGTAATTATTAATTCATTATTAACACGCAATATTATTTATGAGCGCTGAAGGCAGAGTGTGTGTGGAGCCACAGCCACACTGGTCCTAGGACGTTCTGGAGATCCAGCCCCGGGCACTTTCGTCTTCTCCGCTGCCCAGGCATGGCACACTCTCCCATGGGCATCCGAGGAGATGCTGCGCCCGGAGGAGAGAGAGAGAGGGAGGGAGAGAGAGAGGGGGAGGGAGAGAGAGAGGGGGAGGGAGAGCGACCGTCCACAACTCTGATGTGGTTCCCAGGTATTCCAATGATCACAAAGCCCTCGTTCGAATTTGTGTGTGGGTGTGTGTGTGTTGAATGTGCCTCAATGTCTGTAAACCCCCTCGCTGTCTCTGTGTGTGCCAGATAGTGTGTCTACTGATTGAATATGGTGTGATGGATATAGTCAAACTATCTCTGATTAGGGAACGTTTAAAACCGGGTTATAGGTGGAAACTCGGTCTGTCCAACTGTGCACGTAATCACGGCCATATTGATTCTCCCCTGGAAACTTCAAAGGCAAATCAGCTCGGTTTGTCTCACATTCAACAGTCTGAAACACCCTTATATTTACTCCTGGCTAAGCCAAAGAGCTTCTGCTAGCAAAATCAGCCGACAAGGTGCAAGTCACAAAGGTGATCTGTACATACCATGGCTCAGAATGAAAGTATGAATTTACCAAAGGCTTCAAAAGTTTGAGGAACATGGCGTTCTCGAATGGACCAGACAATGCCTCTCTGACAATCAATGTGAGCCGTGCTTACAGTGTGATGTAGACACAAGACTACTGTAGCATTGCACGGAATTATGAACAATCTGCAAATGGTACAAATTATAGAAGCACTCAATAGTGTTATTTTCAGGAATACTGGTATTTTCAGGCATTTGATCCTTGGGTTGGAGGATATAAAAGCTTTGGTGTAATGGCAGTGAAATGATACATTTACAGGCCTGCTTAAAACTCAATTTGACTGAAGCTGTAGCGTAGCCATAATGGCTATTCCTATTTCCAGAGCTCACCCAATCAATAACAAATTGCTGAAAGCACAAATGATTCCATTTTCTGCAGGGGAAACTGGAATGATGAGAAAATAGGTGAAATTGATATGTGAGGGAATATTATCAATGCTCCAAATGTCAACGGGATGAGAAACAGTGACCTTTCAGTCCGCAAAAAAAGACCAAAAATC
>JAPMUY010005797.1:95000-110000 GCA_026901105.3 Galaxias olidus | reverse complement strand
ACTTCAAGGTATGATACAGAAATCTTAGTTTACAGAACTACACTTTTTTTTTTTATTCCCCTAGAATAAAAAAAACTTAAAACCGAAAAAAGAACATAGTACGCCCGACAATACGGATGCTGACCTTGATGCATAATTAGACACAACAGCAGCTGGAGAAACTGAATCTTAACAAGTGTCAGCCCTATTTGTCCCTGCCTCTCAGCCAATGAAACGGCATATTTGGTCTAACCTTGTTTTGATTGGTGCCGAACCCTCGGCAAAGAAGCCATTATCGGGCATCTCAACGAGTCTTGTTCCCTAACGAGTGCCTGCTAATGAAGGCTTTGATGTGGGATTAATTACACCCCAAATTGAATCTCTAATGGCTTTATTCCCTCATATGAAATATGCTCTCTTTGCCTCTTCAATGCCATCTGTTGTAATTAGAATAAGTGATAGAACAGGCAGGGGGAGGAGGAGGAGGGGGGGATGCGCTTTAGATAAGACCTTTCCCAGTCCTTGTTGCTTCTCCCCGTTTCCCTTTCTTTCTCCCTTTCTCTCTCCTCATTCATCCCCTCCCCTCTCAGATCCTCTCCTCTCCTATCTTCCTCTCTCTCTCCTCTCCTATCTTCCTCTCTCTCTCCTCTTCTCTGACGGATGGCGCTGCGTTATCGGTTTCCCTCGGCTAATTGCCTTGGCTGATGAGTTTAAGCAAACACATTAGCTAATTGCCCTCTGTGCTCCTCACACGCAGCAAGATTGATAAAATGCAAATGACAGGGAAGCACCCCCCCACACACACATACACACACACACACACACACACACACACACACACACACACATACACACACACACACACACACACACACACACGCACACACACACATGACTCAGCAATGACTTTTGATTGATGCCGTGTTGAAAATTATTGTTTTGATCTCAGTAAATCTCATGGATTTCCCTTCACAGTGTCCTGCTTTGATTTCAGCTGGAGTGTCATAAGCAGTATGAATGGCCCAGTCAGCTCTGAAGTGAGCCAAATGCACATCGAGCCCCACTCAAACCCAACGCACCGCAGTGACGTGCAGAAAAGCTCTTCTCCATAGGCTCAAACGCATACACACCCCCACACCCCCCCCCCCCCCCCCCCCACACACACACACACACACACACACACACACACACACACACACACAACAACACCATTGCTTGGTCAGACGGCTCTTTCTCAGTAAATGCTTTGCCGACGTTGACATTGGGTGCAAAAACATTGTCTTGCTATTTATAGGAAGAGTTGCTATGATGTATGTTTCTCTTTACTTATGGTAGCAGAATGGGGTTTAAACTCTAGGTTAAATATTGTTTCCTTCAGTTTTTACTTACACAATACACGGGAGTGTAAATCTATGAGCCAGTCCATATAAAAAATACAGAAACATTCAAATCAACTTTCTTACATTTTATACAACATCCGGAGGTGTGTGTGTCTTCAAGCTCCTGAGTCTCACAATGCCTCCTACAGAAAGCCAGGGAGTGCGGGCACTGAGACTCTTCAGTGATGATAATGCGACACATAATGTGTTGGAGCTTAGATTAGCATAGCGCTGAAAGGATGGGTGGCAGGTGGGCCCTGTAGTGGCCATGTGGCTGTGTGATAAGACAACAACACCATTGGACCAAAAAACAACAGGGGCTGTCCTCACCCAAAAGATGACACAGCTGGCCATAGCCGCGGTGAGAGTGGGTGCGTGACGGAGAGAGAGAGAGAGAGAGAGAGAGAGAGAGAGAGAGAGAGAGAGAGAGAGAGAGAGAGAGAGAGAGAGAGAGAGAGAGAGAGAGAGAGGGAGAGAGAGAGAGAGAGAGAGAGAGAGAGAGAGAGAGAGAGAGAGAGAGAGAGAGAGAGAGAGAGAGAGAGAGAGAGAGAGAGAGAGAGAGAGAGAGAGAGAGAGAGAGAGAGAGAGAGAGAGAGAGAGAGAGAGAGAGAGAGAGAGAGAGAGAGAGAGAGAGAGAGAGAGAGAGGAGACGAGGGAGAGAGAGAGAGAGAAGAGAGAGAGAGAGAGAGAGAGAGAGAGAGAGAGGGAGGGAGGGAGGAAGAGAGAGAGAGAGAGAGACGAGGGAGAGAGAGAGAAAGGAAGAGAGAGAGAGAGAGAGAGAGAGAGAGAGAGAGGGAGGGAGGAAGAGAGAGAGAGAGAGAGAGAGAGAGTGGGAGGAAGAGAGAGAGAGAGAGAGGGGTGTGAGAGTGATAGGGGGACTCCCCAACGAGCAAATGGCTTTAAGCAACACCCGACTGATCAATACATCAATACACAGCCAGGGAGATGTCGGACTCCACACTAGACACACACACACACACACACTCACACACACACACACACACACACACATGCAAGCAGGCAAATACAGTAGGATTTTTGCCATGCATAGTGTGTACGTGAACGTGAGCGTGCGTACGGGTGTCCGTCCGGCTCCGTGTGTCCTGTCTCTTTTCTCTCTCTGGCACACACACACACACACACTTGCTAAAACACACACACACACACACACACACACACACACACACACACACACACACTTGCTAAAACACACACACACACACACACACACACACACGCACACACACATGGCCTGCAACGTGGGGACGAGCGACGTGACCCTTAGCGAATCAATCCAGCGCGTCGAAGACGGGGACGCCACACGCCACCTTCCTCACGTCAAGGCATCATTAGAGAGAAAGATGGCCGGCTGGGCCGCGAGGCGGGCGGCTGCTTTGGGCTCCTAATAATCTCTAAGACAAAGAAGAGGAGTGTGTGTCTCCTCCACAGGCGGCCATCACCACCAGCATGTCCATTCATAACCAAGTGCACACACACACGCACACACACGCACACACACACACACACACATGTACACACACACACACACACACACGCACACGCACACACACACACACACAGACGAGCTGAGGCCCCGACGTTCCATCAACACACGCCTGTATGTCCCAGCCTCACCCCAGCGGCCGATGGATGTCAGCTTACGCCGGCGTGCATTGTGGCCATTGTTATTCTAATGACAAACGGAGACAATTGTATGGCGGCCTGGGGAGCTTGGACGTCTTCCACCAGCGAGCACAGATAATCCCACTGTCCGAGCCCTCCAGCTCTGATTCACCACGGTTATGGTTTTGTTGAGTCAGATAGAGAGCTGGAGAAAGCGAGAGGGAGTAAGTATGTGTGTGTGTGTGTGTGTGTGTGTGTGTGTGTGTGTGTGTGTGTGTGTGTGTGTGTGTGTGTGTGTGTGTGTGTGTGCGTGCGCGTGTGTGTGTGTGTGTGTGTGGGGGGGGGGGGGGGGGGGGGGTCTTCAGCCAGGGACATGGCTGGCTCCAACCACCCTGCATTATAGTAGGAATACCCAAAAGATGGTGTAGTGTTAGGAACATAGAAATGATTCCTGAAATGAGATAAACACACAAAAGCTTTTTGTTGCGTATCAGGGATCCGACTTGGGATTTAGTTTCTATTCTATTCTATTCTATTCTGGTGCTCTCTCCGAGCTACCTATTTTGGAGGGGAGGCGTCTACCAAACTTCCATTCGACATGCAAGTTTCCCGTCCCTGCACTCGCATCCTGGCTCTAATCCGGAGCCATTCTTACAGTTGGGGGGGGGGGGGGGGGGGGGGCTTTGTGTAGCATCCAGATGTTCCACCTGGTAGACAGCCCTCTTTGTTGGCACAGTCAATTTGGTCGGCCCCACACAATGTCGGAGCGCTCCCTCTTGGCCTGTCACAAACACACTGGGCACGCTGGGCCCGATCTCGCTCGGTGAAGGACAAATAATTAAATTGCATATCTGGCAGGAGCGATGCAATTACACTGAGGCATTTAAACCAATTACGCCCATGGTCCTCAGCCATATCACTGACATCCCTTAGACCTTCCCTGAACCACTTACACCCAAACGAAGCAAATTAAAAAGGAAATGTGATATTGGGGACAAGAAGAAATTGCAGCTCTGTCTTTGACTTTTGGTTTAATGGTTTTTCCGAATTGTCGGTCAGTTTGACCAAACTGATAGAGGTTTCATAAAATGGGGGTAAACAGGAATAATTCTGGATATAATTGTTCCGTGTCGAGCAGGGAATCTGAGCACAAACACCTTTCTGAAGGGAACAGTTTGTGAGTGAAAGATTCCAAGAGCAGGCCTCTTCTAGGAGAGCAATATCATTTTAAAAGCGCTGCTTACTTTTATGGTCGTGCTCAACTTTTAAGAAGCAGAGGCGTTGTTTTCTCTTCGTATTCCAATATCTACGAGCGAAGGCACCAGACCGGTCCTTTTTGTGTGCAAAGTCACTTGGAGTTACTGTGGCCCTGGTTATGGGTATTGACCACTTAAAGATGTAAAAAAAAAAAAAAAAGATCTAATTGTACATCAGAACCATTGCAGTGTCATCATGTATGGTCTCAACAACTTCAACAGACAATTAACATGGGCATTGTTGTCATAGTGATACAATGATTTGACCTATAATTTGACCCCAGGGGTGAACGGGAGGAAGACAGCGATGATAGTTATGAAATTTATGCTATCTCATTTAATATTTGGCTCTTTAGAGGTCAGCTTGCCATGAGCTGTATTCCTGTGAGGGCCAGCAGATGTTTTATTTACAAGTGAGAGTGAATAATCTTAAATAGCCATTCAGTTTTGCCCTTGACTCTTACATAGCACTTGCAGCTTATAGGTCACATGCACATTCTCAAACACACACACACACACACGCACACACACACACACACACACACACACACACACACACACACACACACACACTTAAAACCCAGCAGTCCAGGCTATGCTACGTGCGTTGATATCCTATGATAGGAACACTGTGTGTGTGTGTTAGTCTGTATTTGAGTGCCTGTTTGCCACAGTTTCACATCTCACACCATACCTCTCGTTTGCAAAATTTCAAGAAGCCATTCGTGTATTCAAAGAGGTTGTTGTCTACAACGGCAGAGAATCAACGTGCGTCACAAACGTACTCGACAATGTGTTACGCCACACAATAGCCCCTTTCAATCACAGGTCTCTGCAAAAGGCCGTCTTCAGGCATAGGGATGTGCTTTCAAATCCCAAGGCCTTTTAATGTGAAAAGTGGAAGATCGTCAAACTTTAGATAACAATGTTATTTTCATACGAACAATTAGCTTTCGCCACCTGCGCGTCTCCGAACACGTATCAAAAGAATCAAAGTGTATCTGTTTCTCCCCCTCCCTGTCGAGGATGCAGGACTGCTGTGAGGGTGCCGATACCGGGGGGGGGGGGGGGGGGGGGACAAGGGGACAGGAGAGGACAGAAAAGCCTCAGAAAGCCAGGAGAATAATCCAAACAGAGCATCCCAAACCGTACGGCGTCAGTATTTACAGCCAGCCGTTGAGAAACACAGCACAACGTTGCAGCGCACTAAAGACCACCCATCAATACAACTGAGGGACTCCAGTAAAAAAAATCCTTTTAAATTCGCCCAGCGTCTGCAGCACATCTCATCGTTCATAATACGTGAGTATTATTGTCCTCGGCGCGTATTAATCCTGTCTATTGACCTCTTTGTCTCGCCCTTACGCCACTTCCAATGTTTGTTTACCATTAGGGCCGAGCATCTAGGTGTTCAATAGGCGGGACCCATCTGCATTTAAACAATGAAACTATCAGCTAGGTAACAAGAGCGGGGACAGCGGCTCAATACGGCTATGAGAGGTCTCCAATAATCAGCTGTGCAGCGGGCAGGCGGGGAGAGAGGGATACAAGGAGGGGTATTGACAGGCACCAGTTGCCTTCAATCACTGGATGTCTGCTCCTGGGTAGATCAGCACCACTCTGCATGGACTCGGAATAATCCTTGATGAAGACGTCAAGAGGGGGAGAAGAGAGAGAGGCAGGGGTATGGAAGGAAAAAACATGGAAGGAGGTGTGGAGGGAACGGTGTATTCGCAGCAAAGGCCCACGAGTCTAAACAGGTCCCACCTATGCCAGCGATGTCGGTAGAAAAGGGTCACCGAATGCGCCAAGCACACGGAGAGATGGTTTATGGGAGGGAGAGTTCCAAAAACCAAGTCCCCCAGTGGGTTGTTTACCTTACATGGGATTTGTAGTCTGTGGACAATGGCCGACTGGAGTGGAGAGTCTTTCCAATGGGAGAAAAGAATCGGTGGCTTCTTGTGTGTTCCACACAGGCCCTCACAAACCCACCCCCACACACACACACACAGGTCCTCACATACACAAACCCACGCCCACACACACATACACACACACACACACACACACACACACACCAAAAGACATGCACACCATGGTACATTTACATAATCAGCTGTTATTCGATCTTGGGCTTCCTTGTTTCGGTATATGCTTAACCTCTGAACCCATATCCATGAGCGGGCACACACGGAGCGCTGGCCGGGCCACTTAGTTTGCGCCGGGTGCCACTGGGAGGTCAGCGCTAAATTGACGGAGGGCCCTAGGCCTCACAGCCTCCAGTGTGTGGAGGCAAATTAATTACCAGCCCATGCATGCATTGCCGTGATGTCAACAGATTACTGATGCTCCACGCGCCCTCATACTTCACAACGCCGCCCAGAAATAAAGACGAATCTGCGGCCTGGTTCAGCGGTGCGCTCCATCACTCACCCCCCGTGGGGGGAGGGGAGGGGTGTTTCATTTACTCCAAGTCCAAGCTCTGCACACTCAAACCTCCACTCCGCTAAAAAGGTTTAGAACCCCTAGTTTGAAAGATGAACCGTTCGGCACGGTGTGTGTCGTGCTCGTCAGAAGCTTCACGCAGTGTCAATAGAGTCGCACTGAAACAGCATTCAAAGAGTTAACACAGAGGACAGCCTCATGTAAAAGTCATGCTTTGTGGTGAATGTGGGGGTGTGTGTGTGTGGGGGGGGGGGTTAGAGGCTATGTGTGGGGGGCGGGGGGGTTCTCCATGACTCTGACTGGTGCTGCTGAATTGCCAGAAGGAGGGACCCTGGGTGACAGGGGGAACAGTTGGCTGCTTGGGGGCCCTGAGTGAACGCTCCATATGGCAGACGCTAGCGCCGCTGTGTCATGCTCCGCCATGTTTTAACGACCAATTAGACTCATTAGACGTTGATCAGAGCCCGGCTAGCCCGGGGGAGACGGGGGTGTGGGCAGAGACCAGAGAAGAACGGGTGACTACTTAATGAGGATGACAGATGAAGTCCCTCTGCCCAATACACAGGGACCACACTGGGCGGTCCCCATCTGTTTGAATCAGAGAGAAATACATACCAGTCCTTAGTTACAAAACTAGTGAACACAACTAGCCCATGTCCTAGTGATTTACATGTTTGACAGTATGATGGTGTGTGTGTGTGTGTGTGTGTGTGTGTGAGTACGTGTTTGTGTGTCTGTGTTGCTTGTTTCTGTTTTTCTCATCTTCCTTATCCCCCCCCCCCCCCCCAAACACAAAACAACAACACAAACAGTTTGTGCCTAAGGACCATATAAGAACTGACCCAGCTATGGAATGTGTTTTGCCCAAAGCATCCATGGGAGGAGGCTACAGAAGGTGGTGGTCCGGGGACCAGCGGATTAGGGACTAATGATAATTCTACATATGGTGAAGGGATAAACCCGCTTTAGCTGACGGATCATAAATCCAACCGCAGAGTAATAATCTGCCGGCAGAGGAGAAATGAATACTTAAATGTGGTGTGGTGGGCAGAGAGCAAACTGGTGTCAGAGGATATTTGTAATAACAATGTTTTTCACAAAACGAAATATTTGTTTGCGGGTTATTATGTGTGCGTGTGCGTGTGTGTGTGTGAGCGTAAGTACTCGTGTGTGTGCCTTTCTGTGTATGTGTGTGATTATGTGCATATTCTGTCCTTTGTATATTTTACCAACCAAGATCATCACTGATTTGTCTTGTTTTCATTGTGTGGATTTGAACCTGAGATGCGCCGCAAACAGCTGCAATCCAGCATGTGAGAATGATATCAGTTTTTTTTTTGTAGTGAGTTATAATTAGCTAAAGAACCATTTAATTCCTCACAGAAAAATGTATTACAACCTCTTGGTTTTCATTTTTCACGTCGCCAATTCAGACGGAAACGAGTAGCTTGTTTTTGAGTTATTGTGTGAAGCCACCCCGCACAAATCCTGTGGTGTTATTAGGCTGAGGGTGATAGAAATGAACACATAAGACATGCAGAGAGCAGTCCAGATTAGCAGCAAAGCACTCCCACAAACATGACCCCTTGCTCTGTGTCATCTTCATACTGAGTTCCGGAGCCGGTCGTGCTGTTGTATGCTTTTAAGATAGAAGGAGGGAGAAAGCAAACATTAGCCACACCGAGAGAGCATAACGACATATTGGAGTGGAATAAGAGCAGCTAGCTTCGAGTCAAGAGAGAGAGAAATTGAAATCGAGATGGAGAGAGCTAGTAGCAATAGAAAACAGATGCAGGATGTGTGTGTGTGTGTGTGTGTGTGTGTGTGTGTGTGTGTGTGTGTGTGTGTGTGTGTGTGTGTGTGTGTGTGTGTGTGTGTGTGTGTGTGTGTGTGTGTGTGTGTGTGTTCGTTGGAGGGGGGAAGTGATTGACTCAGAACAAGAATTGTCTAGTGCATGTTTATATGTGTTTTTGTGAGAGGGAGGGGAGAGGAGAGGAGAAGGAGATTCAGTGTTTGACATTTCACCTTGCTCACTAGATAAGAAGTGTCACCCTCAGTTCCCCAGGGTTTACCGCTGTCTCCGACATTGCCCCCTCCCCAGCACAGGAAACTATTGATCAACTAGACAGGATGGTGACAGTGTCTATGGGTGTGTGAGCGAGAGAGAGAGAGAGAGAGAGAGAGAGAGAGAGAGAGAGAGAGAGAGAGAGAGAGAGAGAGAGAGAGAGAGAGAGAGAGAGAGAGAGAGAGAGAGAGAGAGAGAGAGAGAGAGAGAGAGAGAGAGAGAGAGAGAGAGAGAGAGAGAGAGAGAGAGAGAGAGAGAGAGAGAGAGAGAGAGAGAGAGAGAGAGAGAGAGAGAGAGAGAGAGAGAGAGAGAGAGAGAGAGAGAGAGAGAGAGAGAGAGAGAGAGAGAGAGAGAGAGAGAGAGAGAGAGAGAGAGAGAGAGAGAGAGAGAGAGAGAGAGAGAGAGAGAGAGAGAGAGAGAGAGAGAGAGAGAGAGAGAGAGAGAGAGAGAGAGCGAGTGCACGCCGGTATTTAATAGCATGAGTATGTATGAGAGTCCACCCTGGCAGGAATTCCTGCTGTGTTCAGCACCCTCAGGATACTCCCTCCCCACCTCTACATCAACCTCTCTTCAACGACTTCATTCATCTCATTATTGTTCAGCAGGAAGTCTACTAAGGTCTTCCCTGGGCCTGTGCTGGTGGAATGAGGGATCAGTGGACCAGGAGGGACCAGTGGACCAGTGGACCAGGAGGGACCAGTGGACCAGGAGGGACCAGTGGACCAGGAGGGACCAGTGGACCAGGGGGGACCAGTGGACCAGGAGGGACCAGTGGACCAGGAGGGACCAGTACACCAGGAGGGATCGGTGGACCAGGAGGGACCAGTGGACCAGGAGGGACCAGTGGACCAGGAGGGACCAGTGGACCAGGAGGGACAGGCTCCACTGCCGGGTAAGATGGCCGCTCGTCACATGGCCAACACAATGGCGTCTAATGGAAAAGCTCATGTTATGGTGTGTTGACCAAGTGCTTACGTTCAAGAGTTATGAATACAAGTAACACAACGGAAATACACACAGGCACATACTGTATCAACACAGGCGGATGCATAGGTGTTAGTTTTAGCCTTCAATAAATTCAGCAAAAATCTGCTTTTCTGCGTCACTCTGGATGCCTGGTGGGCCAAGCCTTTATTGTAATGCTCAAGGGACACTAAAGAGGAATATAGTGAATGGGAAAACACGAGCGAGCACGGATTCACGTTAAAAATGACACAATTAGTTCACCTCTGCAGTGTGGGTTAGTCGCGCATGACTTCTCCTTTTAGACTTGCATGAAGTGGTTAGACAGGCAGATCATTCAAGGCCCTGGACATAATCAAATGAAACCCACGCAGACGCACACACACACACACACACACACACACACACACACACACCCAAACACACGCGCCTAACACAACGTGAATAGCACACACCATTCCTTAAGCCTTAGAGGGGGTTAAGTATACGGGACCAAAATGCTCATATGGTGTACACAGTAATTGTAAGGCATGAACCAGCAGGAGGAGAATAACACATAACAGGTAGAGTTCAGCAGGACTGGTAGCTTATGAACAGCGCCAGGACTCCACGTGCTCTCCGCTCCCAGGAAATTCTTTTCCTTTTCAGAGGAGTCCGCTTTAAAACAAAGGGTGAAGAAAGCGTCGTACGCAGGAAACGGGGGAAATGAGACACTTTCAAGGCTGCGGTAAGGGTGTTTGAATCCCCCATCCCCCTGGGGGGATTGTAAACGAACAGTGGGGTTTGATTTTATTAGTTCTGTTTCTCCCTAATTAATCTTTAATACTCCCAAGGAGCTGGGGAACAACAGAAGGTAGCACGGTTGCCTCTCACCCTATTAACGAGCAAAAGTCACCCGCAAACAAGCTACCTCCATGCTCCTACTGGTGCTTCTCTGTCAGCCAATCTAAACATCATTTGTTTTTGTACACGTTATGCTGCATATGCTCAATTAAGCCAAAGGTCACAATGTTGGAGGCCACACATACATATACAAACACACACACACAAACACATACACACACACACACACACACACACACACACACACACACACACACACACACACACACACACATACACACGGACCATGGTCTACTACCTGGCCCCAGGGTGTGACGAACAGAGATCCCACTGCTTGGCTCATCTGTGAGTAGTCAGTGAGTGTAGGCTCCCCTCACTAGGCCTGGTGGAGTCAGCGCCATTAGAATGCCATGTATAGGCTTCACTGTCGAGCCCCTGGGGTCTGGGAATCTCATTGAACCATTGAGCGAGACCAACTTTTGCTTCCATTTTCTTTTGATTTCTCCATTTTCCCCGTTATCTCTTCAGAGACATAAAGCAGGAAGAATCCTCGTCTTACTTCTGATTCTCAATAGAGGAGAGGAGAGGGTATGGTAGTGCATTTAGAGAGAAAGAAAGGGTGGAACAGGGAGAGGAGAAAGGAAAGTCAGCCTCGGGTTTGATTGAGAGACATTACCAGGCAGGGAAGAAGGAGAAAGAGAAAGAGAGAAAGAACGAATGAGGGAGAGAGAAAGAGAGAGAGAGAGAGAGAGAGAGAGAGAGAGAGAGAGAGAGAGAGAGAGAGAGAGAGAGAGAGAGAGAGAGAGAGAGAGAGAGAGAGAGAGAGAGAGAGAGAGAGAGAGAGAGAGAGAGAGAGAGAGAGAGAGAGAGAGAGAGAGAAGAGAGAGAGAGAGAGAGAGAGAGAGAGAGAGAGAGAGAGAGAGAGAAAGGAGTCAGGGACTCCAAGGAAGAGATGATGGAAGCGATGGTGAGGAAGGGGGGGGGGGGGGTATGCACTCATTTGAAAATTGAATCAATCAGCAGATTAAGTCATGCATAGTGCTAGCAGTGTAATGAAAAACGTACACAACGCTTACTGCAAGAAAGACACCCATATTACTGGCATTGCCACATCACTCAAGCTAAAGGGCAGTAAACATGTCGAACGCAGAGATAAACAGGAGATACTGTATGTGCAAAATAAGAAAGGAATACCTTAACCAAACAAAACCAGTCCACCCACACACGCTGCTTTTGGCCCCCCCAGATTAATTTCACATGACGTAAACACCTGATGCCAACCAGGAAAAGGGAAATCACCACGGAATCCTCTGAACCTACCAAGCACTTAACGCTGTGCTTCTCTTGTAATGTGAATGTACATAACTATTCTATGCATATATAATAATAATATAATAATAATATAATATAATAATGTACATAACTATTCTATGCACGGACCTTTGGCTGCTAAATGACTTACGCGTGTAGCGTGGCTACTGTCTCAAAGGGGACGTGCTGCGCAGCGTACGTTTGAATACTTTGTGTTGTGGAGGCTAAAGCCACGATAGAATTCTACATCTCAAAATCACGTGAATTACTGATGTCGTACAAAACCCTCGTCTTGTTCTCCATGCGTCTCTCTCTTTCTCTCTCTCTCTGTCTCTCTCCCTCTCTATTCCTCTTTTCTCTGTCTCCTTCGGCCGAGGTTTCCGGCAGGTCTGTTTTTCTGTGGTCTACCTATGCCTCCTATTGGCCTGATCCCCTAAGTCCACACGCAGAGTCAGAGAGGGAGGGGTGAGGGCCGGTGATGGAGCAGCAGCGGGAAGGGACAATGGGAAAACAGAGAATAGGAGAGGAATGATGGCCAGTGACAGGCCCTGAGAAAGGTAAAGGGACAGGGATCAGGGAGGAGCGGACGAGGGAGGAGAGAGACAGAGAGAAACGGCAGAAACCGGGGAGGGGGGAAGAAGGGATTTTTATGAATGTGGACCACTGTCCCTCTACATAAATCTGCACATTAACTCCATCAAATGAGGCTTCCCGTCTTCTCGGTTTTGGCCGTTCTCTATTTTTTTACCTATCCCCCTCTCCTCCTCCTCATCCTCCCATCGCTGTCGTTTGCAATCGCCGTCCACACAGAGAGGCACGCATGGACCCTGAGCGCTCACTGAGGCTCCTCGGCGTCCCGGCCTAGTGCCTGATGGGAAGGAACAGCCAGGCCAACATCAGGATAAAGCTTTCAGGGGCAATTCAGAATATTAACGGCTGTGTTTGTGTGCTGACATCTACATTGGAATTTGAAAATGCAAACAAAATAAATATGTTTAAAAAAACACAAATAAAAAACCAGTGGGGATTGAATGTGTTCATTTGTAAAATACTCTGTGTTTTTAGTCTTCAAAATATATTGGGCCTGTTATTTTTATCAAAAACACATTTTGCAATAAACATAATAATGTTCTTTAATTATTAGTGTCGATATAATTTCCCAGTGGTAATTATTGTGTAATTTAAACAGTCATACAATATTGTATATTGAAATTATCCTAGTATGATAGAATTCAATTAATTTAATTAAGACAAATACAAGTTATTTTCAGATCACTACCCACTACAAATATAATTCCTTTTGAAGGTCTGTCTAATATAATATAATATATTATAATATTACAATATAACATAAACAGGCCACAATAGAAAATAAATAAATACACAAACCATAAAAAAAAAAATTGTATTGAAAAAATTTTATTATTTGTTTTTGTTAAATAATACCCGGCCAATTAATTAAAAATAAATAAATAAATAGGTAAAGATTTTTGAATTTGTTCCCTGACTTTGAAGTTTCCTATGATCGTGTGGAACTGGAACAAACATCCTGATGAAATATCCTTATTACCGATGAAGGGTTTCTGCATAGACTCAGCACCATAATTAATCTAAATGGACTCCTATTCTTCCATATTTTTTTTATTTGTCGCCACTTCACACCAGAGAGCAGGGACATGAAAGATGGAGCGGAGCCTTTGAAGCGGGTATCAGACCACTGACTCCCTATAGCCACCGCCTTCCCACAAAGCTTGACTCTCCACACCCAGCCGCGGCCAATAACACAACCCCAACAAAATACTAACCACCCTCTCTATTTCTGGCAACACAAAAAGGGGTCAGCCACCACTTTGCATTTGTATTGTGACAGTGGCTGGTGTTTGGTGGTAGGCCAGTCAATCTCCATTCCTAATAGGAACTGTGTTTGTCACTCCTCCACTGGACAATTAGAAACCTCTCGTCTCGGGTGAGTCCATTTAGAGCAGAAACCCCTTTATGAAGAAAAAAAAAAAAGCTTAAGTTGTTCACAAACACTCAAAGGCTTTTATCTCTCTCCCAGTAATCCCACTTTTGTAGGCCCTGAGAAAGGAAGGTGAAAGACAAGGAGGCAGAAAGAGATAGATGGAGCGAGAGAGGCAGATCCAGAGAAAGAGATCAGGCAGAGGCCAAAGCCAAGGAAAGATTCACATTGTCAAAGATCAAGAGGTTTATCTCCCCCGTGCCTTTTTTCCACTCCCTCTTTCCCCCCCCCCAACTCCCACACGCACACACAAACACACTCGCACACACAAACACACTCGCACACCACACACACACGCACACACAAACACACTCGCACACGACAACATACACACTGTTCTTCACCGCACACACACACACACACACACACACACACACACACACACACGCTCACACACTACACACACACTCAAAAGCTATCATGGTTCAGAACCTACTAAACAGGTTGGTTTGCATCTTATCATCGTTAAGTGTATTGGATTGCCCCAAAACTGTTTGTCGATGTGTTGCAGTCCCCGGGTGCTAGTTTATGGTAATGACAAAAGCCTCGGCACTGTACAAAGCACATCAAGGAAATCAGGGACAAGGAAGCCTTTGTGCTCGGTGCCTACAACATAGGAAGGGTTTAGAGGCAGGGCCTGTCGAGCGCAGGGGACTAACAAAATGAATGAAGTGTAGCAGTGCAGGGGTTGATCTGCTAGCCGTGTGGGTTAGGGGCTAGCTAATGCGCCGGACTGCTCCCAGAACAGGAGATATATAACCTTGCCACGTTTACTCACTGCAAAGGTCACCAAAGGGTAAAACTTAGGAGGAGAGATGGGAGGACCTCTGTCATCAAAATGGAGTAAGAAGCAGAATAGGTGGAGATTCACACAGCCATAGATTACATAGATTACATAGATTACATAGATTACATAGATTCCACAATGTAATACTGTGATTATTACTGGCAGTCAATCAGAGTTAACAGTAATTAGATGAGGACCTCTGTCCGGCATCCCTGCTTCATACCTTTATTTTCCTTTAGATAGGAGACATTTAATCGTACTCAGAGAAGCATAAATCTATGTTTATGTAAGATTCACATTTAAATGCAAGTTATTGTACAAATTAAGTT
>JAPMUY010005797.1:80000-92500 GCA_026901105.3 Galaxias olidus | reverse complement strand
GTAGGCGAGAAAGAGAGAGAGAGAGAGAGAGAGAGAGAGAGAGAGAGAGAGAGAGAGAGAGAGAGAGAGAGAGAGGGAGGGAGGGAGAGAGAGAGAGAGAGAGTTGTCGTCGTGTGGAAAGGGAAATGTGTACTTTTGTTTTTTCAATCCTGGAATTGTATTTTTTTTTTCTTCTGTGTCTTAAGAACATAATAATTATTCATATTTAGTTATTTTTTATGCATCTATTGTTGATCATTTGACTACTGACCACACTTCTGAGGCTGAGTGCTTGCTCCATATGTTTTTGTCCCCCACCATTTCACCAAAGACACCATTATTATGAATCCTCTACATATGGCTGCCTTTGGGGTTTTTTCTTCTTCTTTTCAATAGTTGCATGGTGTTTAATATAACCATGGGCTGTCCACTGTGTTATAAGAATGTTTAGTGGATACCGGCAAGGACTTTTCCTGCTGTGTCCTTTGAATGAATAAAATGCTGTTTGGTGTTCAGTATTTTAACAAATGTATACAGAGACCCTCTCCTTCTCTGACTTTCTCGTTCGCACTCTTTCTGTAGCTATCTCTGTATTATGGTTTGTTGGCTACTACTTCAGTGTGAGGACATTGTTAAAGCGGAAACCAATCCAACCCAACGCAAATAGGCTCCTCTCTCTCATCCTGCTGTGTTCCTTTTCTCTCTCTCTCTCTCTCTCTCTCTCTCTCTCTCTCTCTCTCTCTCTCTCTCTCTCTCTCTCTCTCTCTCTCTCTCTCTCTCTCTCTCTCTCTCTCTCTCTCTCTCTCTCTCTCTCTCCTTCTTTCTTCCCCTTCATTTGACTCTCTCCCCTCGGTTCCTTTGTCTGTTGTCCACATGTCTGTCTGTGTGTGTGTGTGTGTGTGTGTCTGTCTGTGTGTGTGTGTGTGTGTGTGTGTGTGTGCATGTGACTGTCTGTGGTCTCCTCCGCACCCCTCCCTCCAGAGCCTCCCTCTCTGTCTCAGGCCCCCAGCAGTATAAAATGATAGCAGGAAAGGTCACATGATAAATGAATGACAAACAAATCAAAGGGTGTTAGCCTATAGCTCTGTGATCACTGCAGAGCGGTCAGAACGACAGAGAACCACACCCCCCCCCCCCCCCCCCCACACACACACACACACACACACACACACACCCCTCCCCTCCTACACTTACCCCCCCCTGAATAATTCTGCATTATATTTCTGCAGAGACTGCACACTGAAGGAGGGTTGGTGGGGGATGGAGGGGGGGTGGAGGACAGAGAAATAGGGACAGAGAAGCCTCGCCCGGGAAGAGCTGAAAAGAAGAGCAAGAATAAGACAGGGAGGAGTGAAAGACAGCGCGAGACTCCCCCGCTGGCAGTCAGATTAGAATGCATTTTAGAGTCAAGATGTGAAACGAATTTCATGACGGGGACAAGGCCACTTCTTCTTCAACAGAGCACACACAAAGGTCTGTGTGTATTCCCACTGGCCTTCCCACATGCACACACATCGGCAGTATACAACATAACGGTAGAACAGGGGCATTGGTCCGCCTTTAAACTGTCCTTTGGAAAAAGCAAAGGAAGTCCTTACCGGACTAGACATCACTCTGTACAGAATAGCTGTGGATTCATAGTGAGACGAAATCAGCAGGAAACTTTGGGAGAAGGCAATTTAGAAGCAATCAGAGTAAAATTTGAGGCGGATTAGGGTGAGGGCTTATAAGCGCAGCGGGGCCGGCGGTATCTCCATCCCGCTATGAGAGGCCTTCATCAGCAGTCATCTCCTGGGCAGGCAAATCAATCACCTCTACCCCAGACGGGAGTGTGTGGCGGGGGTGTGTGTGTATGTGTGCCTGGGCAAAGGGGGGTTGGGGGGTGCATCGTGAATGTGTGTGTACATGCCCCATGCCTGTTTACGTGCAGGAAGAAAGAGAAAGATAGAGAGATCATTTGCGCTCATTTGGTGCGCTTGTCTAGAGAGTTGGAGGAGTTAATATGAAAAGTGTGGCCCTGTTATAGACAGAGTATTGCTCTGGGGACCATGGATAGATGGAGCCCAACGCAGGACATTGAGTATCTCCTGCTCCCTCCATATTAAGGCCGTTATTCCAAAGTCCCACAGAATTATACGCTTTCAAAAAGAGTCTATAAAAACTACATAAATATTTGTATTTATATATATATACAAATATATATATATACTGTATATATATACTGTGTATATGTCTGATCAAATAGTTTCAATAATAGGGGATATGTATGTTCTCTTGTGTTGAATGTTGTCAAAGTTTAATAATCTAATAAAGTGAGTGCATAACGCATGCTTATGGAGGTGATCAAAACATCACATTTAGCATATAATGGCTGTGACTGGTGGAGGTGCTGATTTCAATGGCAATATCATTAGCAGACATTAGCCTATAGCTGGAAGGCACCGGCGGTGACACAATGTTAGTGAGACACTTAACTAGGCATTTGTGCAGTCATGCATACTTGACATGTATTACATAAAACAACAACCGCGGAACGTCGCGTTAAGCTGAACAGGTCCCTTGCTGGGCGACGGCTAATTACCCCTGTCATTTAGCTAACAGGCACAACAGCATGCACACACAGTCCACACACAAAAACACTGGTATGGCTGAAAGTAATTAAAATTTATCAAGAATCACTTTCAGTTAAAATATGAAGAAAAAAAACCCATAACAACATAATAATAGTTTTCCCATATAGAATAGACACACTTCTGTGGGGCAGTACGGTAATCATGCTTAATATCATGAATTCCTTTAAATATCATATCCATTATGAGGGGGAAAAAAATAAACCTTATGACAGACACTAAATAATAATATCTTTAATTTATAAGCGCCTTTCTAAAGGGCACTTCACAAATACAAGGAAGCACTGACAAAACCTTTCAGCAATGCTAACGGTTCCTCAGACTGGAGTAAAAACTAAAGGAACCCACCCCACTTTTACCATTAGGCCCTGTAAGACCACAGAACAAAAATAAAATATTAATAAAACACAGCGAGCGTATTCTATATTTGTCTTTTTATTTGTCTAAACTATCCTGTAAAACCTTAAAACAGCAATCCAGTTGTATTTGGATATGTCGTGAGACATTTATTGATTAACCTTACAGCATAGCTGTCTGTATAGGAACTAGTTTGACGGAGCAAATGCATGTGTTAGACAGGCTTAGACTTTCTCAGACAATACTCAGTTTGGCAAAGGCTGAATATGATAATAGCGAAATCCATGTAGCCTGTCTTTTGATGTCTGATACAGCCGAGCAATAATTGGTCCAAAAGGATAGAGATGATTCCTATCTCTTCATGCCTTACCTCTGGGCTGCAGATACAGTGGTCACGTGCTGAATTGGAATTAGTCGTTCAAGCTCATCTCATTGCTGCATCCCGGATTATAGGAAAGGTGGGTCATTCCAGATACGACGTTGTGCCTATTAATATTCAATAAAACAATAGCAAATGATATGCGGACAAGTCAAAGGCCCGGCAGGTGGGAAGCTCATCTGAGGACAGTCAGCATTCTAAGATGGAGGGGATTATCATGCTGATTATCTGAACCACAGCCTCAATGGCCACACACCTCATCCTGGACAATGCCCTTAAATATGGAGTCTGTTGTGGAAAGAATAGGTTAGACAGATAGTTATGGCTTGATCACGGTAATACTCATGTACATCACACACATTGTTTGTTCACCGTGGCCTGACTGCATTTTCAATTCTTCTAGTCTGGATGGAAAAATATCAATAAAACGTTTTTGCAGTATGGGTAAAAAACTATTTTACCCAAAGACCTAGTAATTAGGGAGCTGTAAAGGGAAGGGTTACCATTACGTGTAGTTTATCAGCTATTGCATTCCCATTGCTATCAACAATCGTACAAGAAATATATTTAACAATTGAGCGTTCATTGTTGGTAAATGCACGGTGAAATATAGTGTGTATGTAAGCCCTGATATTTTCTTGTATCTTGCTGAATCCACTTGGGTGTTATATTTTTACTGGATTTATATTTGCATTTGTTAGGATTTTATTTCACGTAGTAGAGTAAGCAGAGAGCATATATTATGAAAGTACATGCATTATCCGTGAGATTTCATAACTAAACTCAAATAGAGAAAATCCTTTCCCTATTTTCCGAACTTAACTATATGAGATAGATACAGTAAACGTATAAGGAGAGAAACCAAGAAAGCAGAGGAGAATGCTGAAGGCACTATCTTGGTGTGCTCCACGGCTGGGAAAATTAGAAAATATCATTCTGTCAGTGTGATTTGATAGTGGGATGAAAAATGTCAGAAGTGGAGATGACAAATCATGGTGCTGAGGAGAGGAGACTGGGAGACACGGGATGTCATTTGTCATGAGTGCCATTTGACTGCACCCCCTCCTCCTCCATCGCCTCCCCCTCCTTCTATACCCTTCCTTCATCCCCCCCTCCATTCCATACCCGACCCCCCCCCCCCTCCTCCTTCTCCTCTTCCTCCTCCGTGCTCACTGTCTGTCTCACAGTG
Organism: Galaxias olidus; assembly: GCA_026901105.3. Classification (NCBI taxonomy): domain Eukaryota; kingdom Metazoa; phylum Chordata; class Actinopteri; order Galaxiiformes; family Galaxiidae; genus Galaxias; species Galaxias olidus. The sequence continues at coordinate 87,966 of JAPMUY010005797.1, read as the reverse complement.
TCTTCTGCCCCCCCCCCCCCCCCCCCCTCCCTGCTACCTTTGTGGCCATACCTTTTAACTTGTCCAAATTATGCCAATCATTCCCACTAAATGATGGGGACTACTTCATGCTCCCGGTATAATACCAATAAGTGCCCAAACACACACACACACACTGTACACACGTGCGCACACACACACACACACACACCGACACAGAACACACACACACACTGTACGAACGATCATAACGCTGAGCTGGGTGCCATCTCAGCGTCCTTCGTCTTCCTCATGAGCCCTGCTTGTTGTTGTTGTTGTTGTTGTTGTTGTTGTTGTTGTTGTTGTTGTTGTTGTTTCTGTGTGTCCTACGGTCTAGGGAAGGAGTACACAAACCCCCAGCTGATTTGACATGACTCAACTCGTGTTGCCATTTTTTAAACAAATTAGCTTCACAGACCCCCGCTAGCCTCTTCGACCCCAGTTCACCTCTACCTCTCCCAACCCCTAGCCTCCCTTATCCTTTTCCGCTTTTCCTCCTGCACTCCCACACACTTCTCCCCCCTTCGTCGTCCCTTTCCTTACCCCCCACCTACTCTTAGCCCCAAGGCAACGTGTGTGTGTGTGTGTGTGTGTGTGTCTGTCTGTCTTTGTGGGGTGTGTGGGCGGCGGGGGGGTTGCTTTGTTGGGTCTAGCTGTCCTCAGCTGAGCGTGGTCCTCACAGAGCCCTAATGCCGAGGTAATTAAGGAACAGCTTCAAGGTTGCATGGACACAAGACAATCGGCCCTAATGAAGTATCGATCGATTGCAGGGGCCCCACGCAGAGCAATGGCAAGCAGACACTCATTTGGAGTCGTGCACTGAGAAAACACAGCTCAAAGCTGACTATGACATTAAGCTGGAGTCAATGACACTCGGTTTTAATCACATGGGAAACAATAAGGAGGCTCATTTAGAGTTAATTTATTCTGTCTGTGTGCTTGCACATGTGTGTGTGTGTGTGTGTGAGAGAGAGAGAGAGAGAGAGAGAGAGAGAGAGAGAGAGAGAGAGAGAGAAGGAGCTAGTACGCTAGTGGGGTAGGGCGAGAATATGTATGTGTATTTCTTTTCTTCACATACTAAAATCAACACCAAAACTCATGCCGGTGCAAGTCTTAACCAAACAATATCATTACCACCCTTATCCTACTCCGAATAAACCCATCTAATGCAGTCTGTTGCACCAGGTGCACGCACACACACACACACACACACACACACACACACACACACACACACACAGTCCCTATAGATGCAGCCTGTGTGCGATGTCCGCTGAGTTCCTACCTTGTTATGTCTCCGACTGACATATGCTGGGATTCACACCCGTTGGCCTACTTCAGCACTGATGGACGACTGACCGCCGGGACTGACCGACTGAGTCAACAGAGAACTTTCTGATGACAGTGATGAGCTGACCCTCCGACAGAAGGAGAGGACAGGAGAGAGAGGACCACTGAACAAGGTTCAACATGAGGGATCCCGATTTGAATGGAGAGGAGGTGGGCTTTTTGTAATCAGGTGATTTTAATGCTTTTTGTTGGTAATCAGGTGATTTTAATGTTTTTTGTTGAGAAAACACATTTTGCATTCACTGTTAACCAGACATAAAAACACAAATGCATACTCCCCCCCCCTCACAAACCAGCATGCATTAGACGCCCAACAACCACATCAGTGGAAAAAACCTGAACAAGAGACTGTGCAAAATGTGCATTTCCTTGCTTTTACAGGACCCACTAGAAAAGCAACATATTCATTTGGTATTTAAATTGGCTGGAATCGGAGAAACACGGTCATTTGTAACCAAACAGACAGTATATAATGGGGTTAGAGGTTTGAAGGAAGTAGCAGTGTTCAATCTATCAATGATTTTGACAGCACAACCCCTATGTAACCCCTGTAGTTCCACAAGCCCTCAAAATCGTAAAATAAAACGAAAAACTTAAAATGCTGACTTCACGTTATAGTGCTTTCCTCCAATTGGACTGGGTGCTATGAATTTTTGAGCAGCGCAAAAATGCTCTCGTTTGAACTGATCACTCCAATCATATGCAAATGCAAGGCAGGTGGGAGAATATCTTTCAACAATAATTGACGGTTTTCTAATGGAGTCTGCGGGTGTCAGTTGAAAATATGTTTCAAGACTTAATGAGTTTTGACGGGTAAAATTTACTGCAGAAATCACTGGTGCACTTTCTGCGTTTAAGTGTGTGCATTTGTGTGGACCTACACCACTGGCCTAATGTATTTTTAAAAAGCCCCAATTACCCCCAGTTCTGAGTTTAGGGCCAAAGCATTTACGTTGTGTAATATCCATTATCTTTACAGAGATTTGGCTACACTCACACACAAACACAGTCAGGTAAGAGGTCATCTAAAATGAAGGCCATATAAAATTGTGTTTGAACCAAATACAGTACATTTTAAATCTGATGTATTCATCAAAACATTCAACAGAATAACAAAGGGCAGTATAACTATCTGACATCATTACTTTTAGATTGTTGATGTTATACATTTCTTGTTCAGTAATGTTCCTTTCCATCCCATAAGATTCCAGAAACCATTTTGGAGTGAGGGATGCCTCAATTTAGCTAGCAATATAGAAGCTAGCTCGAGTAGCAATCAAAGCTAACATTAGCTTGCTTGTTTGGGCTTAGACTTCAGTGAAGCCAGGTGAGAATTAAAATTCTTGTTATTTAACGATTTCGTTTCATCTTAATTTGGAATCTAGATTTCATCATAAGAAAAATTTTATATTTAAATGTCTGCTTCCCAACCTTTTTTTTTTTCAAGGACTGTAAGATAACAATTATAGCTAAAAACTTTGAGGAAAATAAAAACATCTCGGAAGAGATGCCCAATTGCTCTTCATCAAAAGAGTGTACTCAAGGTATCATTGAAAAGTTTAATATATTATATCCGCAAAAAGTAAGTGAGCTTGTAGAATACCTTAACACAGACTGCAATGCTGTCATGCTATGTGTTATATTTTAGGATAGTATACAAAGTTTGCAGTTAATATATAACTTAGGCTACATCAGGTATTCTTACATGATAACGATAGCATACCAGCAGAAATAGCCTACATACTATTTCTTAAAGTAATGCACTAGACTTCCATCCACTGTTTTAAATTAGCTCTGTTCTCCAAGGCTTCCTGCCTGTAATTCTCAGAGTAAGTGGAAGTTCTGGATTTTTAGATTCAATGACTTGACACTAAAGAGAGCATGTGGGAGATATTCTAACCAACCTTTGATTTAGTTGGAGCAAACTGTCAAACGTGGATGAATTGTCCTGAAGATTATTTCATCAATAAAACCCGATTATGAAAGTATGGTTTTCCCATTAAAAGAAAGGGATGTTTGATGAGAATCTTTAGTTTGATTACTTTGTTCCATCCATTCATCACTGCAATCCAAACTGTATTGATTTTTATGATGATTTGGAAAACAAGCCTACTGTCTTAATTAATAAAACATTTATTAAAATGGCGAACTAATTTATTTAATCTTTTCAAAACTTTGAAACATTTTCAGTAGCTTACTCACAGCAGTAAAGCTGAAGAAGCAATGCACTTTATTGTGTATTTCTACACATTACTTATTCAGTGATTATTTAATTTCACATTGGTCAACACTCTGGAACCGAAATATTCATACAGTCTTGCGTCCAAGCAATCACAAACCACCTTATCATTACGGCTTCCAACAGCGGTGGTAACAGATCGCGGTGACATTGCGACAGCATGCGTCTAGATTTATTGTGCTTAATGAATGCAATAGAAAGTTTTGACTAAACTGATTCAATACTTTTACTTGGAAGTTTATCAGCTGTGTGCGTTATAAGGAGTGGCTAACTAAACCGCTGGTACTTCAGACCTCTGATACATCATAAATCACATGAATTATAAATCACAGTTTGTTTTGACACACGTTGGGGGAAGGAGCGAAGCTGCTGTCCAGTTTATAAAAGTCTGCATGAATAAGAAATGCCCTCTCGGGTGATAGTAAATACAGGAACGTGAGGAGGGAACATATCATGGGGTCTGGACATAAACTGGACTCGGATTCCGCAGCATGGCGTCTTTTATTTCATTACCCTGAGCTCCCTGCAGTCGTACGTAGCAAGTCAGTTATTTAAGTCGTTAACTAACAGGTCAACGTCCAGTAGGTAGATCAAGAACGCCTACAAATAGCGTAATAAGCTATGGAAAACTAAACTCATGGGTGTTACCAGTAGTGTGATAGTAAAAATTATAGGGATATCGTGTGACTATTTGGCATCGTTATCCATGGAAAATGGCAGATACAGTTGGTGCGTGTATTCTGTAAACCTGAATGGACATTTAGCCAGGTAGGTAAGGTTGCTGACCTACCACAGCGAGGCTCTCCAGGCAGTTCAAACATCCTTTAATCGGGGTTTGGAGTCAAATTGAGTATTGAGTTTGATTGGGCATGCACTCTAGTCATCACATGTTACTGTACGGTTGGTTATCCAAAAAAAATAGAACTCCCGAAGAAAGAAAAACATAGATATTTTGTTAAAAATCTTTTTAGATTAGAGACGTTTCCAGTGATATCACATAAATGACCCTTTCGATCAGTTTGGATATCCTTTCAAGATTCATTTGAGCTTTGTGTCAATCGCATTGTTGATCAAAGACAATCAAATGTCATCCAATATAAAGCCTACTAAAACATAACTATATCAATCAAGGGCTCTGTGCAACTTCAAGTTTAAAGGAATCTATTTAGTGGTACTTTACTGAACAAACCACCATGTAAGTTTATGCAATGTGGAAAAAGTAGGGCAGCATAATCCTTCAGCACAGACCCAATCTGCGGGATCTGAAGAGTACGTGATTAATTCTTCAGTATTAATCATGTAATTCTTTCATATAAAACAAAGCTTAAGCCCTATTTGCTAAGATATTTGACCTTGTCAGAGAGTTAAGACATTACAGCTTGGATTTAAAATGCATCTAAAGATTAAAAACGATGGTTGACTATTACCAAGGATTATAAATCCAAGGACAATTGCTTTTCATTTTGATACAAAACTGATTTCTGAGGATACTAAAGAGGGCAGGTGGTACATTACATATTTTCTCATGAACAGTGAAGTTAGATGGAGATGTGTTACATATCTGTTTTCTTTTTCTCAATGTTTGCCCCCTCCCTTTTCTAACCAAGCACAGAAATTAAAGTGATAGCATGTAAGAGAAACAAGGTTTGTTCTGTATTTATGCTTCACTGCTTGAGGCTGTGCGGCACCTCAGACACACACAGTCCCTTTGATCTCTGCTCTTTCGGGGGGGGGGGGGGGATCCTTTATGACTATCAAACATGTCTCAATGTTCCCAGTGAATCTTGTTTACCAATGCTGCCGTGTGTTTATCTGTGAATGAATATGACTCTTGAGATGCGGCTCAGAACCTCCTCAACAACAACACATATTTCTTTCCTTTCACGGTTCTTCAGAGAAAAATGCCGTTGAAGTACAAGGTCATTCACATAGATCACAATTTCATTATTCATAGATGTAAGTCTTAACCTTGAACCAAAGGCACACACACAGTGTATTTTTATTTGAATGGAAAACAGTGTCCCCAGTGCAGTTTACATAAAATATTTGTAAGTCCCTTCAAAAGCACCGTTGCTATTAATTCACCTTTTTAAAGAAATAAACAATCTCCTTCAGTCCAAGCAACAACTAACTGCCTGTTTGGGTTATGTAATAGTCAAGAGTTCCTCTGAGCATCCAGCCCCCAAACTATCATGCCATATCTCTGATCACTCAGTTCTCTATTGTATAATCCATGCTAAATCCATTTTACGTCAACAACATTCTAACTGTACAATGTTACAAAATGGCTGCCAGTGCCCTAGTTTCACCCAGTGTGGTAGAAAATTATCAAGATTAACCCAAGCTTATTCTCTAATGCAGTTTTTTATAATTCATTTTTCATTTTATTTAGTTTTTAGCGCTTTTCTCAAGACTCCAATCACTTTACACCAATTGGTCGGCAATTAAATACACAGAACGAACAACGAATGGACTGACAGTTATCAAACACAACACTCAGTCTTGTTTATGTTATCGTGCTAGCTATTTCTACCAAGCAAATGATCTCAAATTGAAGCTGCCATCAAGGAATGACATGGCTTACACCACCAATAGGTAGGAACACTGCCCTCATTGCCAAAGCTGACAAATGTGCTTGAAACATTGATTTTCTTTTATATGAAACAAGTTGTTTTTTCGCACAAATACAATGGAAAGTATCAAGAAAGACTATCATGAATACATCAAAACAAATCATGAAAGCTTGCTCATCTGCTTTTCTATTTTTGAAAGGGAGCACGGGGAAGTCATTTTCGTCCACTTCATTTTACAGATGCATTTCATTATTTCTGTCTTGATAAAGAGATGTATTTGTTGCTGGACAGCTGAATATATAAAACGACGATTAAGCCAGAGGAGTTCCACAACATAGTACCGCACTCACTTGAATTGTAAAATTATATTTGGCTCTGCGCATTTAGAGGATGAATTTAGCGATTGCAGACAATCTATTCAACATCAACAAATAACGCAATACATTCATGCTCCACCATCTCATTAGAGCCAGTGTTCAGTAAATTGTGTTAAGCCAATGAACAGACAAATAAAACCAAACTTTTACATTTGGTATACTATATTGGCTCTAAGAGATTGTATAATTTTTTCCGAAGGGTAAAAAGCTTTCTGTATTACAGAGGGTGGGGTCTTCCCTCTGTATTGGTTGCACAAAAGAGAGAGAGGTCAACATGCAATGCACAAACAGTGTGTTGACCTCGGGGCACAAACCAAAAGGCCTTCGAGGTATATGCAAGTCCATTGTAGAGACCTCCAAAAGAAGGACTAGCTTTTGAAGTGTGTGCTTGTGAGTGTGCGTTTGTGCAAAGGTTTATTTGCCTGTGTATGTGTGTTTTCAAAAGAAACCAAAGATACCCAAAGGCCTGAATCCCATCAAGCTCTTTGATATATGTGTCTCCGAGTGTTTATAATTACAAATAAACCCTATCATGATTAAAACATTGCAGTTCGGTACTGCAGCCAGGAAAATCTGCTTTGGTCTCTGGTGTTTGTGTGTGTGTGTGTGTGTGTGTGTGTGTGTGTGTGTGTGTGTGTGTGTGTGTGTGTGTGTGTGTGTGTGTGTGTGTGTGTGTGTGTGTGTGTGTGTGTGTGTGTGTGTGCGCGCAAGCATCTACAGTGCACAGGTGGCCATAAATCCCATACATCCCCTAGCATCAGCAACAGGAACATAGTAAGCCAAAGTGTATGACACCTGGAGGCTAGAAAACTGCAGAGCCTGTGTCTCCCTAAGAAGCTTGTGTGTGTGTGTGTGTGTGTGTGTGTGTGTGTGTGTGTGTGTGTGTGTGTGTGTGTGTGTGTGTGTGTGTGTGTGTGTGTGTGTGTGTGTGTATGTGGGTGCTTTCAAAACACTTTCAAAGGATGTATATAATCCATGGAAAATAAGGCTCGAGATCAATATTCATGGTTGATTGGATACGAGCTGATTTGGTTCAGGTATAGTGGTTAATTGGATACGAGCTGATTCGGTTCAGGTATAGTGGTTAATTGGATACGAGCTGATTCGGTTCAGGTATAGTGGTTAATTGGATACGAGCTGATTCGGTTCAGGTATAGTGGTTAATTGGATACGAGCTGATTCGGTTCAGGTATAGTGGTTAATTGGATACGAGCTGATTCGGTTCAGGTATAGTGGTTAATTGGATACGAGCTGATTCGGTTCAGGTATAGTGGTTAATTGGATACGAGCTGATTCGGTTCAGGTATAGTGGTTAATTGGATACGAGCTGATTCGGTTCAGGTATAGTGAACGTGACTTCTTTCTGTCATGGCCGGCAAGTCTATCAAATTTGGGGTTGGAGAAAACGG
>JAPMUY010005797.1:72500-75000 GCA_026901105.3 Galaxias olidus | reverse complement strand
TTTAAAACATTTATAAAACAAATATATCTATCAATATATAGCAAGTAGTGTCACAAACAGACAGACAGACAGACAGGCAGGCAGACAGGCAGGCAGGCAGACAGGCAGACAGGCAGGCAGGCAGACAGGCAGGCAGGCAGACAGGCAGACAGGCAGACTGGCAGGCAGGCAGGCAGGCAGGCAGGCAGGCAGGCAGGCAGGCAGGCAGGCAGGCAGACAGACAGACAGGCAGGCAGGCAGGCAGGCAGGCAGGCAGGCAGGCAGGCAGGCAAGCAAGCAGGCAGGCAGGCAGGCAGGCAGGCATGGCACAACAATATATAGGCGTTCCTGTGAATAATCACAGCCAACAACGGACCCTACAATCCATCAGACACACACATACACACACAGACATCTGCAGAGAATTGTCCTGAGTGTCTAACATAATAATTATTTTCTGTTAAAACTATTAATCCATAACACATTCCTGTTTCCCCCTAAACGTTCAGCTACTCAAGCCCTCGTTTTATGCACTGTGGCAGATAGCTGTGGTGAAGAGGCCTTATCCAGGGTGTTTTCAGATCTCTGCTCTATTTTTGTTTCCTGGAAAAAGAAGAAAAAAACACACGCTGTATATATGTGCGCGTGTGCGTGCATGCGTGTGCTCTTGTTGGTGTGTAAAGGGGTGGGTATGGGAGAGAGAGAGAGAGAGAGAGAGAGAGAGAGAGAGAGAGAGAGAGAGAGAGAGAGAGAGAGAGAGAGAGAGAGTGGGTACTAGAAGCGTGTGTGCTGTTTGGCGGTAGCCTGTGGCTCGATAGGCCAGACTAGTGGTGGAACAAGGCTCACAGCGTGTAAGCAATCCCAGGCGTGGGTTAGCTGACAAACCTATTGATCCTATGGATTTCCTCCCAAAGTTGTGATAATGATATATCATGGGCGGATTTGGCTGGACAAACTGCCGGGGAAGAGGTGGCAAAGCAATTTGCAGGCGTAAAGACTAGGGGGCTCTAATTTGTAATGCCCCCGAATCGGGGAAGAAATGTACCCCCCCGCCCCCCCCCCCCCATCTATCCATTCTTTTGTCCACAGGTGCCTGGTTGGCCTGCTTCACAGACGAGGTTGTCGAACGTGTAAGAGAAAGATGAACAGATTTGCTTCCCTACTTTGTTAAACACAAAGAGGTGTGTGTGTGTGTGTGTGTGTGTGTGTGTGTGTGTGTGTGTGTGTGTGTGTGTGTGTGTGTGTGTGTGTGTGTGTGTGAGCATTTTAGTGGACAATAGAGATTGGCGTGTAGATTGTACGGCCATCTTGTTTCCACCGGGTGAGCGACCCTAGCCGAGGAATAAAACAAAACGCCAGTTGGTTAGCATGCGGTGTGTGTCGGTGTGCACGGTTTGGCACATATGTATCAAATAAAGGTGGTTTTGGCCCTCATTCCTTTGCGATGAGAACAGGTTATTTCAAGTTCATAATGTAATCCATCATACACTATGGTCATAATCCTTGCTGTGAAAGTAACCGAACAATTTTTATTCAAAAAAACGAACAAAAATAACTGTTTATCTAAGCCTCTTAAAATGCTGAGAAATTAGATTTCTATGAAGCGCCAAAGCATAAACACAAGTTTGCATGAAAAGCAATAATTCATGCCCCATATTTCTTTCTGATTAAAAACTAAGCAGTGATTATAGTGACTACTCAGCAATCTTCTCAGACATCAAGGCATGTTTCCCAGTTTTAATCCACTGCATTATAATTATTCAGCCATTTCAACTTTCATGAGGGAAAAATAATCATCTTTTCACTATGTAAATTTGAGGACTGCTAAAAAGGTTCTTCTTGGCAGATGGTTGGTATTTAGAACAGGATATGTGGTCAGTGGTCATTTGGGTATTTTTGCAATGTCCTCATGCAGAATGTCTTTCTTTTGATGAAATAAAGGCTTTGTCAAGCCCCGGAGACTGCGTTTAACACATTTACTTTATAACCTCCCTATCTGCGTCAGTACAGTCTCTCCGTGTGTGTGTGTGTGTATGTGTGTGTGTGTGTGTGTGTGTGTGTGTGTGTGTGTGTGTGTGTGTGTGTGTGTTTCCTTGTAGCCTGCTGTAAATGTTTTTTTAAATCTCTCTTGCTTTCCCTTTTTTTTTGGTTTGGGATGAAAAGGCCAAGTCTTCCATCCCTTTGTCGGGACAGTGTTTGGCTGTCTTTGTTGGGACAGTGTTTGGCTGTCTTTGTCGGGACAGTGTTTGGCTGTCTTTGTTGGGACAGTGTTTGGCTGTCATTGTTGGGACAGTGTTTGGCTGTCTTTGTTGGGACAGTGTTTGGCTGTCTTTGTCGGGACAGTGTTTGGCTGTCTTTGTTGGGACAGTGTTAGGCTGTCTTTGTTGGGACAGTGTTAGGCTGTCTTTGTTGGGACAGTGTTTGGCTGTCTTTGTTGGGACAGTGTTTGGCTGTCTTTGTTGGGACAGTGTTTGGCTGTCTTTGTTGGGACAGTGTTAGGCTGTCTTTGTTGGGACAGTGT
>JAPMUY010005797.1:60000-67500 GCA_026901105.3 Galaxias olidus | reverse complement strand
GTGACTGACAGCACACTGCATGAGGATGTCTTGCGGGAGATGTAAAGCTATGCTAACTGTGTAAAAATTCACAATTGTGTGAATGGTTTTAGCTGTATGTTTTTATGACAATGTAAAACACAGAATGTTTTAATATGTTTCAGTAAATAAATGGTTGTGTTAATTAAAGTAGTTTTAAGCGCTTCATCAGCATTTGTAATTAAAGGTGTGAGGATTTTGGAATATTTGAAGGCAAGATTTGCCTGTGGCTTAAAACCCTATTCACACTTACATAAACATTGTAAAAGCTATCCCATTAAAAAATTTTATCTCATTTTAAAAATAAAAATAAATTCATTTTACAATTTTCCTTTTCAGGTACTTTTAATTCAGACGATATTTGTTTAAGGTCTGTAGAAATAAATGTCAATGTCAAAAACATGGAAATTGATATCAGTGGTAATACACCACAATTTATGTTGGGTGTAGTCTTTTCCCGTATGGAAAACGCAGGCATGAAACTAACTACTTGATTACACTTAAGCCCTCATAGTTAACTCGTCCCCAATTCAGACACTTTTAAACACAGAAGGAACACAAGGTCAGAACGGAAAAGAGAAATGTTGGGTACTTTAATTTCTCTTACTAGTTTCTGTAAGATGTATTGCAGTATTTGATGTACTACAAAAGTAATGAATTGGCAGGAGTTAAATATTGATATGTGAAAATTGCTTATTCATAGTGCATATTGAAAGGAAGGAATGGAGAAAGGATGTTGAGAAAAGAACATGGCACAATGAATGGTTCTTCCATGGAACTGAATTACGGACGTGTTTCATATTGCAGTCTACCACATTCTGCTGGCTTTTTAAACCAAATCCACCACGCATTTTTGAAAGAGAGGATGGCAAGGTTGGAGAAGAAAGGGAAGGTTTTTGAAGAAAAAGAGAAGAGATTTGAGGCCTACAGCACCCCGACTACCTTCGTCACATATTTTCTCTAAAACATTTCAATAATATAATTTTCTCTGCACACAATATCTTAATGCATCCACAGTAAGTGCAACTGTGGGAATATTGGTTCTTATTGGCTTGTCTTTGTTTCCTTCAATGTTATTGAATCAGACCAAGTCTGAGCTACAAAGTATAGACAGGGCATTCTTTATAGTACAAATATCCCACAACACTCCCACTGTTGTCAAAATTGCCTATTTTTCATGCTTTTTAATGCTTTCATGGTGTATTTCTCACTTCATACAACAAACAGCTTCTATTGCCTTTTCAACTTAAATACAAAAACATTTATAGTTTCAGTTTATAGAAGGATGTTTATCCAGGTATTAAACTGACACTCTCCCCTATGCAAATGTGCTCGCGCTCTCCCTCCAATTGCTGGGAGGAAATAGTGCTCTTGCTGAATGTAAATTATGAGGAATGATTGATAGCTCCACCCCTGGCCTCATCTACAGAGAGAGAAACACCAGACAGAAATGTAGACGCTCACTTCCTCATTCTCTTTTTCAAAACACATGTACACAGCAAACAGTTCAAATTCATATCTCATGCTAAAGAGCATCGCCATGCACATCCAAACACGCACACATTATCGCCAGCAAAATATACTCGCACAATACTTGAGCATACTCTCACACATGTGGTCACTTGGGCATGCATACACACACACACACACACGCAAGCATGCGCACACACTCATATCAAATACTTTGAATGAGTTAGGTGCGTTTTGGCGAGGTATGGGGTACAAAATTCCTATGCTGTTTAAAGCTTGAGTCGTTGAAAAAATAATCTAGCCTTTTCAAAGCTCCCTTACAATAGAAACACTGAGTTTGTAATTTAAGCACAAAAATTAAACATAGCAGAGCAATGTCACAGTTATCCAGCATGGAACAGAAGAAATAAAAGGTAGGTAAAAAAGCAGAACATGTAGAATATATTTACCGAGCGTCTGGTCCTTTCCCCGTGCCCCTCTGCCTGACTGGCCAGGTGTGGGAGAGTGAACGTTGCAGTGTGTGTGATTCCTTTCAGACAGGAGACTGGAAATAGGGGGGAAGCCATTACACTGGAAGAATCACCCAGAGCACCCCGAAATGAGGGGCAGAAGCCTGTCAGGCCTGTGTCTCTGTGTGTGTTTGTGTGCATCTGTCTGTCTGTCTGTGTGTGTGTGTGTGTGTGTGTGTGTGTGTGTGTGTGTGTGTGTGTGTGTGTGTGTGTGTGTGTGTGTGTGTGCGTGTGTAGGGGCCTGTCAGTGACCTTTTCTCAATGAGCCCCCTGTGATTTATTTACTTTCCCCCTATCCAATGCCAGCCCTTCCCATCATCCAAGCACAGTAGCACACAAAGAAGCACGCATGCATAGATTGCATGCACACACAGAAACACGCGTGCATAGATTGCATGCACACACACCGGACACACTTTCTTTGTACATTGTACACGCGCCCTACTGATATACATGTATATTTGTTATTACCTTTTTTTGAAATATATATACATATATTATTTTACATTCTTTCAGTGAGAAAGGACATTTGTCACAGTATCCTATCTACCATCATATTTGGTGGCGTATTCTCCTTTAGATACGTTTCTATTTTGAAACCGGTCCTCCCCTCTTCCACACTTTTCTCTTCTTCTTTCCCTTCCTCCTTCCAAATGCTCCTGTGATGGCTACATTCTTTTCACCCCCTCCGACCGTCTCTCTGTGTGGGAGCGGCCTTACCTTTATAGGGCCCCCGAGGGCCCTCTAAGCACCATCAGGTTCCTGTAGATATTCCGACTGGTTTTCATGAACTCCTAGCGGCGAATGCAAACAGCGAGCGGCAGAGCTCAAAACATGGACTTGTCTAAACCTTTCAATTTTAATTTATTGTTGGGATTAAACCGCTGTGTGTCTGCCTTTTTATTGCTATGAACTCCTCGTATACACACATATGCATGTGTTCTCTTGGATAAAACGTACAAACCAAGACACATAATTTACTCGCATGTAGTGTGTTGACTAACTTGTTTCCGTTTTTTGAGAAAGTTTGGATTGAAAAATGTAGAGGAGAGCTATTAGTCCATCTCCTGTTTATTCTTTGGTTGTATAAATGTGAATAATAACGAAGTCTCTCTCGTCCCCTGCAGACATCTTTAAAACATTATAGTGCAGATGGAAATATGCCTGTCTGATTAGTTGAACAGTTTACCTTGGCCTGGTTTGGCCTGGCCTGGCCCCGGTCTGGGCTAGGGATGGACCAAATGAATGGTAGAAACTCTAGACTGTAATTACACAGCTTTACTGGGAACATACCACTGCTGACACAGGCACTCTGTTTCACCACACGCACACACACACACACACACACACACACACACACTCACACACACACACACACACACACACACACACACACACGCTCACACACACACACACACACACACACACACACACACACAAACACACACACACACACACACACACACACACACACACATTCACAGTGTGTAACCACACAGACTCAGAGTAAGGATCCCTCTTGCTTTAAAACACATATACACATTTTAACTGCATTCAGTGTCTAGGCTCAAAACAGGTCGTCCACAGACATAGACGAAGCACACATTTCAATAATGGCTCCACTTTTTCATATACATTTTTTATATAGACACCAAATATGGAGGTGTTGTGTACCACTATGCTAGATGTACAAACTACTGTACACACGCTAACACACACACACACACACACACACACACACACGTTACTCACCAATTTGTTTATACAAGAATACATTTACAATTTGAATAGCGTTATTGTTCTTCTCTGCTCCGTGGTCACCTTGAAAGTTCAGATTATATTATGAAGCCTGGTTTCTGTTTTCAGTTCCCACTAGATTTAGCAGGTACGCCTCCAAAGACCACCCAAAGCATGTGCAGGTACGCACACATGAAGACACTCGCATGCACACCCTCACATGAACGTACACCAGTCAGCCTGCCACCCTGTCGATAGGGTTTTGTTTACCGAGCTCAAAGTTAACTTAATCAAAATAAAGAACAAAGAGACAGAACCAATCAATGAAATTCATTAATGAAAAATGAAATGCATTTATTTTTTTCTAATTACACGCATTGTAGCTCATAATTGAGCACTGCATATCAGTCCTCAGATTACTTTGTATGTGTGAATGAGACAGAGGGAGACAAAGAGAGAAAGAGAGAGAGAGAGAGAGAGAGAGAGAGAGAGAGAGAGAGAGAGAAGAGAGAGAAAAAGAAGGAAGCGATAGAGGGAGAACGAGAGAGAGAAAGAAAGAAAGAAAAAAAGAAAGAAAGAGAGAAATAGAAAATAAGATGGCAAGACAGATAAATGATTGAGAAAAAAGAAAAGACTGAACTGGGAGAAAATGACTGGGAAAGGTAGAGAATAAAGGGAAGAGAAAGAACGACAAAGAAATACAAAGTGTAGGTGCTCTTTAAGGAGATGGGTCTCTTTTGTCCTCTAATGTCATACTGCCCTCTACTGTTCAGACATATACTTGCAGAACATACAATTCCGTACGAGCCTTCAATCATAGTATGGTGTAGAGAGCGTGTTTTTAAAGTGTGATTTATAATATTGAGATAAGACAAACGGTCTGTAGAGGAGGATGGAAGGAAGAGAGGACAGTATTCTACCTCACGTTTCACAGAGGAACTTTCTATTTTAAAATGAAAGAGAAGGACACACTTAAACCACTCTAATCATAACTGTTACTTCACAATACAAAAACAACTAAGAAGTAGGATTTCTACAAGCACATAAAGAAGAGCCATTTTTCAGGACTTCTGACCGTATTTGTGTGTGTCTGTGTCTGTGTATGTGTGTGTCAGTTCATTGCGATGGAGGGCAGAGGCTAGGGGGGTTGTTTGTATGTGTGTCATTTACCATCTGGTAAAAACTGATTCACAGTAACAAATGTTCCAGTTTTCTAATTGGGCAATTAAAAACAGCAGGGGAACTGTGTTGTCTGGTGAGAGTGTGGCATCCATCATCGGAAACAATCGTCTTCCATCAGGGGGGAACGTGTGTGTGTTTGTGTGTGTGTGTGTGTGTGTGTGTGTGTGTGTGTGTGTGTGTGTGTGTGTGTGTGTGTGTGTGTGTGAGTGTGTGTGCGTGCGTGCGTATCATCCTGATGGATCCACATACTCCTAAATTGCTGCAATAATTTCTTGAAAAACAAAAACACATCCGCGTAACCCCCAAAGGAACATTTGCTTAACTCAAAAATGCAAGTGAATCCTGACAGGACAGTCAGTCCTGCTTGGGCCTGTGAGCAGACATAAGCCCAGTGATCATAGAAACACAACTCATAATCATGAATAAATATTACTTAAAGTATATCCCTTCACAAGCCACGCAGAGAATAAAACCACACTGAGTTTTCACGAGTATTTGTCTTAGATCATGATTCATGGAACCAGTAATCCAACGAATCTATCCAACCTAGAAAAATCTCACCACATCTAGCGTTGCTACTTAGGCTGAAGCTCCTCAAAGGCCCGTCATGTGAGCATTAATAGAAAAACACTGAGAATTAGCATGATGAGGAAAAAGTTGTGCTTTCAAGGAGCTTTTGTTTGGCTAATTCCCTGTCGAGAGCAGAGCAGTCCGTTTGCCAGGAAAAAAACTTTCAGGCGAAGAAAAAATATAGATTACATTTTCGCTCTAATTGAAGCAGCTAATTTGCATAGCCTTCAAAATCATAATATATGCAAATGAAAATTTGCATTCCGAGACTGCAGCTCTGGTAGTTAATGTGCCCTAAATACGTCCATTAATATTAGTTTTTAAAGCAACTAATAAGCTTTATCGTGCATCTGAAATGTTACTTTTCCACAACGATATTTCTTCCAACGTTGTTGAATCAGATTACAATTACACTTACTGTAAGAATAGACTACACGCGGCAAGCAGCGTGACATGACATGCAACCCGAAACAAAATTCCAACCGTGGCCGTAATTTCTGTTTATGAACTGTGGTCAGAGTTGAATATAGACATAAGTGGAGTTTAGGGAAACATGGCCTGACCAGGATGACTGTTTGCTTTTAGCTGCAGACCTTCTCCTGGGCCTATCACATCAGCCCTTACTTTGGACGAATAGCTTCCAGATGAATAACAAAGAGGACTCAAAATGAATTGTTCAAACCTCGGCAGGGAGTTCGTCCTTCGGATTCGCTTTTGTTTGTCAGGTAGGTCCAGGTGTCAAAAAATTTTACAGAGAAATAGGTTGGACAACGCCTTGTGGCCCTGGAAAGTGAGTTTACGATGAGAGTAGAACTCAAAATCAACTCAAAAGCAGTGTTTACATGTACAAGTAATGTACAAGGGACAATGAACTGGGCATGTGCATGTTTTAGTCACAAGACTCACGTTTTTACTGACTTCAAGATTTTTCAGTGATATCAATTTGTTCAATTCAGCAGTATGTTATTTCAGTGTGTGGCATATACAGACTATATCAAACATATCTTCCATCAAAGATGACCATGAGTAAATATGACAATGACTTTACTGTGCATATTGCTATGATTACATTACCTTTAAACACATAGATATTGCCTTTCTATACGTTTTATCTGATACAGGTGACTTGGGAAATGGAAGTGAAGTGGATGGCAGGCCTGTGATCTCTCTCGGCGCACTGGCCATTACTGTGGCCACTCATCTTGTGGGTAATTTCGGAGTAATTTCATCCTGCCTAAAGGACCTTCAAGGGGAATAGAGACGGCGACTCATTTAAAACCAGGTAACTCAAGATGCATAGTGAGCGCCACAATCTGAATGGGCCTCTGCACTCTTGGGCCTCTGCATTATTTCTGTTGTCCTGAGGAGTGCGCTGGAAATAAATCCTCACAATGAACACTCAGCCATTTGTTTCAGGTGATTGGGTCTGGCTTTAAAGAGTCGGGGATGAGGGAAAAGATGGAGAGGGTTGTGTAGAGCTGTTGTTGTGAGTCATTGGGAAGCATCGCTTGAAGAAATTCCCCACTCTCCGAGTCTTGTGGATTTGGTGTTCTTGTTGGTAAACCCGTGTTTTTTATAATCATATTACACGTGTGTTTTTGTTAGTACACGTGCGTTTTTTTACTGATATTACATGTGGGTTTTGCTTTTCACGCTAGCTCAGGTTGTTAACTTAAAGGTCATCTTCCAAATTCAACCTGGTCAACTTCATTTCTCAGCCGCAGAAATCTCAATGCACTCAATGCACTTGTTAGGTTCATGAATGGCGAAGTTTTATAGTAATACATTGTAATTTATTCTGTGTCTGGACATTTTAATGTTTTCAGAATGTTATATGTTGGTGATAAGATCCTGGGTCTAAATTTAAATGTCTTTCCGTATGTTTGGAAGAGACATATTCTGGAATGTTCAATTTCTCTTCCATCTGTATACAAACACAGGGTGGGCAAGATTGACTTAGAAATCAAATCTTTAATCATAATTTTTTAGTTAGATCGCAGACTTTTTTTTGTCA
>JAPMUY010005797.1:0-55000 GCA_026901105.3 Galaxias olidus | reverse complement strand
TGTACCGCGGATAAAAATACTACACCATGTAATCTGGCATTTATCCCTCGAGAGCAGGGGCCCAAAATGTGACACGTGTCAAGAGGAAAAGAGAGGAGGAAGACACACTGTGACGCCTGAACTCCTAGATATGGCACGGCAACTCATCAAAATAGTCATCGTTTTTGCTTACCGAAACAGAGGGGGTTTCCGTTAATGAAGGCAAATGAACCCAGCAAAGAGACTGATTTCCCTGAGATGGTAGATGTATGTGTGGGTCTTGACTGGGGAGGGTGGTGGAGGGGCACTACTTAGCCTACCTTTTGAAAAGACTGTTTAGTTGAGACAGTAGAGGCAAAAAACAGACAGATAGATTTGTTTGTTCAGGGTACAGTGGGGTCAATCAGTGAAGAGAAAGGACAGATATGATAACAAATATGGTGGGGTTTAGGGATGGGAGAATACACAAAGGATTGTGGGTGGAAGCGCAACTAATTGAATGATGCGCTGTGTTCGCCAGGTCAGACATGACAAACCGCCCCAGGGCCAATCGAATGGGGCGTCGGTCTCGTGTCTCCATAGAAACGATATTGGGGGGTGGGGAGTGGGGGTTTGGGGGTTGAGATAAGAGGAGGAGAAGCCCTTGCTTGTCATTTTTCTCCCGTCCTCACTACAGGTGGTGTTTGGTGCTCCCCTGCTCTTGATTGTGGCCGGCCTTCAACAACAAGCCCAAGAGAAGCAGCGGGAGGGATTATGGAGATCATCAGAGAAAGTCAGAAATTAGAAATGAACAATATATCTCAAAATAATTCACATTTTTCCTCACATTTATAGGGAATATTATAGCAATGAATATTTATAGCCATGGTCCTTTCTCAACAATAGGGAATAAGGGTTACATTCATCAGACAGGATTTCGTTGAGTGTCTCGTTGTGCAATGCCATCTGAACATGACACTTCCTCCATCTAGTACATTGCATTCTCCTTCTTCCCTCTTCTCTTCTTCCTACTGCAGAACCCTTTCCATTCTCCCCTGACCCTCTCTACTATGCCAAGTTGTGTCTCATGTGTGTGTGTGTGTGTGTGTGTGTGTGTGTGTGTGTGTGTGTGTGTGTGTGTGTGTGTGTGTGTGTGTGTGTGTGTGTGTGTGTGTGTGTGTGTGTTTGTGTGTGTGTTTGTGTGTGTGTATCTGAGAGTTACCATAAAACATGGCAGAATATTTTTATTGAAAAATATGAAAGTGCACAAATGACCATGTGATCTTTCTATCTTCAGGGCAATTGTGTTGCACGTTGCTGTTTGATAGATGAGGATTGGGCTGTGGATATGCACAGAACAGAAAGTGAAAGTAGGAGTGAGTGCTCAGGGAAAGAGTGAGTGGTAAAGGAGACATGTAGGAAAAGAGAAGAACTTGAAACAGACTTACATCGTGAAAAACTCAGCAATGAAAAACAGATATACTGTAGCTCACTTGGTTCTATTTGATTTACTTTGAGTTGAATTAATAAAATTTAGCCCTGCTCATCCATGGAATGACCAACATAAAAATATAGATGTGAATCTGGTCTTATTAAGAATGAATTCAACATTAGACCAGCCTAAAAAGTAATAAGAACATTTTAGCATAGTATGCTGAATTCAGGCAGACATTTAAAAGCATTGACATATACACATAGGTGCATTCACAAATTCAGTCCCTTTCTGCATCAATCTCTCAAAGCAAAAACACACACGTACATACAACCGACCTTGACTCCCCAGGTTGAATAAAGGGCTGTCAAATTAATTTAAATTGTGAATTTTCTTTGAGTGGTTGTCATCACTGAGCTCTTGACCACCTGAGACCACTATCAGCAACCCTGGGAGAAAGGGAGAGTCACCACACAAAATCTTTGACACAACACCCCCATCTACTGTTATAAAAGCAGAATGGTTGGGGTGCATTGATGCACAATTCAGAATAGCACATAGGTATCCTATCCTGTGTTTTCAATGTATAGACAACATTGTCTAAGAAAAAAGGGAGTCATGGTAACCTTTTTAACTTAATTATTTCAGACCTTTTATCTATGTTTTTAAGTTCTACTGGGTTGTTTAGTTAGGTCTGTATTAAACTTCATAAATATACCAATGAGTTGTTTGGGCTAGTGGCAGATATTCTGCTGTAGGTACAAACCCTAACAACTACCATTCAGACAAACACACTCCGTTAAATTTAACCCTATCTAAACTGATGATATGAGAGTCATGCTCTCATTGCAATAAGGCTAACCATTAGTTTAACCTATGTATGAGCAGCTAGAGCTTTTTATTTGGTGCAATTAATTGATTATAAAACCAAAAATGTTTCACAACGATGCTGTATATGTAGATGTGTCAGTGTGTCTGTCTTTAATGACAACGAAAATCTTGACTTCTCTGGGGGTTTTTTTGTGGGGGGGTTTTCAAGTGCACAGCTAATATTTTTGATAATAGGCAAAAATACACGCCAGCAGTAAAATAAAAAATCTGCTACAGGTTTAACAAGAACTTGTAACAAACGTTTTGAATTATAAAAACAAACATTTTCTAATTAGAAGTTTATAAATCTTCGACAAAGAACAAATGTACACACGCAATGTAGTTTTTCTCAAAACGAGTTTTGATTGAGGACCAATTTGTTTTTAAAGATAAGCTTTAGTTTTAGTTGATGAACACATCCGAGTTCAGATACAATTTATTTATTTCCTTGACTTTAGTAACTTGAATTTTGTTATTGTCTTTGTGACATATTGGACTTTTTATGCATAGCTGTTATATTCTCAATCACCAGCAGGCGGCGTACTTTACCAATGTATCAGGAACCGAATAAATGGGCATGGAGTTTGAAAAAGCTTTATTTCGATAGAGATGATCTGGCAAAATTTGTCATCAGAACAAAACAAAACAAAAAAAACATACAAAAGGATTTGATTAGCATAAGACACAGTTGACCTGGTCTTGAGAATGCTTTGTTGAAATGCTGGGACAATGGGGACTGAAGACACTTTATTTATGCCTCAGGGCATTCAGCTGTAACACAAATATAAAGAGAGGGGTGTTAAACACATACAACATGCTATGTAGAACATACCGTCGTCTTGTTTATGTTGCTGTTGTTGGTATGTTACCGTTCTTTGGGAGAATAGCAATGTTGTCAGGGAGGATGCCGGTTTCCAGCGAGAAGTCCACAAACTTCTGCTGCAGGTCAGCGCTCGCCTCGGGGGCACGGGCTGCAATCGCAACATAGCATCATTCATACAAGAGACCTTAGCGTTATCCTCCTCTACAACACTAAATTACGAACACCATTCCCTCCCAGCACCGGCCCAATCACAAATATGACTTACTGTAGAGCTTGTTGAGGACTTCAGACACTCCGTCTTTGGTCTTGATGGTGTGGACCAGTGCAAACTCATCAGACTGTACAGCGACGACACGCATGTCGTTATCGTTGTTCCAGCCTGATGCACCAAAAGATACATTGTCTGCTTGCGTAACTTTATTATTAGCACCAGTCTGCTGTTTGTGTGTCGATGTGTATGCCCATTAGTTCATAGATGCGTATACTCACGCTGGCTACGGAAGGTGAAGCGTCCAGGGGTTTCTGTTTTTTTGGCCAGGTGAGTCATTCTCCAGCAGGTACCGTCGGCACTAACAATGGAAATTAATTGGCGTTATCTGTTCCCCTTAAATTAGTTACCAAATGGAATACCCATCTGCCACAAAAATACACACACTCACTTCAAGTTGGCATAAGACAGATCGATGTCTCCACCATCAGTTGGTACCATGACAGCAGTTCCCATCTTCATCCCTGCTTTATGGTTCACAAACCACTGAGCGTTGGTAGCAAAGCCAATCATGTACCATTTTCCAGCCAACTGAGAACGAACAACCACTAAAATTAGACCCGCCATAATTCTTTAAACAGCATACGTCAGGCCTACAAAAATGATTTAATCCCAATATTTTGTAGCTTTTGCATTGCACTGTTATAATATACAATATATAAAGTAAAGTCTGACAGAGGGTCGTTTCTATTTTACGCTCCTCCACTCCACACCATCTCCGAACACATCTCATGGTGTTGATTTTTTCCCTACCTTCTCCAGGTTGAAGTCTTGCATGGGCATGACTTGAGCGCAGGCGACCATGGTACACAGCAGAGCTGTCGCCATTCTCAGCAGTGTGTTCCTCATGGTTAGAAGTCTTGGTCTACTGTTTCCAGTGAAACTTTTTGAAAGTTGGAAGAAGGGGCTCTTTATATACTCCAATGCTCCCCCCGTTTCAACCCCCGAGAGTTTTGCAACCAACTCACACGCACGCACGCACACGCCCCTCCTTCTGGCAGTAACTGCTGCGGTTGCACAACTTGCAAGAGCAGGGTTGGGGCAAGTTACAACAAAGAGGAGAGGAGGATGGGTGAATACTGGCTTTCACCAATAACATTAAACCTCCTCCTCCATCACAACCACCACACCATCATCCCCAAATAAGAAACAGTAATTCTTTATTTCATCATATATTTATTCCGTCCTTTGCACATTCTCATCCTAATCAAGAATATATTTAATTGACTGTTTCAGTTTTCACACTTATAACACATAGCCTACTATTGTTTAACCAAAAAAAAAAATAATTAAAAAGACAAAGTAAATACTATACTTATAAAATGACTCAATTGTTTTTCAAATATCTTGCTAATATTTACGCCACATTGTTAACAGTCGGTTTGGTCTGAATTCTTCGAAGGCACAAACAACAAGGCTGAAACGGTGTTAGGTAAGGAAGACGTGCAGACTCTTGCTGAAAAGAGTTATATAACACGCGCACGCGCTCTCTCTGGATGTAGAAGGTGAGCTGGAGTGGGAGCCAGAGCTTTGCAAACCCCGTTTTGTTACCAAACCATCTGGTGCCCCTTAAGCTACATCTGGGATTCATTGGAGCCGTCCCCACGCCTCAACCTCTACAACTCTCTTTGTATGCATCTTTCCCAAAGTGAGTTCTGCTCTTTTCAGAATTCCGGATTAAATTGACACTTTTCTGTTGGTTTAAATTCTTTTGCCTTTATTTATTTTTTAAAACATAAATGCATGCATAAACTAAATTGAGAACAATGAAAAGTTCATATAAAAAAATCATAATCTAAATATTGGCATTAAAATTTATTTGATATTATTTCTGAATTGTGAACACTTTTGTGTTGCATAAAAAAGACGAGAATAATGCCTTGACTTGCATATAGGCTAAAGTAAAAAAAAAAGTGAAACAACGGACCTTTTTTCTTCAACATATGGGAACACAATCTGCGAAATAAATAGCAAATGACAGTTAGGAAATAAGACAAATGTTATGTGAACGAAATAGCATATAATATGGTAGAAAATAAAACAGGAGCCTATCAATGGAACACAAACAAACAAATTGTCTGAACACGGGTCATGGATCTGTGCTGCAACAGGATAGAAAGAATGCGGAAATAAATACTACCATAGGGACAGGCGTTCCAAACTGGAGTTTGTTAACTTTTTGTTGTTGTTTTCTATAGCTGATCCAGCACTTCGTTTCGCAATATGACTCGATAAACGACACGTGAAATCTTTAGATAAGGGGATCTGTTTTGGTCCTTTTCAATCAATGAAATCAAGACCCACTTTCAAAGTTATAGCCGACATCCTTATATTACTCTAAAACATTGTCTAGAGGCAGACAATGAAATGTTTTTTAGGCAGATGGACTAATTAGTAAGCCCTCGCCTGTTCCCTCTTATAATAAAGACTTGAATGCTGGACCTCATTTTGTTTTATTCATAAAGGCTTTTGGCGACTCACTGGAAACTTCCTTGGTTGCTGAGATGTGAGTCTGAATATAGTTTGTCATTATAAATACTTCAGGGGAAAGTTTGAATAAGTTAAATCTTTGTTTTGAATATAAATATAATAAATAGTGAACTGTAGATTTACTGGTAGGCCTACTTACATTTTTATGCTAAAATGTTCCTAGCCCTAATTAAATGTTCCTAGCCCTAATTTACAGTGTAACAAGTTGTAAACGAACATCTGAAAGAAAGAAAAATAATGAAAGCATGCTTACTGATTACGTGTTCCGAGTCCACAGATTCACAATGACCTGTATGAACAACAAGACTTTTAGAGTATATAGACTTCAAACTCCTCATGCCCCGTTTTATATGCCTAAATGTTATGACAAACCCCTTGCATTTTAGATACCACTCTAGATTAAAATGACTGCTCATCTTGTGTTAAGCACTCAAAGCCTTACAGCTTCTATATTTAGGAGAGGGACATACTGTAGTTGGGAAAGGTGATCAAAAAGGCCAGTCCAAGGCCCTTCTTTTCAGCAAGCTCCTCAAACTTGTCAAAAATGGCTTCTTCCACGGTGTCTTTAGATCTGCCTGTAGGAAAAGACACAACTCAGATCAATAATACTGTACCTTTTTCTTTATTACTGTGTTACCCACACTAACCGTCCCCACTTTCTGGTATCTTAACAAAGGTACATGTGATGGACGTGTTTTACCCACCATAGAGTTTCATTGTTAACTGTCCTTCTTTTTGGTAGTAGATAATAGCATATGAACTATAGTCTGTCTTTCCAATCACTATCTCTGTGTTCAGTTTTGGTCGAGTGCCTGGAGAAACGTGAGAACTGAATTAGCTTGGCTGGGGTAACAGTAAGACTTCTGAACAAGTCAACTTGTCTGTTGTGGCCAATTACAGTACATGCTGGACAGACAAACTGGAAACCTACTATTGATTATTCAGCTAAGGTGAATTGGAACGTCACACATTTCTGGATTTGTCAATCTATCTCTCTGTATTTTGAAGAACATTATTTAAGGTCTGAACAACCATTTATTTGGGGGTAACTTAGTTTCAAAATCCTCAAGGAGTTTGCAACTTGGTCTACAAGGGTCGTCTGGTTACTCTTTAAAGATTAAAAAGGGAATCTGTGAATGTGAAAAAAACCAGGGTCTCAAAAAGCAAGTTTACATGACTATTTCAAAGTATGGTATTATATGACTCTGGATGTTATGTTGTGACAAAAGGCTCCTGAGCTATAATTTACAGCAATTAACACTATTAGACTAGGGATCTGAAAACAGCAGCAGCAATCTAGAATGTCCTTTAGATCTTATTACTTGACACGTAGAGAGAAAGAGAGAGAGAGAGAGAGAGAGAGAGAATGTGTGTGCGCATGTTTGTGTGTGTGTGCATCGGTGCTGAAGAACCTTATACATGAAAGTTAGAATGACGTGACCTAAAATTTGTTTTAATTATTTACCGTGATAAATTATGAGGTCTGAAAAGGCTGCACATATTTTCATGCTGTATTCGTTGGCACTGACACTTACCATTAAGTATAAGGCGACCAGGACTGGGAGTTATTGTGTAAGCCTGAAGTATCTTCCAACACTGATGGTTACTTAAAAGAGAAGTACAACAGAAAGATTTTCATTGCCATTGCTGTTGATATAATTCTGACATTTTATTCTAACATTATACCACTTTTTTTGTCCCCCTGTGAATCAATGTAACAGGCAGCCTTATCAAGTTATTCCCTGAGTCCTTTCCTCAAACGTCTTAGCTTTTGAGGATCTAAGGTCGTGTGAGGCAAGTGCTAGGGCTAGCACATCCGATTTATTCTCTACAAGTCAACATAAATTAGGCCAAGTTAAAAGAGGAATAATTCCATGGAATATTTGTGTGTGTGTGTGTGTGTGTGTGTGTGGGTGGGTGTGGGCGTGGGTGTGTGTGTGTGTGTGTGTGTGTGTGTGTGTGTGTGCATGAGAGACAGATATGTAGAGTTTGAGAGAGAGGGAGAGGGTGAGAGTGAGAGAAAGAGAGTGAGAGAAATCGCAAAAACCTGTACACAAAGACAAACTTGCTTTTGGTATTATTGAACTGTGACACTACAACAATCGTCTGATATAATTAACAAAAGTATCAGTATCAGCATTAAAGAACAAAACCCCATGCTTGGGCACTGTAAACTCACTAGCGGGTAGTAGTGCTAACCAGCACAGGAGCCCCAGGGCTGGACGGAGGGGTGAGTGTCATGACATTAGCTTCCACGGCTCTGCCTTGCTTCAGCAGGATCGGACACTTGGAGGCAGCGTTGAGCAGATACCACGTTCCGGTCATCTGCAGAGCAGTCGGAAAGGATTAACTCTTGAAGCATCGACCTTACTCTTCCAGGATAGATGCTGACATTGTAAACGGGTGTTTTCCTATCGGATTTCACATCACTCTGGATTGGTTTTAGAATAGGATGAATGGGAAATGGGATTTGAAAGTAATATAATGTATAAATTAAGCCATTAGTTTGACCTGGTGGTTATTTGAGTGTATTCCTTTAATCACAGTAGCCTATTTATACATAGGCAACAACTAAGTAAATTAATTGTTTTTTCAAAATTAAAATGTGAATTATTTTCTAACTAGAATAATTATTTTTACTCTTTGTCTTTGGTAGAAGAGAAGAATGTACTTTTAAATGGATGACTGATTATTCAGCTGTACTGTGCTATAATATTTTTGTTTATGCTGAGGTTGCAACCGATGAACAGTTCAAATGTCAAACACCAGCTATGTAAGCTTTTATCCGCAGATGTGACATACAACCACTCAGACCCTTGCTTTCAAGTGGACAGGAGTAATGCACTCGGAAAATTACTTTTGAATACAGAAAGCTGTTGTGGCCAAATTTGGGGATCCTAGCCGATGTTCCGGCCTGGGATGTGGTTCAGATGTGAAGGATGGGTCAGAGTGAAGGCCAGGTCACCAAAAAGACAGTGTGTGCCTTTCCGAGACACTGAAGGCTAGAGTTTGGTGTCTTAGCCATAACCTAAAACAATATCTACATGTGCTATGTACGTGTCCTTATTAATTCTGATTATTAACACGTGGTCCACCTTGACCAATGGGATGATTGTTTATCTTAGACCAATATACTTGTTTCAACCTTGTCATCTAAGTAGAACTTACCATGTCGTTAGACTGAACTGACTGCAGTAATTTCTCTGTGTACAGACTTGCTCTCTGTACTCGTGAATAAAATTGTACTTGATCATTGCCTGTTTCCATCTCTTTGTGTAAATGGTTATTCTATGTGATAGAGTGAAAATGTCCATGACAAAGCACATATTTGATGATTTGAATCCACAGCATAAAAGAGGAAAGGTCTTGGGAGTATGTTATGCAGCTTGCATATACACACTGACAACGTACCTGTTGCATGTCGATGTTCTCTGCAGGTTGGGTCTCAGCGAGAGGGTTTTCCTTAGGTTTCCTGTGTGTACGTTTCTGGGGTCTGGGTCTACTTTTAGCTCCCCCCACAGCTTCTGTTTCCCCCCACATACAAACACAAATCGTCAACACTATACCCACACACAGCCATACCCTGGTCATTTTAACACAGTCCTGTCTATTAGGATTAGTCCTGGTTTTAGAAGCGGAGTCGATCTACTGTCCTGCTATAACACACTGCATCTCTTTGACTGAAGCTCTATTTGTTCTACTCTGGGTTGTACCGCTTGGTCAACATCCCCCTAACCCTTGTATGTTTACATTTACTTGCACAAGAGCGTACACACACGTACACAAACACACACACACACACACACACACACACACACAGACAAACACAATTCTCGAAATACTGACAGTAGACAAGTGGATCTCATTTCCACTATGAGCACACACGAAGGGGTTTGTTGGATTTCTTTTTTAAATCACTATCTCCATGGCAAAAAATGTTTTATAAACATGGATTTATTGAGAAAAACTTTGACAAAACAGTTACAGATCGTTCATGTGTAGACAAACTGAACAGACCACATGAGAAGTGCGTGTGCCTGATCATCTGAAACACTGAATTATTGCCATTTCAAGCTGCTGTTCCCAACAGAAGTTCTGATTTTAGGTGTACTTTCCAAATCCAAACTTGATAACTGAAAAAAGGTATTGCACTGTAAGCTTATCCAAATATGTAAATTGAAAGTGTAGACAGAACCATCCATTTTGAAATGCACCTCTAAATTCAGTTTATTAAAAACAGTTGAAGCAGTCGCAAAACGGCACCACCAGTGGCCAGTATTATATTGTTTAACTTTTGATCAGTGATCATGAGAAGGGACTGCAGTGTAGACAGCTCTACAGGTCAGGTTATATTGTGGCACTCCGGTTCATCTTGCTTGGTTCACCGTATCCTCTCCAGGTGGCTCGGGCTGCTTTAAGCAGATCTATTCATCGCTGGTCGTGGTGTCTTTCGGCTCCCTGGGTTTGAAATTGAGTGCTACACTGTTGACACAGAACCGCTGGCCCGTTGGGTCCGGTCCATCCTCAAACACATGGCCCAGATGGGAATCACACTGGGCAGCAGATAAAACACACTTTAAAAACAATGACTTGTGCCACTGCATTCACAAAAAAAGGTAAAAACGAACATTTAACGTTTATTTTTTAAATACATTTGTATGACTTCAACAGCTCCCTTGACCTTAGGCTTACATTGAAAAAGAAAATAGAAAATGTTTAACTCATGTATGTTTCCTTCTCCATGTCAATCAACTGATTTTACAGTCAAGATTAAGAATAAATAGATATGTTTAATTTTTGTTTTATATTTGTTCCATTTATGGGTAAGGGTATATTTAACATATTTTCAAGATACACCCTAGGGCATATATCCAATTCATTGTGTAACTCTGTCCTGCGTTTCCTTGACAAGGATTGTCTTTTTATTTTCTTCAAGGTAAAATATCCTAAACTGGGGGAACTCAGGGGCTCTGCTTCACTATCTAGAAAGTAACTCACATGTTTGCATAGGACTTCTGTCCCAGCACTGCCCATGCTGTTGTCAGGGCGACGGATAATGGATGCATGGCTCTCGTCCCGCTCCCATGTCCCATGAGCTTCTTTAAATGATGGCCAGCCCGTTCCGGAGTCATACTTAGCCTCTGAGCTACAGGGGACAAGAAAGATAGTCAATGGCTGCCTTTGAAGGAAAGTCATACATCAAGTCTAGAAATATGATATTACCTGAAGAGAGGAGACTCACAGCACACACAGTGATACATGCCAACTTCACTATGATTCAGGTAAATCCCACTGAAGGGCTGAAAACAAACACAAACATACAAAGACATTCAGGGTCTGTGAAAGATAAAGTTTCTCAAATAATAAATTGATCCTCCAATTATCTTAAGAACACATGTTGGCGTTTGTTTTGTTGCGTTTAATTCCTGAAGATTGACTAAAGGATTAATTGTGCACTTATAAGTGTTTGCTTGAAAGTACATTTTCTGTACAAAACTATAGGCCTACAGCAGGGAAATATGTATTGAAAGCAAGTAATTTATCTAGTGACATTGACTTTTGTAAACATACTTTTATGAAAATTTTCAGTCATATAAATCTCAAAGATGCATGCAAATCCATGTTGGAGTTTCTGTTTTTGTGGGAGTGTGTTAACGTTTGCATTACACATACTCACCACCTCTGTACCCTTCTCCCTTGTGACTACATACTGTTCAGGGGTCAGTTTCTTCTGCCAGTCCGTGGTCTCATCATAGCGAGTAAGCGAGCGCAAAGCTGTGACGCGCACAATGCAATTTTGTAAATTGATTTGCTTAAGCAGATGCCGGGCCAGCCTTGGATTTTTAGCAACTGTTATTTCAATTACAATCTTTTAGGAAAAGAAGTTGTTTCAGTTACCTGCTGTGGATTTATTTTTCCGAAAGGCCAAAATGAGTAACAATTTAATCAATTTATATTCAGATTTCCATAAAATAGCCTATTGCAGAACAGCACAAATCGGCTCTGGATTATGTTTTTGCTTTAGCTCTCACCTGAGGCAGGCTGAAATTGTCAGCAGTATACCATGCAGATAACATAGACTACATAAATAGCTTACCTGAATTTGCGGAGACAGAACGGGTGAAAATTTGAACTCGTTTGTGTATCGATGCAGACTTGGCTGTCGGCTTCTGTGAAATAAGTCTGGAAATTCGACTGATGAAACGGGACATGTTGTATTTTACGACACGCAGTGCGCTTCCCAAAAGTAAAGTGCAGCTCAGTAGTAACGTCACTTCAGCCCTTCGCTTAATCAGAAATGTACAAAGCTTCAGCGAGTTTGCGCTGGCCACTGCCTGGTTGTCTCCTGTTTTTCCGGACGATGCAGTTGTAGGCCCAGACACCAGATTATATATTATACAGGTCAAAGTTTATTAGGTTGATAACGCTAACCATGCCTCAACTCTAGGGCCTCTTTGTGGCTGGAAAAATGCGTAGCCTATTGACTTTTTGAGTATACTTTATTTGAATGTCATACATATTTTGTTTTAGCAATACAGCCATTATTTAGGGCGGTTGAAAGTTATATATTTTCTTTCTATTCTGGATTTAACATTGACAAATGCTAAGAGTTTAGAGGGCAGTAATTTTGGCTGTGTAATTGGATCATGCTTGCAGTCATTGAGAACATTGTGTATCTATCTGTATGGTTACAACATAGTGAAATAGTACCAAAGGTCAATTGACAGTATTGGCCAGAAATACTTAAAATAGTAGATTGGTTTGATAGGAACTCGAGAATTGTCCTGCCAGACATTTAGAGATGTGACTCTTCTGCAAAGGTTTTAGTTTCTGCAGACGTAACACCACACAGACAACAAAAAAATACCTAAAGCTGAAATAGTTTTCTATATGCACGCAACAGGTTTTCAGTTTCATAATACTTTAATGATTTTAAGTCTTTCAGAATATGGATACCAACTATTTGATAACACAAACATTTGCTATGTATATTTTGCTGGTTGTTAATCACAGGCCTACGGCATACTATTAACATTTATTTGAACACAAATGTTATTTTTGTTTGTTTCTACACCTATGAAGGAACATGTACTTGTACATGGCTTGTATATAACTCTATATAGTCTGGTAGTGTATAGCAGCAGTGGTGCTGACTCTCAGTAGCTCGCCAGGCTGATGCATCAGGTCCACCAGGTAGGCCACTGGCTGAGGGGGACACCCTAGGGTGCTGGGGGTCCCACTGGTAATGAGCACCTCATTCCATGCTCGGTTGTACTCCCCCCTCACCAGGCTGCAGCGAAGTCCTATGTAATCAGCCAACAACTACAGGGAGAGAAATAAGGTGAAGGGACATGAAAGGAGAGGGATTATAAAAGGCAAAAAGGGTGCTGAGAGGAAGAGAGAGAAAACAACAACGTCGTTTTACCTTAAAGAGCAAAGCTCTGTGGTAGTATGTCCCTTTTTGAATCCTACCAACAGGGATGATATTGGACTGCAGCTCAAACTTGAGCTCGCTGATGTGGAGCTCCCACTGGAACTCGTGCAGCTTGTCCCTTTCAACTGCTCCCCCCATGGCTTTGCTCACTAGCCTGAGGACCAACCACAATCAAGTTTGGGGCAGAGTGGCGTGACAAACATCCAATGGCAGGTCGGGGGCAGCTTCCTGGACAGCTTGTTAGTGAAGGATAAGTTAGTTTCACGTTTTGTACTGTTCACCTGGCCAACGCAACGTACTGCTCCTGCTCATCGTGCATCAGATGAATTATGGATGTTGTCGCCGCGTTGACAAGTCCATGGAACGCAGTGTCGTACAGCAGGACCCACGGTTTCTCCGGCCTCACGCCGTCCACTGGGAGCTTAGCCTCGTCCTCCTTCCTACCCTTACTCTTCCCTTTGCTAACAGTGCGAGAGAGGGGGGGAGAGATTCATTTGACTGAGGTCACCTCAAGGTCATTCACCTCAAGGTCGGCCCCTGCACCGACAGACCTACATTGGTGTCTTGCTGCCTCCCTTATTGCTGAGAACAGAAGCAGTGCGGGTCTCAGTAGGGCTGTCCTGTTGCCTCTCTTCCGACTGGTCCAAATAAATCCTGCAGCAGATAGAGAAACCTCTTTATCATTCTTTCTGTGTGAGCTCTAAACAGGAAATATTTTAGTTTGAGTTTAACCTGACCAGTGGATTTTCTTTTTTTTTTAACCACTGGCAAAGTACTAGCGCTGCTGAACTGGGTTGGTTTGAAAATCCACGTAATCTGTAAATAATCCTATGGGGCAGGGAGTAAAACTAAGAGAGCTAACTAGACTATGCTACAAGAAAATTGGGTCGTGTTGGTACATTTGCCAGATTTTTAACAAATTTTCATGAAATCCTACATTAAAAATCTATGTCAAATGCTGATTTAAAGTAAGCACTGAAACGACTGTGGATACATTTAGTTAACCTATATTTTCTGGCAAAATTATTCAGAAGCCTATTCATGCCGGTGAGCAGTTGAAAGAACATGGCTACACTGTATGATGTGTGGGAGCATTGGAATGGTAAGGGGTCTGCTTTGGTAAGGCTCAGATTCATTGTTGCACTGAGGTTCCATTGTCCTTGTCCCAGTCTCGGCTTGGCAGCTACAGGAGGGCTCGTTGACATGCAGTAACAGTAGCAGCCACCCACCCACACACACGCCAACAACAACATTGTGCTAACTCTCTGCTTCGCAATGTAGAAAACAACAACAGGATGTGGGGTAAGATAGTAAAATACTGAAAATGAATTCCAGATTGCTGTTGCATTACAATCATTTAGCAGACGCTTTTATCCAAAGCGACTTACAAAGTTGCAAAATGATGCATTTCAGCTATGAGGACAGGGCACTATCATAGAGCACTATAACATTATGAATCCAAACTAAAGCCTGGCCCACATCTTTTAAATGAAAGACAGATTGCTTATTGTAAATCCCAGTCATCTCAGTAGCTGGTTGGATAAGAGGTCAGAGCAGAGCCAAGTCTTCCACCAAACCCTGGTGCATAGTTGAGTACTTTAGTGTGCCTGAGGTGCTCTGTGTTTGTAAGGGGCATAGTTTAAAAGAGGAGAGGCCCTGAGAAGGTTACGGAAGTTATTTTATTGAAATGCTTCTGTGTGTGTGTGTGTGTGTGTGTGTGCGTGTGTGTGTGTGTGTGTGTGTGTGTGTGTGTGTGTGTTTGTGTCCTTGAATATGTTTAGGAATGCTAGTCTTTCACACAAAGACCATTGCAAAAAGTCTGCCAACGGCTGGAGGGTTAGCTTTCACAGTCAGGGACTGAAAAGTGAATGAATAGGGAAAGAAAAGAAGAAGGTGGATTGGAGGAGAGATTGGGAGGGGGATATCAGTGGAGCCCAGTTGGGTAACATTACTCAATGGAGCCAGTAATGGTATTATTCCTTCCCTCCAAGTGCCAGGATGGGGATAATGATGTGGATTGTGGCTCTACTTACGTTTCTGGTGTTTTGATGTTGACACAAATCACAGGCCGCCGCTGGTTGACGGGCGGCTTGGCCAGATCCGCCAGAATCAAACACTTCTGACCTGGCCGAGCCTGTCAGGGCGAGAGAGTTTCAAATATTTCACGCTTTTAGGTTTTTGCTTGTTGTTGTTACGGTAGATTTTTATTCTAGTGTATGTGGTCAACATATGTATTTTTTCTAAATACAAACACATACCGGCCCAGCATCATAGAACCCATCAGTAGTGATGTCAATAGAGGACAGTCTACCGGTCAAGCTATATTTGAAAGACAGGTTGAAGTCCAGGAGTCTCTGGAGGGCTGTCTCACTAAACTTGTTACGGCGATTTACTGATAAGTTGATCTCTTGCAGTAACTCCAGTGCCCTTCAGACACAAATACACGCACCAACACACGGGTTAAGCATTTGAAAAACTTTGCTGCCATCTGCTGTTTCTGTGTGGTGTTGCAGCTTATAAATTGTCATAAATGCTGTACTAACAAATACAACGTGTAGATGCTTGACAACTGAGATTTCAATGCGGCTAGCCAATCTATGAAACACGTTGCTCTAAGTAATCCTGCGCAATCTTTTGGTATAAGTTTATGACTCACCCAAGCCTACACATTTCCACTGCAGTAGGTTCATCGTTGGCACACACGCTCATGGCCCAGCATGCATTGCGGCGCACCACAGTGTGATGGGATCTGAGCAGGTTAACCAATGGAGCAAGGCCGCCTGCATTTCTTAGCTGAACAGGGAAAGCACAGAACAAGGAAAGCCACATGGTTTGAACGTTTGCTTCTGACATGCTGTTTGTCTGTCCACAGCTGCCGGAGGATAAACAGCTCTCATGACAAGGATAACACTTTTTCTTCTACAGTAGCACACACGCAAGCTCACACATATACACACACACACTTACATCCGCCCTGCCCTCTGCGTCGCAAGCGAGTACAGCCAGGGCCTGCGTGGCTCGCACCAGAGTGTGTTTGTCGGTGGAGTGCAAAGGCTCCACCAGGGCTTGCATGGCTCCGTGGGACAGGATGCTGCAGCGCAGGTGCTCCTGGTCGGCCATGTTGGTGAGGGCGGCGGCGGCGTGGGCCACGGCTCCGGGGCAGCCATCCTGAAGCTGCTGCACGAGTGGCTCGTCGCCCTCGGCCGCGTACACCGCACTGAGACACAAGCACGCACAAGACAAAAGTAACGCACCCTCACCAACCAGACCCGGGCGGATGGGAACCCACCCAGGCAGAGATGCAGCAGATTGCCACCAAGGGTTGAGATTCGAGGCGGTGAGGTTGCCTGTCACTCACTAGGCATTCAGATGGTTGTTGTGCGTGAGGTTGGAGAGCGCCTGGGCGGCTGCCTCTTTCAGCGCTGAGCTCTCGCTGTTCAGCAACTGTACCATCGCCGGGATACCATCTGAAAACACACATTCCACCCATCAAAAACGTTTTTTGGGAGGCAATGTTTTTTTTACTTGATTTGAAAGGACAATAGGTAGACAAGAAATGTGGGGGAGAAAGGTAGAGAGAGAGGGAGAGAGAGAGAGAGAGAGAGACATGCAGCTGATAGGTCTCAGCCGGAATTTAACCCAGGCCGCTGCGTCCTCTAAACAGCCTTTGTGGTGTGCACCTTAGCCCAATGAGCCACCAGGGCACCCCCAAAAAAACGATGCCCTGGTGGTTTTATGGTAAGGCATGTCGGGGTGTCTGCTTCTCACCGAGGTCTCTGAAGGTGTCTTTGCTGGCCAGGTTAAGGCTCATGGCAGCAACTGCCAGACAGGTGGCTGTTCGCACGCTGTCATTCTCCACAACCAGCAGTTCAACCAAAGCCTTCTCTATGTTCTGCTCATGAAGCAGTTTACGGTTTTCTGCTGCAAACACACGCGTACACATACAAACAGGTATTGCATCCAAAATAATGCACATACAGATGACACATTAATAAATATTAGCTAACACAAACACTTATATACACCGGTAATTGCACCGATAACCAGATACCCACAATGCACACATGTGCACGCACACGCACGCACGCACGCACGCACGCACGCACACACACACACACACACACACACACACACACACACAGCTTACAGCTCTGTGCCACTCGGGAGATGGCCTTGACAGCATTGGTCTGAACCTCAGGCAAGGCGGGTGTAACGATGAACTGTACTAGCCTGGTAAGACCCCCTGCCTCATGCACATGCTGGAGACTCTTGCTGTCCTCCAAACAGTTAGCTAGCACCAGTAAGGCTTCCACATGGAGGTCACTAAACTCCTGGGAGAGGACACAGACATAAATAGAGAGAGATAATGTGAGTTTTGCAGAGAGACAGTGATAAAGAGGGTGGGGATTTAACATTCACACACAAAAACAAAATTTTCTACTGTACATCATGTATACACACTCACCTTGTTGCTCAGGAACTCTAGCAGCCTTTCGAAGCCCTGCTCCTCTCTGAAGGTCACTTGGGTGTCGGAGTCAGTAGTGATGCTCTCTAACGTCCTCAGGGCCAACTGCTGTATCATAGGGAACTCCGACCTCAACAGCTCCAAAAGCGGGCGGATCCCATTTAGCTCGCGCACTGCCATGCGACTGGGGAGGTCCTGGATCAGCACAGAAGTACAAACACACATAGATTGTGAAGGAGAAACTGTTTAGTTCACTCAAGAAATTAGCAATAAAACATTAAGTAAAGTCGGAATTCATACAAACTTTGTATAGTTCCCCCGTGGGAACATTTACTTTGACTATAAAGCTGCATATTGATATATATGGTATACATATTATTATAATTTTCAGTAATTAATACATATGTTGTTCCAGTACTAAAAAAGTGGTATCAAAGCGGGGCTTAAGCCTAAAGGATGAAAGAAACAGAATTCAAAAGCCAGTCCGACTTAGAAGCAGATCCACCTGAACCAAGTTAAAGATGGCCTCTACAGAGTTCTTCTTGACGTCTGGGTCTGGGCTGGACAAGAGCTGAATCAGGGGTTCAAGCCCCTCATTGTCAAAAATCTGGACCTTACAGTTGAAGTCCACAGAAAGAGATGCCAGACAAAGTGTGGCAAATTCATGGACCATCACATCCTCTGGGGCAAAAAATAAAAAAGGTAAATCATAGAACATGCAATATGAATATTATTTAGAGGTTACCTGTGTTGAACATTTCTGAGTCAGTCTGTTAGAAAACTCATAGAAGTGTGAAATACCTTCAGGTGACAGTTTGCTGATGATCGATGGAATGACATCTGATTTCTTCAAAAAATTCTTTACATCACCTACAAAATAAAAGAGTTAAAGCCAAGAAGATGATAGAACACATACATCTAACAGCCCCCTCCCCCTAACAACCATACTCCGGGGTTAGTTCACCATTGGCAGCCATGACACCCAGGGCCATGAAGGCATTCCGACGGACCAGTTTGTCATCGTGGGAGATTAGGTGCGAAAGAGGCTTCACTGCCCCCAGTGACACAAGAGAATTCCTGTTTTCATCTCCTACCACCAGAGGATGACAAAGGTTATAATACAATTTCCAGTAGGCATGTGTAAACTTTGTGTTTGGAGGTTTTTTAAGATATTCTTGATAAAATAGTTTTCAGTAGGAAAATCATCATGCTGGCAGGGGAATCTTTTCATAATCCAGTGTAAGACTGTTATGCTACTCAGTCACCAGGTTTACCTTTGACCAGTATATCAGACTAATATTTGTATTAAATTCTAGTGTCAATTCTGCACTGACTTCATCATGAATATGTACAGCTTCATCTTTATAGTCCAATCTAATCGAATTAAGAAAGTGTGGAATGCCATGCCAAGCTAATAACACAAATGGTAGAGGATAGTAATTAGGCTACCTTTCACTGCATACTTATAGATGGCTTCACAGGCTTTGGCTAAGACCTCCTCCTCGGGGGAGTTTAGCATAAGCACTACAGTGGCTGCCTTCTTACTCTCAATTGGCAATGGGTCAAACTGTGGGGAAATACATGAATGAGATGTGATGTGAAGACGTTATTATGAACCTGGCTAGTAAACGTACTGCAAAAGCATAACCATTTGTAGCTCCTGTTGTAACAGCTAAATATCATAATTTCTTACCGCATCCTTTGATGGGGCTTCATTCTCTTTCTTTACTTTCTTTCCCATTCTAAACTAAAATTCGAAATGTCCTCTTATTTTCTCACTCACGTTTAGCTAGCTAATAACTCGTTAGGTCGCGTTAACGACGCAACGTTAGCTCAAGTTAGTCACGTAGTTAAGCAAGCAGGGTAAGACAAGTGCAACAAATGTAGCCTATTTTACCCCAGCTATGTTAGCTAGCTAGCTGTAACGATATGTTCAGTGTTTAAGAACCGAAGTTGGTTGCCTGGCAACGGACGCCGATGTGTTCGGAGAATAAAAATTTGAAATAATGTCGTAGCAGTTGATAAAAATGTATTTATTTTGTCTTTCATCGTTTATTAATTTATTTATTTTACATATTGGGTGCGTTAACTGCTACATTCTGTGTTTGTCAGCACTGCGTTGTTGGCATGAGGAGCGAGTCATAAAACAATGAGCTCCTGGTCCACATCAGCACACTGAGATTTCCTCTTTTGAAACGTACTGACACAGCAGAGCAGATCGAAAAAAACACGCTCTGCACCAAAACCCAAATGACCTCTAAAGGCATTACCTCCGGTGGTGTGGGAAAATGTCACCACCATCTACATTGAAATTCAAGCCTGGAATCGGGCAAACTAAGGATGGGGCAAGCTATATTCCATTGTGGGCCAGTGGGATATGCCCACTAATGATGCATCATTATAAACTCTGATCTGCAAAATGAATGTGTGCGTGTGCGAGAGAGGCCCTAATGTACGACTGACTCACATTTACCCAGTCACAAACATTGACAGATATTCTAGGCAACATTAAATCATCTTTTTTTAAATATGTATGACAAAACGCGATAACTAAAAATCAACCATGCAAGCTCTAATCCATCTTTACAACCTATCTTTCTGACCCCACTGCAGAAATATATATACTTTATCTCTCTATTTCTCCTCTCACTCTCACAAAAAAAATATCATAGTAACACATGTTTGCAGCATTCACAATAATCTGATGTGTCATGTCTGTGGTGTTGAGAGACCAGAATTGCCGCTAGGAGGGGAGGGTGTGCAGCGAATCAGAGCAGGAGGAGAGACGCCGGAACCTTGGTCTGCCTTCACGAGCTGTCATCGCCCGATGAGCTGTCATCGCCCTGACTGTACAGACTAGTAGTATAGCTGTCAGTGGTCGATCTGAGTTAGGAAGCATACGTCGACCTTTTTTTTTCCAACTGTAAATTTTAACCAACGTTAACGTTTTTAGCGAACGGTTTGTCCTCAAAACGATCGGCAGCAGAAGAGAGCGTCACGGACTACTGTGGCATTACAGATAGACCACAAATGCGTAGAGGGGCACTGAATAGTAGTAGTACTGGTAGTTCACGGTAGCTAACGTTAGCTACTTGCTAGAAAAGCTAACGTTTGCTAATGCGCCAGCTGGTAATAGCTGGTGTGCTGTGCAGAGCCATTAGTAGGCTGTATCTTAGTAGATAGCTAGCTGTATAGTCTATACTTTACATAGCTACGTAGTCGTAGTTATCCATCGTAACCAGCTGCAATTTATCTGGCTATACAAAATGACACATAGCCTTATATTAGCTTCTACACGTTGGTCAGCTTGCAACTAACAACGCTCTACAGTTTTTACTTAATTTATACAAAGCTTGTTTCCAAACAAGTGTGTTACATATGGTATTTCTTCACGTTTGTTACTTGAATTCAGCGTACCGCCAACCGTAGGTTATCTATCTAACGTTCACGTTGGCTAGCGTAGCGCACAACGTTAAGCTCAGTAAAGCCTCGCTAGCGTGCTGCGGGGAGCTCAAGGAAGGAAAGGGTGACTGACTTTGAGAAGTGTTGGACTAACGTTACTAAACGAGTGGTGTGTCCAAATCAGCATTTTTACTTTGCTAGGGACAGGTTGCCATTTTTGGATTGAGTGAGTAGCCGATATTTATAAGCTAAATGCAGACTATCAAATATTGAGAAAAAAAACTGGTGGCCCCTGTCGGCATCAAGCGACCTGTCAAGACTCACTCACTGTGACTGAACAATAATCGGCAAATTTAGGAGCTCTTATCAAAGATGGCTACGGCCAGCAGCATCGCCGCATCTATTGCGAGCAAAACCAAGACCAAGAAGAAACACTTCGTTGCCCAGAAAGTGAAACTCTTCCGTGCAAGTGACCCTCTGCTCAGCGTTCTCATGTGGGGAGTAAACCATTCGGTGAGCTATTCCAATAATTCTCCCGTACCATTTGTATCTTAGTCCGTCACTTTCTTTAGGTAAACGTTCCTTTCTGACTGTAAGAGTGTAATGGGCATGTAATAGCATTTATACAGAGCACCGTTTTGCTCGCATTATTAAATTACATAGATTTCTCATTTCTGGCTCGTGTCTGTTGATGTGTGTGTGCCTTTGCTTACGAATATGTTCGTGTGCTCCAGCATTGGCTTCCTGTTGTGCATATGTAGGATAAGCTCTCAGGGCCTAGTGTCATGAGAGAGCAGGTCTTCTCATGCGAAAGAGCTTATCTCTGCTCTCTGTCTCTTTCACGCTGCATTTATGGGGCATTCAGACATAGACACAACATTCTGTAAACGGCAAACTTGTTACTTGTTTAGTTGACTTCAGGCATCCAAGAGTAGCTGTATTAAATTAACCTATCCGGATGATTAAAATTATATGAAATGTTAAATTTTTGTGAAAATACCTGCACTGTACATTTAACCAACACAGCAGACATTTTGATACAGGTTGTTGACTTTAGATTGTACCATTTTCAATTAATATGTCAGCTTGCTTGCTTTAATAATATATTACCATTCAATGTAATAACGTCAGCAAAGGGCTTAGTTCAAATGTAGGCTCATGACCGCTTCTGTACTTTTGATCTCCAAAATCAGGCCAAAAAAGTGCTACATCTAGGTATTTTACTATATTCTACAGTTCATTTTATTGGCCAGCAAACTACATACAATTTCAAACTGTCAGCAGGCATGCATTTTATCCTGTCAATGTACATTTTTATCATTTATCATGCTTGTCAACAGACTGATATATTTCGAAATTAACCATCCATTCTGACTTTCTGTGGACTCATTCATTAATTTTAATCAGGCCTTGTTCCTTATTTTTGAACAGTTATGCTAGCTCAGCAGAAGAGCAAACCAAAGTTGCTTCCTAAAATTATTGTAGAAAGAACATTAAAAGTGGACTACTAGTTTGTTACCCTCAAGTCTAAATTTGATAACCCTATTGCTTGGTGATATTTTTTGTAAGTATTTCTTGCACAAATAAAAACCATGCTAGCCTTTACAACTGACATACAACCATTGTGGATAAGCTAGGCTACATTTACCTACCCACCTATGAAAAATTATGATTATTTACTTGTACATAAAACATTAGCCATTGCCAGTTCTCTTTACCCCTTTAAGCTTAAGGTTTAGGGAGGATTAGAATGTGCCTGAAGTCAAGGCTTCTTCAGTCCACATCAGTGTATACTTTAGGTACAGTGTGTTGGCCTCAATTTACCCTACTAAGTTGGGTAGAAGAATTAAGGATAACCTGCGCGAGCATCTTAGGCACATCTGTGTATATATGTGTTCGTGTGTGCGCATTTCTGCGTGCTTGCATGAAAGCTTGCACCTGACAAGTGAGAAGTTGCAGTACGCTGAGTGAACTAGGATAGGCCTAATCAGTTATCCACCTCAACCATGTTTTTGCTAGCATTGTTTTACAGAGTTTAGCATATTTGTATTTGGATGTTGCACATTTGTAAACATTTACATCTCACGAGTACTCACAATTGACAATAGCCACCATACAACATACATAAGACATGGTTTAGGAAACTATAGGGTCAGGGAAGCTGCCCTTATGCCCTCTGATGGAATAGGGGTCACTTGGAATGTCTGTGAACAACAGCACATTGGAATGGAATGGGGAGAGGGGGAGGCTTAAGAATGCAACAAGCAACCACCACCGCAGATGTAAGACATACTGAACTACCAGCAAATAGGAACTACCATTTTCTATCAAACCCATTCACTTACAAAGCACCACTTAATATATTACTATTTTACTGCATTCTTGCTGCTAGAGCACAGTGGAAAATAAGCAGAGCAGTTTTTCACTAGCTATGCTAACAGGATATGGTGATGCAAGACGGAAATGTTATCACAACAGATTATCGTCACATAAAACCTGCTTAGTTTTTGTTTATAAATTAGCATATGTTGGCCTTTTTTCTTAACACCAAGGTTTAAACGCACTGTAAGGCCTACTCTCAGCTAATTTAAATATGCTTAACTGTTTCTAATGGGCTACACCTACAGCAAGCAAGGTTTATCTCTGTCTCTGTCAAGCTCTCTTCCTTTTAATGCTCTCACCCTCTCGCGCTCTCTTCTCTCCCTTTCTATTGCTCCCTCACTGAGTCAGAATGGTTATGTCTGGATTGTGGATTGCATAAGTTTTTTTTCTTCTATAAATAGCCCAAGGAGCGACCTGCAGCTAATATCTATGATGAATATGGCGAAGAGAATGTAAATGTCTGAAATAACAAGAGCCACGTTTCCCCAGGCGGTCAGCCAAGTACATGGGTATTTCACAGCATGACTCTTTGCATGTGCAAGCCACTGAGAGTGCAGTCTGCACCAGTTAGAGATTCTGGATTTTGATAAGGTTCTGGCGTAGCAAAATATCACCTAGCCTCTTGTGTATCAACTATCCATTATGCACATGAAAAGGGTTATTAAGGAAGGTTATGTATTGACATTGACGAGGAAGAATTGTCATTACATTTTACATATTTTTATATATATTGGCTACTTGTCTTACTGCTGTTTAAACTCCTACATTTTGGTTGAATTTAAAAGAGCGCTTCTGTTTCCAAGTAATTAGGCAAAAA
The DNA here is from genome assembly GCA_026901105.3 of Galaxias olidus. Lineage (NCBI taxonomy): Eukaryota > Metazoa > Chordata > Actinopteri > Galaxiiformes > Galaxiidae > Galaxias > Galaxias olidus. The sequence continues at coordinate 30,658 of JAPMUY010005797.1, read as the reverse complement.
TTAATTAAGCAAATGTTTCTCTAAGCTAAACCCCCTGATAAGTATGTTTATTCGTACCCCACCCCTTAACAATTATGCTTGCCTTGAGATGCACGGAGTTGAGAAGTGCAAAATTGTCGTTTTTGTGTGTACGTATGTGTGTGTTTGCAACTTGTTCGTCTCCAAAATGGATGCATTTATCATTAGACAAAAACACTATGTATGGTGTTTGGTAGTTAGACTATAGAATAGAAGCTTTATGATTGTATACTGTAGTAAATAATGCATTTTTATTTATTCCAGCCATTGTATTGGACTTTATTGTGAACTATGTACTATTATAGAGTCGCCTACGTGATGTTAGCCATGGTTTATAGGACAGCTATAAACCAAAGACTAAAAGTTTTTAAGTATTTACAAATTCATAATTCAATGTCAAACCTGTGCATTTAATTGTGGGCAGAAACCCTTAAAGAGATATGAGATTATTCCTGAATGAGTCAAGACTAAATAAACTGCTTTTTTCAAAGTCCAAAAAGTTAGTTCATGGTTGCAATTGAAGTGGAGACCAAAGTGAGCGTGTGGCAGTGTACAAATATTTGGGTATCTGGCAAGATGAAAATTTGGACCCGTGCTTGAACTAACAAAAAAGGGTTGAGGATCAGCCCTCGAAGGCCCAAAGGTTAATATAGAACTTGGGAAATTAGCATTTCATTTTTATTTTTTTATATATTTTTTTGCATCAAATTAATGGAACTAGATACAACAGGAATTGAAAATGGCGCAGTTGGTTTTAGTTGGAAGAGTGTTTGAAGAGAGAGGTTTTCTTGGAGAATATTGGTTGGAAGAGTGTTTGTTGAATCTTAAATACTTAACTCTATTGTATATTTGTATCTAATGCTTATAATTTGCTTGTCTTTTTCTTATTTAGTTTTCTTTTGTTTTCATTAATTTGTATTCTGTTACCTGTGTTTAAGGAGTAACCAACCACCAAAACCAAAACAGTTTTCTGCTGAAAAGCTATGTATTTTGTGCTGAACTAAGTGAAAGACAACAATAAAAAAAAAAGAAAAATGTGTTTGCAAATGTCTTAACGTTTATATCTTTGTGGATAATCTGACTCCCATCTGCTCTCTTAGGGTTTGTACCCTATTGGGCACTAATACGTCACGGGACAGTTCATTGTCGCAAATGTTTTTAAATATGCAACGCCCAGATAGTCTTCTGCTACAACTAGCCTCCGCCTTCAATATAAGTGTGGATACGCGCTCATTAGAGGTTGTGGCGTTTGCAAAAGGCATACAATTTGTAGACTAAGAGAGGAAAGAAAGAGAGGGAGTTTTTATATCTAGGAATTGTATTAAATAGTAATGGTATAACTGTTGTTGTAGTGTATATCGGAATTATTAGGTTTGTATAGATTAGTTAGCTAGATTTGTAGTTCACTTTTTTAAGATACTTGCTAATCCATCTTATTTTCCTTGGTTAATTAGCTAATATTGTTTTATTACTTGGCAGTATGGTATGTGTGTTCGCATATCCTTGTTGCTCAAACACCACAGGATTGCACCAAATCCCCACTGTTGACATTTTGGACCTCCGAAGCTGTTAAACTTCAAATGAATTTTCTGTGGCATAAGTGCCATTAGACTCGCTGTCACTGCCCTCTATTATATAAGGCCATTCTTGGCCAGCCAGGTGGAGTGTATAATTAAAAAGATACATCCCCTGACCCCGCCCTCTAAATATTTTGCTACCTCCCTTGATTTTAGCATATTTCTAAATTGTTAAGTAGTGTTGATTAGGTCTACTGCGAAAGTCTGGTTACTCTTGAAACAGGGCACCCAGGAAAATAGACTGTCTAATATCCTAATATGTAAACAGTCCTCATATTATACCCTCTATATATAGTTGTTGGTCCTAACACTTATTTGCATACTGGTATTAACAGTAAAATCAGATTTTACTATTGGCCTTTACTACCCTCACCGACATGTGTCATCAATACTGGCATTTCCAAGCTCTGGTCTCAAACAGAGGAAGGGAAAGAGTCAGAACAAGGAAAGTGACAATGTAGACAAGTTCTAATGTTGTCAGTGGAGCAGTATTGCTGATGAGTCTTCCTGCGGCAACCATAGAGGACGTCTATTGCCTTTTCAAGACTTGAGGTTTTTGAGAAACAGTTTGTTTTCTTAAACTTTGTAAAGGCTTCTTATTACTGTACTCAAAGTCTAGCACAACGTTGAGGCTACACCTATAAGAAATATCCCCAGGCTAGAACAGGTTATGATGCAGTTGCATTGTTATTTGGTAATTCTGCATGCCAATAAGGTAAAGGTCCTCATCATATATAGATCGAGAGACTATATCCCCATCCTACAACAAGGCAATATGTGACTGTTTAAAGATTATCATTGTTAAGGATTTTTAACATAATCCCTTAGCCCCACAATGTGTCAGACTTGGCAGTTTTCTGATTAAGTAATAATCTATTTTCCTGTTTGTGCACCAGGATGTCTTCAAACAAAAGAAGTTGAGATGTTATTTTTATACTGTTATTTGATGCTTGTAGGCCTAAATGTATGATTTTAAAAAGAACATGCAGATGTCATGGGAGTGGCCCTGAGCACTTTCAGGGGCACTGAAATAGGGAGACGCGTGTCAGTATGCTGGAAATGCACTTGGGCCAAGGGATGGCTGAAGAGCAGGTTTATGCTGTTACACATCTATGCTAATTATAATTTCAAACCTGAACAACCCTTTCAGCATGCCAAGCCACTTGGTGTTCTAAGAGAAAAGGCCTGTGCTGACTGGCCACACTTACTACTTGTCACTACTTCCACTTCCTGCCCTCCGTAGCTATCAAGCTTGCTCACTCTACTGTTGTCCGGAAAGCCATTGTTGGTCACTATGGTGACAAACAGGAAGTGGTGGTGTGAAACTTGGCGCTGGTGTTGATATTGCAATCGGAGAGATAAGAACACACATTTGAAATGTGAGAACTGATGACAAACGGCATGAAAGAGTCTGACACGCTGGTGACGAATAGGTGGCAAAATGTGAAAATATCTTTGTGCTGTGTTGAGAGTTGATCTATTTTGATAGTTCAAAGTCCATTCTATGGAGGGGGAGTTGTGTTACGGAGGCCAGAACAGAAGACGAGAGCTGGGGAAAATAGGCGGAAGCAAGTTGGACCGATTCAAACAATACTGGAAGTGATCAACCAGCCCGACATAATACTACATGGTTTTTGGCTGGTGTAGATATTTTCTAGATTGTTAGCACAATGCAAGCCTACAGCGTCGTCTGAAAGAGCATTGTATGCTGTTCATTTGCAGGATGGTATCGTCAAATAATCCTACACATACATTTACAAAACATCATTCCTATCCAATATCTGTCCATGGTAGTTTTTGTGTGTCTCAAATGTGTTTTTATCCTTTGTTTAACCAGGCGAGTGCCATTGAGATAGATGTTTCCTCTGGCCAAGAGGAAAGCATCAGCTTAAAACCTTGGAACATACGTTAAACAATATAAACAATATAACATAAGTAACATTTAACATAAACAACAATATGCGATTACATATCTTTGTTACATGTTCGCTAAGTGTTTGATAACCGTATCTGAGGGATCATTGCAAAAAATTGTTAATGTGTATATTATGTATAATATGTGTAAAAAGAATGTCGGCCAATATTAATTATAGGAAATCTTATACTACCTAGTATCGATGTCAGCCCCAATAATCCAGTATTGGTTGGGCTCTAAATAAGGCTATTTATTCTTTGTGTAAAAAATAAATGTAGTAGGCCTACCTGTTGTGCTTACTATCTGATAATCTGTGAAAATACATGAAAGGAGATAAAACCTGAAAAAAAGATATATATATATTCTATATATATATTCTATATATATAAAGATATATATATTCCCCAATGTATTATCATTGGTACTCATATTGTTGGTAAACGTCACTGCAAATCATTTTTTCTCCATTATGTTACATAAATGCTTTGAAACTGGTTGCCACCCAAAGTACACGAGGATGTCTGTGTTGTAACTGATTGCATGGGGTGCTTTGTCTTCTGCCCTTGTGTGAAAACCAGGCTTTGTGGTTTAGGCGATGTCTCTTTCTAGAGTACCCAGAATGCCTCATTGCTGCAACGCTAACGGCTGTGTCGGTCACAACAGGGCATTGAGAGCCACACACATACATTATGGTTGCTGGCTTTGTAAAGCCGGCGTCCCATTCCAAACCCTTCTCCCTCAGTGGGCTTAAAGAAAGCTCACTGCAGTCTGGATCCCTCTGGTGAGGCCGGAGTATTGTGTACCTTTGGTTTTTTTTCTTGTGCTTTGCACATGCTGGTGTGATTGAAATTCAATCTATATTAGGCATCAGTCATTTGGCCGCTCAACCCCACCCCTCTGCCAATGAACAGCTGAGCCTACCGTGATCCCCAGCTAGTTTAGGATTGGGGAAATATTTCATCTTAAAAAAGGACTAGAGGCTTAGGTTGGGTCCTCCCTCAGTACATTTTGCCAGATGCTTTCATCACTTGGAGAGCCATGCTGTGTCCCTATTCCAGGCCATCTGTTGTGGGGCTCTGACAGCATCAATCCCCAGTGTTTGAAATATTGGCACCATCTTTTCAACTAGGTTCTGGAATTAGGATACAATTCCGCAAGGTGAATCATTTGTATAGCACATTTCATACACATAGGCAATTAAAAGTGCAGCTTAGTAGTAGGTAAGCAGCCACATGCAAAGCAAGGGATACAATTATATGAATAAAATAAAAATCATAATAATGAATGAGTCAAGGAAAATGGACCTCGTATGAAGAAATACAATTATAGAACAATTCTTAATAAAGCAAGACTTTAAACACGTTTTCCAAATCTGCATTCCTGTCTAATATTTTGTCAGTCTTTTATGTGCATAGCCACTGAAATTTTTTTGAATTTTTAAAAATAACCATAGTCTGAACTATTTATAGAGCACTACCTGGCAGCACTTAGTGACTCACTGACACATCATACACACTGAATTGTACTCATTCCCGCAGATGACAAGATCTGACTGGCAACATCCAGTACATGACCAGCAGCTTCATCAAAACCACCATAATGACCGTTGTGTCTTCTATTTTCTACATTGGAAAACTATGGCATTCTAGATTGACCGATGTGCTGATGCCACTATGTTGTTGTTATGGACAATGTAATAATATGTTGTTACGCTCTAGTCCTGGAAGCTTCTGTCCTATGAAAGGTTAGGTTGAACTAATGTAACCATCATATTATTATCTATTTTCCTATAAGTCCTAGTTGTATTCCTGGAAAACAAATATGTTGAAAGAGTAACCCCGCATCCCCAGTAAACACAGCAGCATTGAGATTTTAGAAAAATGCCCAAATCAGGTAGCAGCGTCAATAGTGTGGATGTTGCAGAATGGGCTTTGTTGACCTAAAGATGTATTTTTTGTGTTTTTTTTGGTGTTAGATAGGCTATCTGCAAAGGTCTTGATTCAGCTATTGGGTGGCCACACAAGTCAGATTTGGTACAGAAATGCAAACCTCTGGAACCTCTTTGCAATGAAATGCAGGATTTGTAAGATGGATATTGTTGTATGGAGTGTTTTTGGTGTGTGGTTACTCTTTAAGAATGGTCTTAAGTAAAACAAAAAATCTGTAAAGAGATCTACCAGGCTTTTTATGTTGGACTACTTTGTTTTTCTACCCATTCAGATTAATGAGCTGAGCCATGTTCAGATTCCCATTATGCTCATGCCAGATGATTTCAAGGCCTACTCTAAGATAAAGGTCGACAACCATCTCTTTAACAAGTAAGTACATAGCCTACGTGCACCCTCATTCGCCAATTCACAAATCCTCTTGGCTGGCTATGTTTGATTTCCTCAAGCAAACTCCCTGAATAAACGCATCGTTACAAACTTTCTGTGTTTCTATATTGCGACTATCCCTCCATAATTGCGACTAACGTTTGCCGTCCTGTGGTATTTGTAGGGAGAATATGCCGAGCCATTTCAAGTTCAAGGAGTACTGCCCTTTGGTGTTCCGTAACCTCCGAGAGAGGTTTGGCATTGACGACCAGGACTTCCAGGTACAGCGCAAAATCTCGACCAATGAACTGCAGCAGAGGAGACTCTTCTTTCTTGACTCAAGAATCTCAAACACCAGCACTGCATTTGCATATAATAGTTTTGATTACCTGATGACAGCACCCAAGGGGCATGGACTGATTTTAGGAAACATTAGCGCATATTACTGTAAAATATTATACAGCATATACTTTTTTAAACATGAACAATTTACGTGTAGACATGAAACTAGAACGTTGTCTAATGTCGATTTAACTTTGAATAGTGTGTTTTTCTTATTCTAAGCATCACACAGAGACTAGCTTAACGAAACATAAACCATTTTACAATGTTCTCAAAGGCTCATAAGTAGTGAGGCATTACCATGGAACTGAAATAGAATTTGTGTTTAATCTAGGTTTGTTTTAGACTTTATTGTAGCACAACAGTTCTAAAGAGGACATGTGAGTGTGGGACCAGTACTTCACCATAAAACAGGCTTTTGACTTAGACATTTTTGAATGATCTGTCTACTTACAATAAGGGAATTTGCATAATTTTACAGTAAAACTGTAATATAATATGCTAACCTATGGATTTAAAGTCGAGGCCAATTTTCCTTAATTCATAAGCAGAATCTACCCCACAGCACCATTAAAAATCACAAACACTCGCTCACACACAAACATCCCCCCCATCCCCCATCCTGTCTTTCCTATATATTCCGCCCCCCTCTTTCTCCTCTCTTTGCTTGGGGTCAGTAATTCCCTATTCCCAGGGCAGCCAGTGAGCTGGCACTAGGGTGAGGTCAGCGTATCCCCGCCCACTACGGCGGTCTCTCATATTTACATCACAGCTCGGTTGGCAGAAGGAGCTAGGTATTAGGGATTGGGCGAGGTCTAAGACAGCCTTAAGATAAGAAGAGGTTTTGTAGGCTTTTTACCTAACCCTGGGTTTACCTAACAGGGCTTGCCCAACTCTTGACTCCTTAACCACTGAAGACTAGAGCTGTAGCTAGGTATGGGAACCGGGGTGCCAGTGGTATGTTAGAGGTGTGAGTTCTAGGGCAGTGTAATCTACAGCTATGGAGGTTTGGAGGCGCAGCTCTTACAGATCAGGCCTTTCTATTGGTGTGACAGAGGGGAGAGGAGCAACATGGAGGCAACTTCCGTTAGTGCTATGTGTAGAGCGCGGGGTAGTAGTGTGAGTTCTATTCTATTCTCCCTCTGCCCTTTTCTCTCGTTCTCTCCCTCTCTATTGCTCTTTCTCAAACACGCACACAAGCACACACACATTCTCAAACTACAAATAGCACAGTAACAAGTGTCAGTCATTTGATTTGATTTTTTTTAACTAAACGGCTAAAGGATGATTGATTCACAAATATATAATGAACTAATTGTATTCATTAATATTAAATGTTTTTCAGTATTTTTCACTGGTCGACAATCAAAAAGGAAATAGAATAACCCAATACAGGATTCAAACGCATGCAGTGAACGGTGTCAGTTTTTTCCCCTCACAGTGGGTAATCCTGCTGCTACGGTTATCTTTTTGGGGGAGCTGGTTAACCTCTCCTGTGTTTTTTTTAATCCCTCTCTCCATAGAACTCTCTAACGCGCAGTGCTCCACTGAACAGCGAGGCCCAAGGGAGGAGCGGGGCTCGCTTCCACACCTCGTACGACAAACGCTACGTCATAAAGACCATCAGCAGCGAGGACGTGGCCGAGATGCACAACATTCTAAAGAAGTACCACCAGGTACCAGGAACTCGGTCTCTGAACTCTATATGCATCTAACTCACTCCAGCGGCAATCACTTTTGGGGGGAGAGTTTAATACGACGACATTGGAGCGTTTTAGATGCAAATAACCATGTGCTCTATATTGCATTTTGAGTTTGGATTTCTTTCACGCCTTTTTAAGACACACACTCACAAAGGTAGGGCTTTAAGAGAGTGGAGTTAGAGTCATGAACAAAGTGTCTTTTCGCAGTTTATTGTGGAGTGTCATGGGAACACACTGCTGCCGCAGTTCCTGGGGATGTACCGCCTCACGGTGGACGGAGATGAGACCTACATGATCGTCACGCGCAACGTCTTCTCTCATCGACTGTCAGTCTACCGTAAATACGATCTGAAGGTAGGGAGAGGAGACAACAACTGGACCCAGGTGTCACTCTTGTCATAGATACGTGAAGATTGGAAGGATTGGAGTTTTCATCACGAAGTGTGTTTTTTAACTTTCAGGAAGGCTCCCCTCTCACCATTTGAAATTGTACTTCTGTATAAAGATTCCGCGTCTATGAACTGAAAGTCTGAGGTGCAAACCAACCAATGTTGTGCTCTGTCTCTGGGTTTCAGGGCTCTACTGTTGCCAGAGAGGCCAGTGACAAGGAGAAGGTACAGTCTTCCTCTATGAAGCCGGTTCCACACGAGTGCCCGCACGCATACACACACTACCCAAATTACTTCTGGCACTGTCCCTCTCTAGGAACTTTTAACCCAGACTGCATTTTAATTCACACTTCACAAACACCTCCGCTAAATCCCTAACCTCGATTTTGATGTCTTCAAGTAGCCTAATAATTGTCTTTTGACAATTGGTTGATTCAGGATCAACTACTGGCAACACCCATGTCCATTCAAAGCCATGTGGAGGGTGAAGGTGTGATCGTAAAGCTGTGTTTCCAGTCCTCTAGAGACGAGCACAGCTTCTCTGATTATTACAGCCTTTTCATTAGCCCAACTAACACGCTCGTTTTTTCAACACCCATGTCCATTCAAAGCCATGTGGAGGGTGAAGGTGTGATTGTAAAGCTGTGTTTCCAGTCCTCTAGAGACAAGCACAGCTTCTCTGATTATTACAGCCTTTTCATTAGCCCAACTAACACGCTCGTTTTTTTCTTTTCTCACGGTTGGGATGTATTGGCCCTCCATCCTCTGTTAGACTCTCCTTCCTCCCCTTCCCTTGCATGCGTGCTATGTGTCTTTGTTCTCAGTTTGCTTCATCCCCAACCCCTGCTTCTGCAGTCCCATCACTTCCCCTGCTTGCTGTCTGTGTGTGGGTGACTGAGGCCGGATCAATTGGTAGATTTGAGTGTGCGTGTGTGTGTGTGTGTGTGTGTGTGTATATTTGGGAATTTTTTAAACCCATGCCCAAGTATTGCTACAGGTGTTGAAAAGGTGCTACTATTTATATTTGCCATCCTCTAGCTGCGTGTTTTTTTGTAGTGTGTGTGTGTGTGTGTGTGTGTGTGTGCGTGTGTGCGTGTGTGCGCGTGTGCGTGTGTGTGCTCAATGCGTGCACGTGTCTTTGTACTGTATATTTGACATTGCTGACGGATTTGATCCAATGTCATTGTTTGTTGATCGCGACAGGTCCTTTTTATGTCCCTTGCTGTTCAGTGTGTTTTGAATGGGTCAGCCAATGGGAGCTGCAGACATGAAGACAATTCTGACTCCTGTCTATGGAACTTTATCGAGCCTTTGGGCTCATTATGGAAAAGGGCTGAATCCCTGTGCCAAGGTGATCGCAGCCGTTTGGATATGGGTAGGTGATGTGTGCTTGCACACGGAGGTGGCGGACCAACCGACCATGTATGAGCATATATACATTTTATTTATTTTTTAATTTGGATAGGAAAGATTCCACCAAAATTAAAAGACAGTAGCATATGTTGCTTAAGATATATGCTATTAAGGGTTCTCATGTCCATAGAGATATTGAACTATTTTCTCCAGTTGAATAAGGATGTCCATCACTACAGTAATTGTGGTGTGACCCATCATGGCTCCACTGTAACAGCAATGTCCCCATTTTGACCCGTGAAAAGGTTGGATGTTTCCATTGCGTTTCCCGGGGCTTAGCTTGCTGGGGAGTAAAGCAGTGGGGCACGAAAGAGTTCAGGGGAATCCCAACTAAACTAAAAGGCCTTGCAAGAAAGAAAAGGCAGTGTGTTTAAAAATAGAGAGTTCATTGGAAAGAAAGCGCCTGGTGGTTAAACACCCAGACAAGCTTAGCCTGGTGTCAGTGTGACCTCTTCTCCATATTCTGTCAGCTGTGTTAAGTCATTGTCGAGTAGCAGCTTTAATGATAACCCTTTTTATGCACACTGCTCTACTCTTTGCCTTCAAGGACGGTTGTGACCCACTCAAAATATCATCAACCACAGCAACATATTGGGGGGAATTTTTGCAATTGTTTGCAGTATTTGACTGACTTACCTCTGGTTTAAAATACAAGGTTCACATACTTGCTGTTTCTGTAAACTGCTTTTTCGTACTAGCAGAACATTTTCAGGCACACCTTGGGGCAAGACATCCTAAAAAGAGCAGTCGACTGAACAGTGATATTGTATCCTATACCACGTGAAATGGATATACAGCACCCGGACAAGCACAGCACTAAATAGACCCAGCCACCAATAAGACATGTTATTCCTCACTAAGCATGCCGCAGACCACCAACAATGCTCACCCCTTTACATTTAGTAAATAACGGCTCCCTTTGATAATATTTGAACAAAGCCACTACAGGCTACTGCTGTCTTTGAAGTTGGTCGGCACAAATTCACATGCTTTCACTTGGATGATCAGAAGTGTAGCTTGTCACTCTGAGCCTGAGGTATAGTTATGTTTTGTTTTTTTACCTACCTATACTATACCTGTACAGTGTGTGCTGTTGCTTCACACACACACACACACACACACACACACACACACACACACACACACACACACACACACAACATGCTTTATAAGGCTCTCATCTGGCTGCACGACTCCCTCACGCATGCATCCGCATGGTACATACTTTTGCTGTTGTGTCTATAAACTGACTACATTGTACTGCATGCTGTGGTCATTTTCTGATTCTCCTTAGTTCGCACCTCTCATTTTAATTTACTCCAGATATACTCATATTTAATTGGAGTCTTCTATGGGGTGTGGCCAATCCATTGCTCAGGTTGTAGCTATCTCTCAAAGCTGGGTCCTTGAGGTTGCTAGTTTACTACTGCTACCACAAAGTTTGGTGTATTTAATTGTTCCGATCTATTGCTGATAATAGATAACATCAATTATTGGATTGCTTTTGTATGTGCCTGTAGGTCATGTGTAGATCATTTCTTTTTAGTTTTACTGTTGTGTTTAACAAAGCCAGGCCTGCCTGACCATGCTTTGTGAAGTCCCACTAGTCCTGGTTTTAGCTCTGCAGCACTCTTGCTAACCTTGTTTTTGTATCCTCTCCCTTGTTCCTCGTTCCAGCACCAGCTGGCGTCTTTCGAGGGGGGGGGGGGGGCATGGCTTTTGTGTGTGTGTGTGTGTGTGTGTGTGTGTGTGTGTGTGTGTGTGTGTGTGTGTGTGTGTGTGTGTGTGTGTGTGTGTGTGTGTGTGTGTGTGTGTGTGTGTGTGTGTGTGTGTGTGTGTGTGAGACGTTGGCATTGAGATCGGCCCCAGTCTTAGCATCAGCCCCCGCTCTGCCTCCTTTTCCTAGTTCCCATTCGTTGCTAGAGCTCTGGCAGTCTGCCTGCTGTCATGCTGTCTCTTGCTGGCACCCAGGCTATTGCCACCAGGATGTGATCCACACTAGGGACACCGACCAATATGGCAAGACATTTGTTGTCCGATTATTTTTGTCATATTTAACCAGGAACTGTAGGATTCAATTGAATGTTTACCCCAAAGATAAAGAATATATTCTGATATACTAGTAATAGTCTATTGTCATGGAATAAAAGACTTGCAAATGGGACTGAAGCTGGCCTTTCACATGAAAGTTGTAAGTGTGCAGGCTTTGGCATAAGACCCTTGCTTGTGGATCATGCGATCAGTTGGATGATTTGATTGATGTCAAGGCACGTGTGACTATTGGACTGTAGGCCTTTGTGCAGACCGCGAGGCCTCCTACCTCTGACGATCTTCAAACTAACCGATGCAGCCATGCACTGTATTTCTTTAAACTCTTTGCCTTTCCTTCCAACTTCCTTCCACTCCCTCTTCTCTCCTGTCCTCCTCCTCCTCCTCCTTCTCCTCCCTCTATCCCTCCCTCGCCCCCTCTTCTAGCAGCCACGACCACCAGAGGATGCGCCTTCGCGGCCCAAATCTAACGTTCAGCAAAGGCTGCAAACACTGCGGATCGCCACACGCTTTTACTGCGCCATGAAACACGTAAGAGACGTAAGAGAACCAGGGCTCATATACCAGGCATGATCTATCAACCCTCTTTGATTTGAAGAGTAACACAATCTGAATGAAAGGCACGTGAACAAATACATTTCATAACAACTATTCACAAAGAAACAAATATGTTCTTGCTAGTAAAGAATTGGGTTTGTGACTAATTACTGTAACTAACTTCCATACAAAGAATCATGGAAGGAGCCAGAGAAAGATTCTGCTTGAGGTGACTTGAAGTCAGCTTTCTCTGAAAGTCAATGTTGATGGATTGTTGTTCAACGTTATGGACACTTTAAGCATGCCGGGAAGCGTCATAAGGAATATGGTGGAAGGAGAACAATTTGCATGCACTTTGATGTGTCCTTCAAGGCCCGATAGGTCAAGAGGGCAAGAAAGTCGAGGCACCTAGTTGGAGATGTTAAATATATAGTGTTAACTTTTTTTCAGCCATTTTAAGCTGATTAAGAAAAATAATAGTTTGGATACTTCCAGCCCAAATTAGCTACTTAAACCATCAATACTAGCTAAATATTGTACTCATTCTAGAAGAATGAGACTTACACACAGATGATATGCTGACTGAAATGACATCACACCATTAGTACTGAAAACAAAGTATTTTCTTGCACCAAATATGGATTAGCAATAACAATATAAACACATCTTTTAGCTATTTCAAGCTCTCAATCCTTGTCTGTGGAAAATAATTGTTTAGTGAACATATTTTTTCCATCCCATTGATTTTTCTAGAAACACCTGAGAAGGTTAAGTCTCTCTTTTTAGTGTCTATTTTGAACCTGAGATCAGTCATTCTGGAGCAACAGTTCATAAGCCTATGCTCGGCTGTATCAGCAGGAGAGTAGGGAGGTGATCTCTAAGCCTATGCTCGGCTGTATCAGCAGGACAGTAGGGAGGTGATCTCTTAGCCCTACCTGCTCGGCTGTATCAGCAGGACAGTAGGGAGGTGATCTCTTAGCCCTACCTGCTCGGCTGTATCAGCAGGACAGTAGGGAGGTGATCTCTTAGCCCTACCTGCTCGGCTGTATCAGCCGGGCAGTAGGGAGGTGATCTCTTAGCCTGCTCGGCTTCTTTACCTCTGTCTATCCTTTCACTCCTAACTCGGAAGGACTTTTCTGATTTAACCAACACACTAAACTGAGGTTTACAACAACCCTTACTCACGGTTTGTTTAGACGATCAAATTAGTGGATGGAGTGTTGTTTAAAGACGCATGGCGTGGATGGTGATACGTGAGCGAGTGTGTTTGTTTGAGAGTTTTGTGTCGATTTAAGACCGAGGATTTGCTCAGATTCAGTGGTGCTGGTAGGTTCAGCAAGGACCATTGTAAGCTGCTCTATTCTCCATTGACCTTTCACTATTCATCCACATGTGTCATCTTCGCAGCACATCTAAGGTCTATGTCTGGATATGTACAGGCTCCAATGTCTTCTATGTATGGTGTGTGTGTGTGCGTATGTCTGTGTGTGTACAGGCTCAAATGTCTTCTATGTATGGTGTGTGTGTGTATGTCTGTGTGTGTACAGGTGTTTTTGTGTGCTGCCGTTTTCTTCGCTCATTCTAGTGCTGTGAAGCGCAGTTTGTGTGTTGCTGCTTCTCTCCTGCTGCTGTAGAAACACTTCAGTACCCAAGCTGCTGCCCTGTTACCTCATTCCCTCCTCACTACTTCCTCTGTGACACAAAAACATGAACCCTTTCTGCCTCACATGACACGCCCGCCCTTCACCGACCTCGCCCAGTACTGCAGACATTTGACGTTAAAACAATTGCACAAAGCCTACCCCAAAGTAATTGATTATAAAATTGTATAATCGATGACTTTGGCCTACTGCAGTGGATATAGAAATATGTTCGTGGTTGTATTGGTGGGAAAGCACATAATTACTATTCTCAGCATATTTATAGTACTTTGTACGTGGGTAAAATAAATAATAATGTCACAGGTTTTGCAAATGTTTACAACTGTGCCATTTGGCAATAGATAAATCTGGGAAAAGTAACAGAAAAATAATTCTGTTTTGGGGAAAAGCACTCATTATTTATTAATAAATGAATTACAGTAACTTAAGGTGTGCCTACACTTTGCCAGTGGAAATTACCTCAGAATCATTTTGTACACATCGGGAAAAGTTAGCTTAGTTTCTCACAAATTGTGTCTACCTCGTTCAAGTCAACAACTTCTTGCTTCGCCGTTTTATTAAGAAACTCTTGGCAGAGACTGTGGGGTGTGGACTTGCAGTGGCCTGGTTCTAATTGTTCTCGTTTATCTGGTCACCGTCTCTGCCGGTGGCCAGGCCAAGGAACTGCCCACCTACAAGGACAACGACTTCATCAACGACGGACAGAAAATCTACATCGATGAGGAGAACAAGGCCTTGTTCCTGGAGAAGCTCAGGAAAGATGTTGAGGTAAGAATTCTGCAGTAGCCAGTATAGCTCCCAGGTTTGACTCGCTTGCCACTCTATTGAGCACCCTCATGTTGCTTTCTGCTGCCACCACCCTAGTTTCTGGCCCAGCTTAAGCTGATGGACTACAGTCTCCTGGTGGGCATCCATGATGTGGAGCGGGCTGAGCAGGAGGAGGTGGAGAGCGAGGACAACGAGGGGGAAGACGATGGGGAGAGTGATGGAGGGGGCATCGGAACGCCCCCAGACAGCCCCAGCAACACCTTGGACAGCACCAAGCCCCTCTCCCCTGGAGAGTTTGACCCCACCATAGATGTTTACGCCATCAAGAGCAATGAGAGTAGGTGTCAATGAGTTGTAACAGAAAGCCTTGTTAGAGGGGTTTGCTTAACTCGACTTTCCATACATGTCTGGCAAGCGGCCAGGTTCCTATTTATGCCTTTCATTGTTTAGGCAGTAATGTGTGGGTCAGTAACGTGTGTATCAAGTGCAAAGTATCAAAGACTTACGCCAAGGCCGCGGTGTCATCCAAGATTGCAGGGGAAAAAGCGATGTTGGAGAAGAAGAATTTTGACTTGACTCATTGTTGAACTCATTCGTGCAAATTACCAGGTTGTTCTGAGTGCACACACTCAATGTAGTTCCTTTGGACAGTTTTGAGTGCAGAGGTCAAACTGCTTAAATATTATTTAGTACAAGAAATTACAATAGCTAAATGTATGTGATTTGTGATGCACATCCTCAAAAGAGTCACTGAAGTGTCTGTCAAAAAAAAAAATGCTACATTTGGCAGCAAAGCGGTTACCACAAAAACAGGTCCTCGGCTTTAAAGAATTTTTAGGAAGAACGTTTTGTTCATATAAAGATGTAATCCCGTGGGTGTTGTGTTACACTACAGGTGCTCCGAGGAAGGAGGTGTACTTCATGGCTATCATAGACATCCTGCAGCATTATGATGCCAAAAAGAAGGCTGCGCATGCCGCAAAGACTGTCAAACACGGGGTATGTTGTGACGTGTGTTTATGATGTCAGTGGCTTGTGCTGTGTGTGTGTGTGTGTGTGTGTGTGTGTGTGTGTGTGTGTGTGTGTGTGTGTGTGTGCGTGTGTGTGTGTGTGTGTGTGTGTATGTGTGTGTGTGTGTGTGTGTGTGATTGTAGAGAAGCTGCATTATGAACAACAGGTGATGGTGGTTATAGTGTATATGTTTTCAGCTTTATAACATGTCCATAGAGTGACTGTTGTTTACCTGTGTTTTGCTACAGGCGGGAGCTGAAATATCCACAGTGAACCCTGAGCAGTACTCCAAGAGGTTCCACGACTTTATCACCACTATCTTGTCATAGCCCCCCAGAGTGAGTGAGTGAGTGAGTGAGTGAGTGAGTGTGTGTGTGTGCGCGTGTGTATGTTTGTGTGCGAGCGAGAGAGAGAGTATTGGGCACAGGGGCACGTGAAGGAGAGAATAAAAGTGAGGCGATGGAGAGAGAATCATTTTGAAGATGAGAAGAGTTGCGTTGGCTTGTATCAGTCTCTCTCCGTCACTTGCTCTCATTCGCTTTCTCTTGGGGGCTGTCTCTGCAGTGTTGCCCTGGCGTGCAGCTAAAACCATAATTCGTTTACATTTAACTTCTTTGTTGGTTTAGTGTTCGTTTTGTTACTTTGGATCATAGGGGTGCGAAAACAGAGCGGTTGTTTTAGTCATTACTTTTTATAACGTGTTATTTTTGCTCTATTATTCATTTTGGGAATATGGCTTTTTTTTATTGCCTCAAACACATTGACCCCATCCTGCAGTGTTTCCGTTTGTTGTTATTGTGTATGTTTTTTTGTTTTGTTTTGTTTATTGGTTGCTCTTTGGCTTCCCCGTCTAAGTCAAATGTTATATGGGGGTTGTTTATTGTGAAGCTAAATGCAGTTCAGTGAATTGCTGTTGTGACGTCACTCTCTCTCTCTGGAAGTAGTACAGGGCTGAACAGGAGGTGTACAAAAATAATTCAATCACGAGCCTCATCTAATGCAATCTCTTCACTTCAAGAGGTAGGGAGCTGTCTTCCAATAGGCCAACAGCCGGAACACCCAATTGCCATGAGATGTGCTTTGCCAAATAAATCTATCTTCCTATTGGTTCCCTCATCTATAACCTGTTAGCCCGTCACCCAAAAAACATTTTCTTCCTCTACTATTCTTGTTGTAAGAACTTATCGGTTTGCTTTCTGCTGTAAATCCATGCGCCCCTCCAGTGATTTACACGCTGCTCCAGTGTGTTCACGCAAAAAACATATCCCCTCTATTTTCCATTTGCAACTGTCCGTTCGTTTGTTTTCCTTCGTGTAAACTTAGTGAAGCACTTGTAAAGACAAGAAGCTATTGGTGGCAGAAAAAATGATTATAGGGAAGAGAGATTCCTAATGACAATACTTTAAATAATGTAATTGTCTTATTGTGGTCCCTGTCACTCAACAGATAGAACAGAATCCAGAGAAGACGTCTGGATTGATGACAGTGTCTGTGTGAATCTCCATAAACCCATAACCTTCTTTTGTCATCAGCACCTTAAACAAAAAAAAAAAAATCAACGTTGCACTATTTATTTCTTAAGGCTAGGACTTTTTGATCTGTTACATATGACGAAAAAAAAAAAAAAGCTTTGTTTGGCATTATACAACGCAGCTCTTGAAAGCCAAGCCCCAACCCTCTACCAAAAATACATCTTGTGGCTCTAGAAAAAGTAGTGGCAATTAGCAATATTTTGTAGGGAAGAGGGCTAGTGTTTGCCTCACGGCGTACACCTATCCAACACTGTCCGAGATGCAATGTGGTAGTAGGAATGGGCTTGGACCTGAGCGGCACCGTTTGTGTTGTTTTGTGCAGTCAGAACAACCCGACGCCGCGGTTTACCTCTGGCATCGTACCAGATCACCCCTGCTCGCAGACGGGGGGTGTTTCAGTGTTTAAGAGCAAAAGGACGAGTAGCTGGGATGTCCCTCAACCCTGTCCGTTTTCTCCTTGCTTCTACTCCCATAGCTAGTCAAATGTCCATGGCTGTTGTGATGTGTTGTGTTTGATGTTGTCATTGTTGAAAGGTGGTTTATTTGTGTTTCGAAATTAGGTAGGTTTTCAATACATACGGTAAGGTTTTTGTATATTTTGCACAAGACAAACGGAACCAAATGATATGCATTCGAATCCAATTGGTTGACACGGTCTTAACAAGGGAAACGCAATATACATGTTTTTAAGTAAGAAGAGTTTGTGTGTGTGATGTGTCAGTTATGGGTAACCAACTAAAAATGAGTAATGTTGTCCTCCCTGACTATTCTAAATCCATGCAAAAGCTTCCATTGCGATATATTTGTTTAGATATAATAGATTATATTCACATTTATATTTTTACATTGCATTTTAGTCATGAAAGATAGTGTATTTTAACACACCACTCTTGGGAGTGAATGACAGTGTTTTGGTAAATGAAGAATGCTATTGCTTAAAAATTGTACAATGCATACTATGTACGTACTGTAAAAAAACAGCAAATGCATGTCGCAAATCTCAGTTTCTTTTTCTGTTTTCCTCTGTTCATGTCATCAGTAGAACAGTTGAATACACACTCGCTAGTCAGTTTTCACCATGCTTCAAACTTTGTTTTCATTGTATACACTGTGCAAGAGTTGTGCCTTTATACTCCAATATATTTAATTTTGTATTTTTAATCTTTATTTTTTTTTAAGGCTAAATGTTTTTGTTTTTTTTGTAATAGGTTTACTTTGAATCAGCCCCCAGACTTCTTTTGTGTTTTTTGTTCTGTTGTTATTGAATATAGCTTATACATTTGACTTTTTTCTGGCATTTTACTTGGAAGGTGTTTGTTAATCTCCATTGCCACAGTAAATATTAATTATTTCCCCTGACAACTTCCTGTGCCATCATTGGTAGCGCCTTGCTTCAGTTACACTTCAGATAATATATCCCTTGGCTGTGCATTCAATACATTGTGGGCTACTTGGCTTATAAAATCCATTCAATTTACTAAAATGGCTACTCCCATGTAGGCACAGCCTGGTGTACTTTGTAGATAAGATAAGCCCTTTATATATTATTTTGTGCAAACCCCTCATCCCACACTGGTCTTGTCTCAGTAGGGGATGTGTGTATGCACATTGTGGCAGTGGAGTGTGTGCATTAATGTGACTGTTGTGGTGGTGTTTTGTTGTGCTTATCCTGACAGCTTATTCTAAAACTCAGGAGTCTGCTCTCATCCCTCTCACCTGTTGTCCCATGATAAAGGCTACTCATTGATAACCAGATTCAAGGTCAGAATATCTCACAATATCAACCTCCTTAGGGGGATGATAGGTTAGCTGACTTTATATCAGTAGTTCAATTTGCTGTCACTCAACGGGCTAAATGTATTTTATCCTTATACATACTGTATAGAGACACTTTCTACTGTCAGAAAGGATAGGGGAACAGAATTCACTTTAAATCTACTTGGCTCTGGAAGCCTCCTGTAGTGAGAAATACGCAAGCTTAAATATCCTGAGCATGCTCGGAAAAGGACTGTTTTGCTCCAGAAAGATCCGTCGATCCATAAGAGATTGATGCAATTGAAATACCTTTTCAAGACTCAAAGCATAGTGAAAGCAAACCTTTGGCTGGCTAATCTAAACCTCTTTATTGGTGTGGCCCTCAGCGCTCCTCTAGTCCTCACATTGACCTTCACGTTTTTGCCAAAAGCAACATGCCATATTTTGGGCATCTATTGACGGTTAAACTATCCATTCGCTTGAAAATGATTGTACTGTGTATCTTGTTTTTGTGTTTATTTGAACATATATGCATCTGGGAGAAGTTTTCAGAACAGGAGCTTTAAGGTGTGGATCACTTGGTCCAGCTCTAAGTTAAAAAAAGAACACTTCTGTGTATGTGAAGTTTTGATGGGCATAATACGGACATGGGACAGAAAGAATCTGCAGGGGTAGGTATAGTTTTTGAAGAGAAAAAATAACGAAATTTTGAAAAAAGCTCATATCTTCTTAACAGTTAAAAAATATTGTAAATTGAATATTAACTTTAAGATATTTTCTTAGAAAGGACCTTGCTGATTCTATCTCCACCCAAAGTAGGCCTATACTTGTAAGCATTGCTAAAGCGTTGTGTGACTGTGTGCGTGTTTATTGCTGTATGCCATTTGACGGGAGTTCCTTTTCCTGTAAGAGGCCAATTCATATTCCATGGGGCTTATTGTCATACACATAATGATATTAATATTGATGATCATTATAATAATAAACTCCATTCCATGAGCATTCTCTCAAACCAATAAAGCACTTGGTCTGCTTAAACTAAGTCTGTGTTTTGAGTTTCTTAAGATATTTTTGATAGTTTTTCCTTTTTAATAAATTGGCAATTGTATTGTTCCAGGTATGCAACTCTACTGTCCTGTTAATATACGACCACAAATAGACACATCATGTAGGCTTTAGAGATGACCACATTAGAAACATAAACTCACACTAAAACTAATCCACTATGCCAACAAGGATTCAAGTTTTGGATGCAACCACTCATGTAAACCCAAGGCCTAAAGTGGATTAATTACTTGTATTTAGTGGTCTTTGAAAATATATCATGGACAAACTCTTGATTCTACAAATTTCTAGTGGTAATTATTTCAGATAATAGAAATCAATAGAAATCTTGAAAATGATACTTCAACAATGCAGCCATGTCCTTAAAAAATCTAACGGTTATTCTAAAAAAAAAAAAACGCAATCACGATCGAAAGCTGCTTTGATTGGGCACCAAGTCAATGTCACTCGGACTACTTTACGTTGCATTCCCACTGAAGGAAGGTATTCACGTAATGCAAGAGTGCTCCAGCTAGATTCCTGAACAAATACTACAGCAGTGACCCCGTTGACGGCGCCTCCATGACACTAACGGCAACGATCTATTTAGTTAAAATATATAACCTAAACATTTTCAGAACAAAACTATTGTCTGAAGGTTATTAAATTAAGACAAGGAATTTTTGGTTTTGTTACCAAGTAACTTAATGTCTGCGGATATCATAAAACTGGGCATATATGCACTATAAATCTGCGAAACTTCTATATATTTATACAACGATTAGCAATTGGACTCAATGAACACTGTTGCATTGTGAAGTAAGCCTGGACATTTTTTTTAAACTACATGGCATGGATTGTAGCGTGTGGACAAGCTGTGATACTCATAGACACCGGACAAGGCAATGTACCAGCTTAATTGATTAGACCCTATACTCGCATGATTTTGAAGATTACATTTTCAAATAGAACAAATTACAAAAATATGTCGATGGGCATGGCTTTTTCACTACAGCTGTAATTGTAACATCCATGTTGACCGGAATTTCGAGGTTTTAAAGGTGAAAAGGATTCAGGTCATTGGCCTAGCAGAAAGCCACAAGGACTATTGCCATTTTCTATATGTAGGCCTTGGTCTCCTTGGTCATATATTTTCCCATTCTCTGCCTAGTATATACTGTTTATAAATACCTTGTTTTTTATTTAAGGTTTGTGTGTTACAGAATTAAAGTAAAATGCAAGAAAACCCATAACCCAAGATCTTCACAAGATTGTATTCTGTATATCTATACTGTCTGTATCTCTAGTCTACAAACATTAAACATTTTAAAATAAATATAACCCTTGTTCTGTTAATCTTTTAATTATTTTTATTTATTTATTTATACAGGGTTGGTCGACTGAGACATTTGCATCTCTTTTGCTGCATGTGCCCTGTTCACGAGGCACTCTAAACAAATTATACAAATGTGTTACGATCCGTCCCACACAAAACCCCACGGTTGGTCGTCCACAAAGGAGGAGCTCAACACATGATGCATAACGGATGCTATTGATTGAGAAGTCCCCTTTGGGGATGGGTTGGTAGGTGGTGGCAGGCGACGGCAGCCAAGACGCGGGGGAGGAGGGCGTCTTTATTATGGGTAATTTATCCCCGTTTCGATGGAGGTCATGCTGACTGGCAACGAGACGTTTGGCAGGTGCCAATCTAACTGTTGAACCAGTAGGCCTAATCTTCTTATATTTTACAGTGCTTGAAGGCTTGGCTGTAAAGTAGGTCTAAATCGTTTGGCACTACTTGCTCTGAAAAATGCCAATCCATAGATAAATTAAAAATTTGACTGGTTACTCAGGTTCTCAGTATAGTACATCATAACTTTCGCAGATAGGCCTTTACATTGATATAGGGGAACTGCTTGATCTTAAGTTAAACAGGAGCATTGCCTTATAGCCTAGAAAAAACAAAACTAGTCAGTGTCATGTTAGAGTTAGAGAGTCTGCGATCTAGGGTGACATTTCACCTGTATAAAACATGTTTGCCACTTTCGCATAGGGGGCGCTCCTTCTGCATTCAAAGCTGGGTTGGAAGGTTGACCCAAAGATTTTTTAGCTCAAGCAATTTTCAACCGAAGATTTAGATTGTGTAAGGATTTCTGTTTTAAATTGTAAATCCTGGTTGAACTCTATGGTTGGAACTCAAATCGCGCGAATATAGTTTTGCACTTCGTAGGCTATAGGCCTATAATTTGATCATGAACCCACACCATCAGACGCCTAGCAACATTAGCAAGCCAATAATAATAATAAAAAAAATGTCCCTACTGAAAGGGTTGAATTAAAACTAAAACCATAATTCGAACGCAATGATATTTTTGATTTGTAGTGCCCTATAGTTTACCAAAAATATTTTCCTCCATGAGAAATTTTACTGCAATGTCGGTTAAACTAAATTATGTTCTTTTTGGTCAAATATTCATCATATTAATCAAAATGGGGACCAACTAGTGAGAACATCGCTGGATATACAAACAAAGAGGGATCATTCACCATGTGCATCACAGCTGTTGAAACGGTAGAGGCATCCGAGGTAGTTCGGAAACATATCCGCCAGATGGCAGTATAAGCTTTGGAAACGAGCTTTGGAAACGAATTTTAGTGTTGCGGAAATAACTCAAAAAATGTATCCTGTACAGGGAACGTTTAATGGATGTAAAATATTAAATATTCATCAGACGATACCTATTTTACTGCTATATTATCATACATTTAATTTAAAAAGAGCGATTTGGGATTCTTAAGCAAATCTCAAAATTATTTAATAAAATAAAACATGACCTGATAAATTAAGACCTCATAGATACTCCAAAAACAGACGCCATAATTTAGAAGTTGTACAATGGTTAAACACTAGGCCACTGATTTTCATATGGAAAAAAAAAATCTATAGGCTACTATATGAAAGACCATGCACTTAATATGTACTCACTACTCACACTTACATTTTGGCCATCTTGACACATTGGATAGAGCTCACTCACAATAGCCTTCATTCAACTAGTCGTAATCCACAAACACCTACATAAACATTGCTGTGATGAAACATGGTTTAATATATTATTCATACACTGCTGCATTTTTAAAGTTCATAAAATGATCAGATTCAATGAAATGGTCATGGCCCTCCTGTGTGTTTAAATCCTCAGGCAGGCTGGAATTTCTCTACTCGTTCCAAAAGTGCCTCTGAGTACCCTGGGGAGTAGTACCTATAGAACAGATAGAAGTGTCACTTTATAGCATGCAGCTATGTTTGATACAAGACTACCTTGATAAAATTGTGGGTTCGTTTTGTGTGTGTGTGTGTGTGTGCATGTGTGTGTGCGTGCGTGCATGTACCTGACAATTTCCTCAGGGTAGCAGTTGTTGATGGTGTTGATGTAGTCCTGAAGGTCAGATCCTGGATCGGCCTTGATCTCCTGGACTTTCTTCATTCCACCGCTTGTCACAAATAGGCGCCGGGCCTTACTATCCCGGGGCAGCACCTGGAGAGAAAGGGAACACAGAGTTTGATCAGAGTTGGACAGCGTGCCTCTATAGAGAACAGTGCGAATCACGTTTAGATCAAGACCCATTGACAGTTCTGTTCCAAAATGTCTCACCGATCATCAAAATGACATTATCGTTAAGAGTTAGGTATGCAAGGTAATGTTAGCCCATTGTCAGGGACACTCATGGATGGTAAAGGTTAAAGGTTGTGCTGGTGACGGCACCCCACCTTGCTAAACTGTCCGACTACATATTTAAGGATATTGCTGGGAGCTTCGTAGAGAAGAGGTTCCAGTGCAGGGAGATAGGTGCATGTCTGGAGGATGCTCTTCAGAGCCTTCTTTGCCTAAGGTGGGAAAAAAAGAAAGGAAAAGGGGTAGCGATCATCTCTTGGAAAACAAAAGACACAATTGAAACCTCTTCGCTCCAGAGCTGTCAAATCCACACTGAACGGCTGCCTCTCTTTGCCTCATATCTCAGTGGTCTGTTTCATGTAGCCTGACCTTACCTTGACCTGGAGGTCCTTGGAGCTCTCCGTGTCCATGTAGAGAGCCAGCAGCTTGGGCAGCACATTGGCAGTGGCCACGGCCCTGGCGTGCTCTGGGGTGTGCCGTCCGATCTGGCCAAAGGCCCAGGCCGTGGCAGCCTGGATGTGTTCCTCGGTTTCCTCAGACAGGCAGATAGACAGCTGGGGAATGCCCTACAGGTCAGAGGGACATGCAGCATGGGTGAGTGGGGCAAGGAAAACCATGAAATGGAGGAGAGGCTCGCTCCAGTTCGAGAAATGGGGTGGTGGGGGGGAAGGGAAAGGATAAACAAAAAGCTGAAAAATACATAAAGGAGTGCTGAATAGGTAGTATATTCATCATAGAAAAGATGGACAGACTGAAAGCAGGCACCTTGGAGACGATGACAGCCATTGCCAGGTTTTCAGAGTGAGCCGCCACATATCCTAGCATCATGATCCCTGGCAACCGCATGTTACCACGGCAATCACTTAGGTAGTCTATCACTGCTGCCACACCGCCTGCGTTCACAATCAACTGAGACAGCTGCACACCCACACACAATCACACACACCAACACACATAGAGACACAAAAGTTGACCTCATCCTAGTTTTTAAATGTACCTATGCAACTAACTTTGGTATTGGTCAAGCATAAACTTGAATGTGTGTGGGTGTGTGTGTGTGTGTGTGTGTGTGTGTGTGTGTGTGTGTGTGCGTGTGTCATTTTTCAAAAATCAACGCTAGAATAGAATTCTGAGTATACCTCAGGCGTGTGTTTGGTGATCTCCCTCATCAGCGTGGTGACATTCTTCCTGACATACTCGTCAGGGTCTCGAAGGCAGCCCAGGACGCTGGGGAAGATTTCAGCTTCCAGAACAATCTCAGCCAGGTCCACAGAGTGCTTACTGATTTGGCTCAGGGCAGAAAACACCTGCCTCTGGAGAATGGAGAACAGGGGGGGGCAGGTGAGCAGCAGAGCGGAAAGAACAGGATACGAAGATGAGAATAAAAGTAAGGGCTATATTAAACAAAGTTGCCAAACAAATATCTCAAAACTTCATGTTACCTATGCTTCTGTTAAAAATTTTAACATTTTACCAGAGGCAAGCAATACTTAGACAATGTCAATACCGTTTACAATAGACTAGTCTGCATGTTGCAGCTTAAATAATAGCACATCTTTAATAAGATATTTCCCTATGAATGACGTGGAGAGTATAGTTTACCATCCCAGTCCAACTACCTTTAGTTTGGCATCTGGGTTCAGAACCATCTGTGCAAGGTGCGCGATGGCCCCTGTGTCCACCACAGTCTGGGCCAGCTCTGGGGAGTGCTTAGCAATGTCGCTGAGGGCCGAGGCAGCGATGCGTTTAAGGGCAACCTCCGGTTCCTGGATGCACAGCACCAGCAGAGGAACAGCCCCAGCATCAACTACCTCCTGAGACAGATCTACAAAAGAACAGGTCATCAGTGATCAAGATTTGTGTGTTTGTGTGTGTGTGTGTTGGGGGGGAGGGGGGGTGGGGCTGTGCTTGTGTTCACGCCTGCTATTGAGTCCTTACGTGCGTTATGCCGTGCAATGTAGCCCAGAGCCCAGGCAGCAGCCTCCTTCACCCCAGGGTCAAATTCCTCCAGAGAGACGACCAGAGCATGCAGCGCCCCACAGTCCACTACAGCCTGGGCAAGGGCTGGGGAGTGTTTAGCCACCGCACGCAAAACAAACGCTGCTGCTTTCTTGTAGAAACGCTACCAGCACATAAAATGGGGCACAATAAGAGCCTTTTCAGAGTGTGTAGACGTGGTCATCAACTAACAGAAAGCTTTCCCCTCTCCTCTGCCGGCCTGGGTATTACATGATACCAGTAAGAGGGCAAATATCAGAATAAAGCTACAGTGTCACGGGCCAAATTCCTATTTAGTCCTACTTGCTTTAAGTCTACCTAGTTCTGTGACTGTTATGTCAGGGTGAGAGGTGAAAAATGGGGTGAATACACACACACACACACACACACGCACACAAATATAGGCTCTGACAAACACTTTAAACCACCAGTCACAGAATACAGATATTTTCAGTAAAAACTATCAACAAGTGAATTTGTTGAATGTAACTAACGTTCTGCTCTGCCAAGGAGTAGACCAGCTGTGGGAGGATATCTCCCCTCACAACAGCCTGTGCAAGATCATCATTGTGGTTGGCTAGGCGGCCCAGTGCCAGGGCTGCTGTCTGCTGGATGGTGGGAACCACATCCAACAATAGAGGTCTCAGCAGAGACATCACACCTGGGAAGCAATAAGAGGAAATGGCCTGTTTATTTATACATAGATGTAGATATAACTGTTTAACGCCTGTGTGTGTGTGTGTGTGTGTGTGTGTGTGTGTGTGTGTGTGTGTGTGTGTGTGTGTGTGTGTGTGTGTGTGTGTGTGCGCGCGCGCGGTTAAGTTATGCAATATGCAAAAATGGAATAGAAAAAACTTCATTAATTGTTCGCTAGGTTACCTGCATTTTGTAAAGTTTCGATATTTTGGGTTCTTGTTGCAAGTTCGGCAATGGTCTGCACAAACTGTGTCCTTGATTTCTGATACTGCTCGAACGCTGAAAAAACATAAATTATATTTTATTTTTACAAAGACAGCTAGGTAACATAACCGTAATATTATTTTAGGTTAGAGAAAGATATGATATGAAGCCGGCAATGGCGTTACCTTGCAATACCTGTCTTTGACTCATGATTAAATATCGATAGAGACCGACTCTGCGAAATGAAAGTTCAGATAAAGTTATACCTAACCTTAGCTACACGACAAAAGTCTGTCTGTTTCAAGGGAATTTGGCTTTAATCCGACATCGAGCTCAAAGTAGACTATGATTTTTTATATAGCGTCAGCTAGCGTTTGCTAGAAGGCAGACTTTGAATGTTTGTGTGTTACTGTTGCCTTAGAAACAAACCGGAAGTACATTTGGTGCACTCCTTGGGCTTGTTTGAAAACCGCGTCTGTGATTCGAGTTTTCCTGATTAGGAAAACCAGGATTATAAATTTAGGATTAGGCTAATTATTTATTTTGGTATTATTAATATTAGTTTATGTGGGCCTATTTATACATGGTTAGCCTAACCGACTGAGACTATATTTTTCCAGCAGTCCGCTGTTTAAGGCAGAATATATATTGCTAAATTACAAAATAATACACAAACAAAATATTATATTATATTTTATTATATTGCAAAACAATAGAAATGTGTTACAAGATTTACAATAGGCCTACAGTAGACTTTAGGCTACAATAGTTAGGTTTCAACCAGAACTCTACTTTCTTAGCCTATGTGGTGTAGGCCCACAATGATGAGTTCTGAAACTATCCCCAGTTACAAAACACACAAAGTACTGTGGTAAACTGCTTCAAGAGATTTATGGTTAATCGTTGGGACTGCATGCATACACATTATCACCATAGTTTTTTTGTCAAGGTAAAAACTATGTGCTCTTCGCCTTAATCTTTGGGAGTTCAGTCACTTGAGATTTAAATGACTTTCCATCTATTGAGTTTAGGCCCTATTTGTAAACTGCAACACGCTCAATGTGGGGTCCAACTGGGTGCAAATGTTATTTGCTTTATAATCTGAGTTTTTGGCACGTGAGAAAAGAAAATATTTGCTCTTTGACTTATTACGGATTAATTTGAGATCTTTTAGTGACTTCTGTACACAATGAAACGGCCTGAGGTTTGACATTGCCTGTTCTATAGCCTATTAATTGAGGCAGTAGACCTATCTCAATGCTTTTGAAAAATATTTTTGTTAAATAATCTCTACAGACAGTTTTTTAGATAGACTGGCGACCTGTCCAGGGTGTACCCCGCCTCTCGCCCTGTGTCCGCTGGGATAGGCTCCAGCCCCCCCATGACCCTGTACAGGATAAGCGGTAAAGTTAATGGATGGTTGGAGACAGTTTTTTAAATAAATTTTTATATAATAATTAGGCTACATAATTATAATAATTACAATTAAATGCCAGCAATTTCAGTCGATATATTGGTCGAAATTTCAATGGTCAAGAAAGCGTGAATAATTTATTTGGCTTCTGTTTCGTGGTCCAGACCAATTGCAGTTGTTAAACCTAAGTCAGAGAAATTTAGGCTAATTCTTCAGGAAAGTAGATTTTGTTAACTTTTGTTGCTTTTGTTTAAGTGTTATTTTCAATTATTTCAATGTAATTGATTGATTTAGCATGTTCTGATCATCATTTTAAGTGGACCTTTCCATTTGAAGCGCCATTGTGTAAGGGGGAATATTAATAAGTGACGTGGCTATGCATGTGACCACTTTGGCACATGTTAAGCGCTTGAAAATACATTGTTACAAACACAGGCGATACAACAAGGAGAAAATATAAATTTACGATAATGGACAATGTCTAATATAATTTTTGCCTGATGCAAAACAAAATGTTGCAAAATAGCATGATGTTTTCTAATTTTAAGATGTCCAGCCTGTGAAAAGCTTTTTTTTTTTTTTTTTATCCTTTGAAATGAAACTTGTAGGCTGCAATATGTGCATCCCGTCATAGGTCAGCAGCCAAATGCGTTGTCAGCCAACCAAGCACTTTAAATCCGTGCCAATATTTTTGGAGAGCCTTGCTCACTGAGAGAATGTGGGTTCTTGACAAGTATTGAAACAGTATGTACAATCAGTCAAGAGTGCGATTTTATTTTATTTTATTTGAGAAATAAAACTCCACATCCCCTGGTAACCGGGGTCAAGACTATTTCATTTCGTTTTCTCTACAACACAAAAACACACACAATTATTCCTTAGTGTTTATTAGAATTAGGCCCATAATATAGATATTGCGGATTGCGGTGAAGTACATGAGTGTAGGCTATTAAATCAATAGTTTCAACATAAAGGCCCTCGGCGATATTCTTCAAGTTAAAATTCTAGCCTTTGTCATTTTTACAAATCAATTGTTACGTTTTGTGCAAATAAATAGTTCAGAAATAAAAAATGTAATATAGGCTATTTTGCATTTTTATTAGATGTTCTAGATTAAGGCCTATTAATATTACGCTCTTGAAACATGCCTCAATCAAAGAACCATCCCGATTTAATTACTTAAAATGCAGCTGTCTTTGAGGCTCAAAGTTTGAGCGAAAACCAATAAAAGTGAACACGAACGTCCTGCATCTTGGAATTGCTGCAATGGTTTAGAATTTACTTTAAGATGTGTGTGTACTTTCAACGCTCAAAATCTTTATGCATTTTTTTTTAAACAAATTATATTTAAACTGTTATGGCAGTTAATTCAAACGAGATAAAGCGTGCAGGAAGGGTTCCAACATTGACAGTTAATTATTTTTTATCTCAACTAAAAAACGAATCTCAGGTCTTAGAGGCTAATTCTTCTAGTTTTTTTAGTTTGTTAGGCTACTTTGTTTTTGTTTTGTGTTTTTTAATTACATTAACCTTGAATGTTGTCGTTTGTATAATTTGATACAGTTTTAATTATATTTTCGCATTCAGTGGGCCTACACATAGTTCTTTCTTGCCTATCTTTGTTAAGAAAATTGCTGTAAATAAAGATGCATATTAAATTATTTGACAACAAAACTCTTAATCGCTCACTCTCACAACTGTGAAAGCAAGTTCTGTTCCACATTTTTGTTTTGTTTTTGTCAGTATTTATGGTAGCCTTTGCAATCAAAACAAATCCTGAATCCCATTAAAACATTATTTTTAGTTAATTTATATGCACCATGTTGCAAATCAACTAAACGTATAGGCCTACTATATAGGCCTATATAACGAATTGTTTATTCTAATACCAAATATTATTTAGTCACACTACAATTATTCAATATTCCATGCATAGGCCTACATGTCATGAAAATCCTTGTTTCTCAGCCGTTTAACCGTTAAATGTGTTTCTCACATTGGTAACCATGTGTCTAAAACAGAGCAAGTTGCTTTGCAAAAAAAAATAAACATCGGTAGGCCTTCTCTAATTATGTAGGCCTACAGCGGGTGGATTATGTTAGAATATTATTCAAACCAGTAGCAGCGGTAACTAATGTATGCCTACGTATAAGTAATCTATTCTAAACGGATTGCTAATGTTGTAAAATGATGTCCATGCGCATTCGCTGTAAAATTCAATGTCCCTCAGTTTCGCTTCGGCAGAAAAAAAAATTAAAACCCACAAGTTTAACAGATTTCTATTAATGTATTTATAAAAAAATGTTTATGTATTGTATGATTTATAAATACAATAAGACCATATAACATCTGAAATGTTCTTTGAATTTGTATGCTATACTTCAACAAAACAAAAATAATAGCCTACTCTACGCATGGTCATCTTAAAAGGGTATTTTTTTTCTAGAAAGCATTTTCTAAAATACAACTGAAAGGGTTTTTGCTCGATCTGTTTGCACTTAACCTATAGTCGTGGAAAGGCTTAGGTCAAAGGGCACGAAACAACCTTAATCCAATCGGATTTCTTATTTTTTTTACCATGTTAAACACACTAACTAGGGTACAGGATAAAGGACACACCAACAAAATTATTATATACAC
>JAPMUY010005795.1:0-41112 GCA_026901105.3 Galaxias olidus | reverse complement strand
GGGGGTGGGGGGGGGGGGGTTGTGTGTAATGTGAACTGACATGTGATAATCCAAAAATCCATAACGATTATGAATGTTGTCATAATTTAAGCATGAAGCAGTCATGTTACAAGTAAACGAAAGACTCAGTACCTAAGGGTGAACTGCTAAATTATGTTTCCTGATCTCTCGTGCCTAGCCTATGCAGCTATCAAGTGACCAGTGAACGAAAGACTTAGACCTGAAGATCCATTCGGGGGGTGAACTAATCTTTTGAACAAATTACCCAGACAGACCCGAAAACCCAGTCGAGGGGTGAACTACTCATTTCTGTTTCCTGTCCTGTCTTTCGAGTCTTTCGTTTACTTTTCACGTGACTGATAGAAAACAGAAATGATTGAATTGGTTCACAAATTATTATTACTGGTTTTGGGTCAGTTTTTTTTCTTCTGTTTTTCACTTTACAGTTTACAGTCAAATCAAACCAAAAAACAACCAGTTTATTATATTAGACAGCTTATACTGCAGTATTGTGTGATTTAGTTGTAGTTCGAGTGTGATTGTTGTTTGGCTGTATGGGACAACCTGATTTTAAATAAATACATCTTAAAGTTACATAAATATTGTGATTTTTTGGATAAATACAACACATCACGTTTCAGTAAAGGAGTATTTTGCAACTGCTTTGAGGTGACTTAATTATCACAGTGAGTGAATCGGCGCAGTCGTAACTACATAACTATGGCGAACTAAACATTTCTCTTTTCTATGCCGAGCTATCACGTGAAAATTGAACGAACGACTCAGACCCGAAGACCCAGTTGAGGGGTGAACTATTCATTTCTGTTTCCTATACTAACTATGCTGAAAGAAATTAACGAATGACTCGAACACAACTGTTGTTGCGCATGCGCAACCAAAATGAAGGGAATCTCTCTCTGAGACTACTCGTTAGTCCCGAGTCATTTTAAACATTCGTTCAAAATTAACGAATCGTTCATGAACGACACATAAAAAAGCGCTGCTTCTGCTGCTTATTGTTGACCGCGTCACCGAGTCCCGCCATATATCGAGGATCGGTTTGGCTTTCCATAATCCAGCAACTGACCAGACTGGCAAATTCAACGATCGTCCAGCATGGTGTCCGGTAGCAACCCTCCACGTGTAAGTGAAACTTATCCAATATATTGATGAATACATTTTTTTTTATCGTTGTTGTTTTAAATGCTATTTGACACTGCAATCTACCTAGCATCATTTAAATCGTGTTAGGTCAGTTCTGTAATAATGGTGTTATCTTCTATCAGGCTACCTAACGTTAGTTGTTTGTTAAGTGAACAACCTAGCATTTTACATAGAATAACCTTAGATTAAAAAAAAACAATTGAACAGAGAGCATCTTCTGAAATCGAGGCAGCAGCTCGTGTACTTGTCCAGCTGTTAGCCAGGGACCTGTCCCCAACTACATCAACGTCGCTGGAAGCGAGCAGTAATGCTAGTACTAGTAGCACACAACCTGTTGTAAGATTAAGCCCTTCGGTTAGGGCAGGAACCAGTGCCCCAACTACCTTCAGTCACCCTCCCTCCAATACTGAGAATAGGGTGAAGCAGGCTATGAGACGGTAAAGCATTACGTTAAGATTAGCTATATGCTGGCCTAGTAGTAGTAGCATCTGACATTGTACCCTATAGACACTTAAACTATGACATTTCATATTACATACACATTGGTTTATTTATTGTGTTGTAGATTTTTTTTTACATGGATGACCTTTCATGGCTTTTTTTTGTTAATTAAACATGTTCCACTCACACTACTTTTGTCACTCCATTATCAGGCAATTCCCAAGTATGTTTAATGCTCATCATGACCAGCAAAGGGGAAAAAGATGATTGTCTGCCCCTCCCCCTGCCATTATGAAAAGGACGGAATTTCATGTATATGTCCTTTCGGAACCAACACAGCTCACTCCATAGGGCTCTGAAGACCTAAAGCTTGCACATGCAGGTCTTGGAAAGAGGCTGCTAAGTTTTCCTGACCACTTCAAACACTGTGAGGTAATTATATACTATGCAATCTTTAGATTACTCTATGGTAAAAAAATTAAATGTAAAAACTTGTGGACATGGCATTTAACTTTTCTTTAGATTCTGGCTCTGCTTGAGGAGGAGTTTCCTAAATTGAAGACATTACTTGGAGGATGGATGTTTTACAAATCTACAGGTAGAATTTGTAAAAAATATACTCATGAATGTATAAATGAACTAAACAACGATTTATTTTTTAAAAAGTAGAATGGAGGTGTAACATAGAAATCAACCCTATCGTTACTGTTACGCTTTAAAGTTTTTAACCAAAAAGAAATATAATTTTTCCTCTGGTTGCTAAGTGCATCTCACTTATCCTTTTTCTATCTGCAAAAGCAAGGTGACAAACTGTCGAGCTTATGGATATATGCTTGGAAGGTTTCAAAGGCAATATGTGTCCTATCTCTTTCTGTTTTAAATTAGGTGGTAGTGGGCGTCGGAAGTTATCAGTCCTTCCTACAGACTCAGAGGGATACTCAACAAGGCTCTTAAAATCATCGTCAAACAACGGGAAAAACACCATATTTGTAGTTCCGCTACAGGAGAAGCTGTCTACTGAACCACTCCCCTATGAATTAGTGGAGTTTGCAAATATGCCACAGTCCAACTGCATGACATGTGGCAATAAGATACCGTTATCGTTGTTCCCGTTACATGTGGAGGAATGCAAACGCATACTGACTGTATGTTCTTTATTAAATTATTTTCTAACTTTGCAGATAAATCTTTAGATCATTTTGGTAAAGTGTAATTGACAGAATTAACTGCTAGCTGTTTATTGTTTTAGGACGATGAATCTGATGAGTGTCCTGATGATGGGACATGTCTCAATGATTGAATCTGATGAGTGTCCTGATGATGGGACATGTCTCAATGATTGTGACACTTTTGAGCCGTCTCAACTCCCACAAGAGAACGTAGATCCTTGACTCCCACAGATATTGGAGAACCCTCTGAGGTAATCAATTTGTGTTTCTTTTACTTTGTACTCCAAGATAATAATTAAATGGCAGCATACTGCAATATTGTCAACATTTGACCGTTACCTTTTTCCATACATAGTATTACATGTGCTTTAGCCAGCGCAGGGAATGCAATTAAGAATTGCAAAGCATTTACTCTTTTGGGCACGAAATCATAAGAAAAGTGCTTTATAAATGTATCTTTATAACCTCCAAATCTGAGGCCATGGTTCTCAGCAGGAAACCGATGGATTGTCTACTCCAAGTAGGGAATGAGTCTTTACCCCAAGTGAAGGAGTTCAAGTATCTCGGGGTCTTGTTCTCGAGTGAGGGGAAAATGGAGCGAGAGATGGGCCGGAGAATTGGAGCAGTGGGTGCGGTGTTGCAGTCGCTTTATCGCACCGTTGTGACGAAGAGAGAGCTGAGCCAGAAGGCAAAGCTCTCAATCTACCGGTCTATCTTCGTTCCTACTCTCACCTATGGTCATGAAGGGTGGGTCCTGACCGAAAGAACGAGATCGCGGATACAAGCGGCGGAAATGAGTTTCCTCCGGAGGGTGGCTGGCATCTCTCTTAGGGATAGGGTGAGAAGTTCAGCCATTCGTGAGGGACTCGGAGTAGAGCCGCTGCTTCTTTGCGTAGAAAGGAGCCAGTTGAGGTGGTTCGGGCATCTAGTAAGGACGCCACCTGGCCGCCTCCCTAGGGAGGTGTTCCAGGCACGTCCAGCTGGGCGGAGGCCGTGGGGCAGACCTAGGACCAGGTGGAGGGATTATATCTCCACACTGGCCTGGGAACGCCTTGGAATCCCCCAGTCAGAGCTGGTTAATGTGGCCCGGGAAAGGGAAGTTTGGGATGCCCTGCTGGAACTGCTACCTCCGCAACCCGACCCCGGACAAAGCGGATGAAGATGATGATAATGATGATGAAATGTATCTTTTATTTTGTACCAGTCAGAACGCTTTGGTGACATGGCAGAAGATATATTATATACACACATATATCTTCAGCAATGTCACCCAAACCTTCTCACAGGTATAAAATGAAAGCTACACTTATAAATCACCTTTTTTATGATTTCATGCCCAAAAGGGCAAGTGCTTCACAATGTTTGGTAGAGGAATTGTCCACAGGTTTTGAGTGTCAAGTCAAAAAATATTTTTGGAATCTGGAAGTTGATGTTCATGATATAAGTGTTAGATGGAAACAGCAAGAGAACTCAATTTGTCAAATGAGAAGCAAGGCCAGTGTGTGAGACTATATCTAATTAGTATCTTATTTCATTTATTCAAAGCATTAAATGTTCAACTGCCCATTCGAGAAGGTATAGAGCAGACTTCCTGTGAAATAGCTCTGTTCATTTGCCCTTTCCATTTATGCAACCGTTGAGGTCAATCCTTTCACTTTTGATCATGAGAAAAGGATGGTGGGTTATGGACTAGTCGTAATGGTTAACATAATTAAATAATTTGTTTTACAGATTTACCCAATCTGTCAGATGTCTTACCCGATCGATGTACTTCCTTACCATGCTAGCACATGTGGCGATGGGTAAGAAGTGCCTCTACTCTAAAAATTATTTCTGTAATGTTAAGAATGAATGTGCTCCTATACAGCATGCAAGACAGTGGTCAGATCTAAGTCAAATGTATTTCTTGGCTGTAAATGGCTGTGTCATTGTTGTGCCTATTGTGTTTTAATTTTGCCTACACGATATTCAGGCTACAGCAGTTCTACCTTTTAATAATACGTAGAAGAGCTCATTATAGGACACCAGACATCGATTAGTTTAAAAGAAAAACATATGTCTTTTGATTGATTTTAGAGTGGACATGGCTAACACCAATGAAACTGCCATAAGAGAAGAACTGGCAGGACCCTCAGTTGTACAATTGTCAACAGAATGTTCACCAGGTAAATTACCTATTGTTGCCAACAAAACGATGACATACACTACCAGGATCCCCAACACATTTATTTAGAAATGATCAAAATAACAGGAAATATTGGTTTTAATTGTTGGCAGA
This sequence comes from Galaxias olidus, assembly GCA_026901105.3. NCBI lineage: Eukaryota > Metazoa > Chordata > Actinopteri > Galaxiiformes > Galaxiidae > Galaxias > Galaxias olidus. The sequence continues at coordinate 36,060 of JAPMUY010005795.1, read as the reverse complement.
TGCTTACCTTAATGTATGGAATCAATATGTAGGGCTTCTAGAATATCATCAGTGTTTAAACAAAATGTATTTGTCTGTCTATAGAACTGAAGTTGTCATCTTTGTACCTGAAACAATCTTCGAACAATTTTTGTGTTGACTTCTCTATGCTATGCATTATATTTTCAGTATGACCAAACAACTAGACCCCCGAAAAGCATGTAATCTGTTCCGTGAGGGACTACTGAACCACAGCTCTGAATGTCCAAGTGTCTTGCTCTTGCTCGACTTGTTTGATGAAGCAGATGAGCAGGACACTTCATTGATTTTGTTCTATAAAATGAACAATGTCAACTGGGCTGTTCCATTGAAGTGCAGGCTGAGAGGTATTGCTGTACTTTTTAAACTTAAATCCAAATACCGATGTGATTTGATTGTTAGCTTTTTCATGCATGATGCAAGTTTTTTGTTTTGTGACAAAATATTTTTGATAAATAGGAGAGGAACTTGCGGAATTGGTTGTTGTACTGTTAGCTTAAATGTAACATTAACGACACTTTCTTTCAAAAGTTGTGTCTTAGATAGTCTTTGGTGTGTTTTTATTCTATGTATATTCATGTTGATTTTTTTCAAGGCGACGCAGCATTTGGCCAAAGGCGTGAACCGTCATGTTTTGTCAATGGCTATGGGGAAACTGAAGACTGGCTTCAGTTTCAACTTTGGTTTGTAAAACCTTTAAGATCTTGTATTTATGTAGCTTTTTTAGTGCACTTCATAAAGTATTTTTTTCTCAAATTTCACACAGGAAATTCTGGGAAATATCTGAACATTCAGTTTGATGAAAATGAAAAATAAGGTTCTTGTAATTCGCTCCATCGGATGAAATGTCAAGACTCATTTGTAATGAGCTTGGTTGATGTTTGCATTTAGATTGTATTGTATTGTAATTAGATGTGGTAGTCACACGACTTTCCTTAAGAACATACATGATCAAGGCTACCAGATCTTCATCTTCTTTTATCTTAATTGAATTCTCACATAATGCATTTCAACAGATTACTCGATGTTACTTAGCCTGTATTGATGTATTCTATCATGTTTTCGGAATGGATTAAGGCATAGGCAAGAAAAAGAACACCGTGTTCCCTCTGCGGCTGCTGTACTTCGTGAAAGCAACTCCAGATGGCAGGCCGTATGATTGGGCATTCCTTTTTACACGGCGGTCCCTGTCTTTCCAGACTCTGTGCACCTGTGGTTGCCCTTTTGACTGGTGAGAGCACTGACACGGCAGCATCAGCTCTGACGCTGCAGGACTGTGCCAATATGGACCACCGGGAAACGGTTGGATTGGTAAATAATATTCTAAGTAACACCCATGTTTTACACTAAACCTACTACTTTGCTACATGTGTTTTTCTATTGTCTCAACATTAAAATAGAAGGCATATAGGTACAGGTCAATGATGCAAGAAGTGCCAGTGATAGCTCTTTTTTCTACTATAAAAATGTATCCAGATGTTGTTTATCCATATTGCTTCTTTACCTGTAAATGTGAACAGACAGACTTTCAAGTAATTCTAATTTGTTCTGTTTTATGTTGAATCAATACCTGTCCTGTAGCTCAGGAATATGGAACTTACTGCAGAAGAAACAAGCCAAGTTGCTGACCTTTGCTTGTACTGGGATCTCCCAGTTCCATCTTCTACCAATCGAGACTGGCTTTTCCAAGAACTGCTCACACATGCTGTAATCATTTTATAAATTATCGATTGTAAACATTACAATGAAAACTTGGCAGTCTAATTAAATAGAATGCGAGTACAACTTGTAAAGGTTTTAGACCTTCTTATCCAATGTAATCAGTGTGCAAGACTACATATATTTTTTCCTTACTCTGCCAACACTCACAATGTAATACATTATGCGTTTTCTGTGTCTGTGGTGTATTTAAATGTAAATGATCGCACAATATTGTTTTATGATCTCCCATTTCTGTTTTTAGGCACTTCAATATACACAGGATAGGATGTTATACTAGCCATTATGCCATATTCCAAGAGGAGCACTTTAAAAGACAATATTTTAGAATGGACTTGGGTTGAGAGCAGATATGTCATTGGGGTTTTCAAGTAGGCACCCTCCATCCCAGATGTTTAGTTAATTTGAGCCCACGACACCTCCAGAAGGCTTAACGGTGAGCAATGACGTCTCAGAGCCACCTCCCTCTATATCCACTCTCGGCACGGCCAGATATTAAAAAAAAATACAAAAATTAAAAAAGGTTTTTATAAAACTGAGAGATACACCTATACCTATCCCTAATTCCTATTCCTGCAGGCTTTCAATGCCAACTCTGCAGGGATACTTACCACCTAAAAAGAAGATAATCTTTCCCTACTCTGTTACTGCAAGCTTAATATATGACGCTCTGCAGATATCCCTATACCTATCCCTATTCCCTATGCCTGCAGGCACTTTCTGCCAACTCTGCAGGGATACTTACCACTTAAAAAGAAGATAATCTTTCCCTACTCTGTTCCTGCAGGCTTGATAAATGACGCTCTGCAGGAAAGACTTACCTTTTTATACCTTTGTCTTGAGATTAAACCACTTCTTGGTTTTTCAGCATGATGTTCTTTACTTTTGTGCCCATATAGGATCCTTCCTTTTCAGCCACAACCACTGGCTACTTCTTTCTGCTATATCTGATATAGCTTTTATGGTCTGGTGCAAATCTTTGCCGCAGATCCCCAACTCCTTAAGTAGTTTGGTTGTTGATATTGCCACAAATCCACGGCATCCAACTTCCACAGGGCACACCTTTGTTCTCCAACCTCGCTGTTCTGCTTCAGCAGCTAATTCGCTATAGCGGATTTTCTTTCTTTCGTAAGCCTCGTCTATTGCTTCTTCCCACGGGACTGTTAGCTCTATAAAATAAACAATTTGTTGTGTGTTGGACCAGAGAAATAAGTCTGGTCTTAAGTTGGTTGTTGCAATCTCTGATGGGACTCTCAGTTGTTGGCCGACATCAGCAAGCATTTTCCAATCACATGCTCTCCTCAGCTGCCCTGAGCTTTGTTTTGCTCTATAACTCTTCTTTCCCGGAACTCCCTCCCTGACAAAGCGAATGTGGTGCATGTCGCCCTCTGCTTCAACTGGCAGGGCATTAACTGTTGAGCGCCTATGCTCTATTGCTTCCGCCAAGCATTTTAGTACTTGATTGTGGCGCCAGGTGTATCTTCCTTGAGTAAGGCTCGTCCTGCACCCAGCCATTATGTGTTTGAGATTAGCCGTCCCGCCACAGAGGGGGCAAGTTGGATCCTCACCTACCCATTGGCTGAGATTTGTAGGTGTTGGCAGTACGTCGTAGGTTGCCCTAACAATGAAGCTAATTCTTGTGGATTCCATTCCCCACAAGTCTTTCCAGGTAATTTTCCTCTGCTCTACACTTTCCCAGTTCATCCATTGCCCTTGTTTGGCTTGTGAGACAGTTTTAGCGCTCCTTACTGCTTCCTCTTGCTTACGTATCTGTTCTATCACTGATTTGCGTTATTCCAAAGGGGTTGCTTTTGACCATCTCGGTTTGCTTGTACCAAGTCCAAGTCCTCCTCGTCCATGTTGTACTTGTCCTACTATTTCTGTATGTTTAATGGCTGCTTTTGCTTGCAGTACTGCATCTTTTGGATTCCATTTCCGTCCTGTTGCTAATGTGGGTGCTGCTTTTCTTACTATACTATCTCGGGATTCCGCAAGTGTCATTTCTAATCTAGCTTTAGTGCACACAAATTCCTCTGTAAGCCTGGTAAGCGGCAGTTCCAGAGCTCCTTTCCCGTAAAGAGCCAGGCTACTAAGACACCGTGGCACCCCTAGCCATTTCCTAGCATAAAAGCTGACTCTTCTTTCCAGCTTTTCAACTTTAGTGATGGGTACATCATACACTGTCAATGGCCACATGAGCCGGGGTAGAAGTCCAAACTGAAGGCACCATAGTTTTAGCTTTCCTGTTAACCCCGACTTCTCGATGTTCTCTAGGCCTCTGTTCAGTTCTATCCTTAATTCCTCCACCTGCTCCGAGTCTTTAAGGGTAGCATTGTACCATTTTCGATCTCGGTAGGAATTGGATCCTCATCTATGAAGAAAATTTTGTTGCACAATTTTCCCTTAACAATTGATATGCTTCTGGATTTGCTTGGTTTTACTTTCATTCTTGCCCATTAAAGGTTATCATTAAGTTTGCTTTACAGTCTTTTAGTACACGGAGCCGTTGTCGTCAAATGTCATATCATCCATATATGCTCAAATAGGAGGGAGACGTAATCCTGCCCTTAACTATTGCCCGCCAACGACCCATTTTGATGCTCGGATTATTACTTCCATGGCCATAGTAAATGCCAAGGGTGAGATTGTACATCCGGCCATGATGCCAATCTCCAGACGTTGCCACTCGGTGGTAAATGTCGGTGTATCAACACGCAATTGAATGTCCTGAAAGTATGCCTTAACCAGGTTTAAAATTGCATTTGGTACCTTAAAAAACTCAAATGCAGACCACTAAAGCTTGTGGTACTTAACCGTGTTTTCCGTCCAATAAAACAAATTCAGAAAGGTCTCAAGGAAACAGGCATCTGGCCTCTCCTGTCTACTAGAAAAGATGTGCATTCAATCATTTTTCCAAGAGAGTCTGATGACGAGCTTAACTCAGGTAAGCAATTGTTAAGACTTCTTTGTTGTGTCAGCTTGTTTGTAAAAGCTTTTTTTAATTTCATTAGTCGAGTTTCAGAATTTACGCATGTTCAGTTTGAAAATGATATATATGATCTCATTACTTAGACTGTGCTCCAGGACAGTATCTGGCCAGAACCTAAGCAGGCAGATGATGAAGATGATGATGACCCGGTTCCAGTTGAGACAATAAGTCTCATCACCGAGTTCATGCGCAAGTTCATCGTGGAATGTAACGCGCTTATCTTTTCTTTCTTTTTTTTTGCATTTCTCATCTCTGTTTAAACATGGTAGTTTTGAATCCTAGGCCTGCTGACCAATGTAGAGACATAGATTATACATGGAACTATTCTGTCTTGATACAATTACTCTTTCATAGCATCATCAGAGGAGCTGCGAACTCTGATGAGGTTCTGGGTGGGATGGGAACTGCCATCCAACAAGCTGTTCATCGAGGTAGTGACAGCCAATTATCCAGTGGGTCTGACTTGCTTCCATACCCTTAAACTCCCGAGTCACTACCTGAGCTACAGTTCCTTCCAGCAAGATCTGAGTATGTGCCTCAGATCTGTTGGCAGTGGATTTGGGCTTGTGTGAGTGAGTAAAATATTACAGACCAAAAAATTTGTTTTAGTACAGAACACTTGTTTATTGTTTCGTTGGAATTGTACGATTACAACAATGCATTTCAATTGTAAACCTACAAAGTTGTATCTGCAAGTGAAATTATCGTACAAGCAAAAAAAAATTGACTAAATAGTAATGCATGTTTTCAGCTTTACTATGTCATCTAGGAGTAAATAAGTCAAATTTGAGAAAATATGTCAAATGTTAGAAATGTGTAGAACCTCCATTCCAGCAAGTTAAAGCATGAATCAAAGCAATAATATCTGGTTATATTACAAATACTCTTTGATACAGAAAGAAGTAAAGGCAATGTAAACACCAAAAGTTGAATTGCCTTGATTCGATTAAGCTTTCAACATACTGTACAGTGTTGAGATATATGTCTACTCCGAAACATTCATTCTGTTGCAGTGGGTCAATGTTCTCTTGCAGTCGCACCATTTCAGGATCTGACAGTGGACTGTGCAGCACAGGGACATTCACCCCAGTATGTGGGTCACTTGTGTATCCACACTCTTCCCAGTCAATCTCTGGCAATATATCCTGACAAAAACATATTTTGTTCATAATCATAAAAATAAAATGACAGTTAGGAAACAGTATTGAAGAATTTAAGTAAGATTAAAAATGCCCGTACAAATCCTACAAATAAAACCTGTAAATATCAGAATACTACAATGACAAAAACAAATTGACAAATTGAATTGACATTATCCACAGAGTTTCAAAGTATTGTGGACATGGTCAGCTTTGACAGATTTTAGGGAATTCATGTGTGTTTTTTTTATTTAAGGATCAAAAAGAGAGAAAAATAAGGAAAGTAAAATGTACCTCTGGATCAGGATCTACAATGGGACTCTGGGCCTGACCAACTAGCCACAGCTGATTTGGTGTCAGGTTTTGTGCTGTCCTGGTAAGCCCATGCCTCACAGAAGACATCCAGGCTGGCCTGAATGTTTGGCAGGAAAACAGCAGAATATATGCAGGCTGTTGCTGATGTCTAACAGGTGCTGGTCTTCCAGGGCGTGCAAGGTGTTGTAGTATACACCAGTAACACTCATGAAGACGTCGTGCAAGAGCCGTTCTATCCTGGGGAGGGGGGGGGGGCAATAAAGCTGCAGTTGTCAGGTCCACGAACTTCAAACATTTGTTGTGCTATGTCAACATTTTCACCTCCGTGATCTCCTCTCACTCTAAGACCCCGTCCACACGTAGCCGGGTATTTTTGAAAAAAGGTTTTTTTATCCGTTTTGGCCTTTCGTCCACATGTAGACGGCGTTTCTCGTCACTGAAAACGGAGGTATTCGAAAACGCGGCCAGGGTGGATTTTTTTTTAAAACGCCGTTTTCAGTGTTTACGTGTGGGCACCAAAAAACAATCACAGCCGGAGATTTTTCCTTTGTTACATCAGAGTGTGCGGATTTAGGTCCTTAGATGTCATTTGTTTAAATGTAGCCAAACTGTCAGCTGTCGACGGTTGCCTTGGTAATCCCTAACGCACCCTTTTTTTTCAAACTTATGATTGGCCAACATGGTTTGGCGTTCTCTTGACAGCGTTTTTTTTTTGCGTTTTCGTGTGGACGGAGATTTTTTTTTAACCGTGCTTGTGTGGACAGAGATTTTTTTTAAAACGAGGGAGGAAAAACCTTCGTTTTCAAAAATACCTGGCTACGTGTGGATGGGGTGTAAACCCCCGGAAAACATATATTTCATTGTGATAGTTCAATGACATGGTAATCCAAGACGATTCTAGACACATTATGAGCAAACAAGGCACAGCTTCTGTTTTATGTCTTACAGCCTGAACTACATTTGATGTAACATGAAAATAATGACTTAATCTTTTAAACCTCAGAGGAAATCCATGTTCGTTCACAGCTTCATTGAAAAAGGCAAGGTGGGTGTCAAAACGGTTGTAGTCTGCAATTTTCAGGTATATTATCTTCACAAAAACAGACAAATAAAAAATAAGTTAAACTTTGATGAGTTTGTTTTCAATGTAATATGATGGAACTAACAAGGATTCCACAAAGGACAAATGTAATTTCCAAAACTTAAGGTGTATTCTTAATTAAAAAATATAAATGAGATGAGGCTCTTGATTAAGAGTCTCATGACATGACAAATCTTTACACCATTTGCAAAACATGGCTAAGGTGCAACGGCAAAGACTAGGCTCACTAGTTGTGAGTGACAGCTCACCAAAAAGAATAGATGTATATTTTACATGATAGTACTTCAAATGTAAAAAAAAATTGTTATCTATTTAAAATGTTACATATATTTACAATCTTCTCATCATTGCTTTTTGCACTGCTTAAGTCTTACCTTCCTTGAATAGCCGTCTATTCCCCCAAAGATAACCATGTTGTACCTTAACAAAAAATGCTTATTTAGGCATAATATGAACTTCCAAACATAATGCACATCCCCATGAAATGTCTCCCTTTGCAAATCAACTTATAATAAACACATACTCCAAGTTTTTAGTCAATGTTCATTGTTCAGGGCTTACTATGTACTGCTAATCACATGCATGGCTGTGACGTAAGAAACTTAAAAACAAAAGATAGATAATAATACCGAAATAAAATAATATATTTCAAGTTAAAAGATAGCCTGAATACATACCATATGAGCTTGTGGTTGGTGTCTGTATGTACCATATATTTGTGGTAAGGAGAAGTGTACGTTCTCCATACCACACATCCTAGGTTGGTCATCCTAGACAGCACACCAACACTGTCCACACGATGCATGGACGCAATAACTCTATCCCATTGCACTCTGTGGCCCTGTACAAGCGAGGCACCTTTGACAAGATGGTACCCAGCATCTGGCATTGCATTTCTAACGGCTGTTATCAATGCATCCAGTTCATTGTTTGTGCAGCAGCTGTACAAGGCTCTCACTGAAACATTGTTCTCAGCCATCCGCCTGAATAAGGTCGTTTTAGACACACCAAGAAGTCTGGCAACACAACCCAGAGGCAGACCAATTTCAACTAAATGACTGAGTGTGTCTGCTGAAACTGACAATCTTGGACGGCCACGCCCTGGTCTTTTTTCCAATTCCAAAATCACAGCTGTTTGTTCACGTTCCTTCTGAATCTGGATAAGGCTATTGATATGTGGGAGGGCTGAAAGTGTGTCTTCTGGAATATTAATTATTTGAGACAGAGCAGTTATAAACACTAGCTCTTGGGCAAACAAACTCCAGATAATCTATGTCCAGAGGACATGCAGCACCAGTCAATCACGCAGTCTCTGAAGGATGTACAACTTCAGTAATTCCTAAAGATTCAAAAACACCAAAATATAGTTTATTGATATTAACCACTCTCTAATCTAATCAGTTGAACACTGTTGTCTTAATATAGACATACCACGCACTTAATAAAACAAGCTTACAGTCATTGTGTCAAGTGACTGCTGGTTGAGCTTTAACTAAATTAGTTATTCCCTTCTAATGTAATGCTATACCGCTATTTATATACATTATTTCAACTGTGTGATCACTTTCAACATTTATTTTTTTGGCAAGGCCATTATCATCAGGGCATTTTCATTGCATTGGGGTTGACGCTTATACCTTCCTGAGTTAGCTAATTATGGTTCGAATATTGGCTAATATCCTTCCCAATTATGTCAATATCTCATTACGTTGTAAGTGACTTGCTAATGATACTAGTTTGGCTGAATGTTTTGGGTTTCACTTACACATGGGTTGCTACCGGATGCCATGCTGGACGATCGTTGGGAGAACGTTGGGCCAGTCTGGTATGGAATGAGATTTGTCCCAAAAGTCTACAAAATGAAAAGCAAAATCCACAAACAAAAAAGAAGATAACCAAAAACAAAAAAAAGAAAATCCAAAAGAAAAACAAAAATCCAAAAGAAAAATATAGGAAAACTATAAGCAAATCTATAATAAAAAAAAAAAAAAGATAATAAAAACATAAAAGAAATATATAATAAGAAAAATCTATCTTTGTTTTTTATCTTTTTCATTTGAGTCATTTTAATCCGCTGTTTACTTATACAGTTAGGCCCAAAAATATTTGGACAGTGACACAATCTTCATGATTTGGGCTCTGCGTGCCACCACATTGGATTTGAAATGAAACAACTACAACGGAATTGAAGTGCAGACTTTAAGGTTTAATTCAAGGGGTTGAACAAAAATATATGATTAAACATGTAGGAATTGTAGCTATTTTTATAAAAACGCTTCTCATTTCAGGGGCTCAAAAGTAATTGGACAAATAAACATAACCCCAAGTAAAATGTTACTTTTCAATATTTTGTTGAGAATCCTTTGCAGGCAATGACTGCCTGAAGTCTGGAACCCATGGACATCACCAAACGCTGGGTTTCCTCCTTTGTGATGCTTTGCCAGGCCTTTACTGCAGCGGTCTTCAGTTGTTGCTTGTTTGTGGGTCTTTCTGCCTTAAGTTTTGTCTTGAGCAAGTGAAATGCATGCTCGATTGGGTTGAGATCTGGTGATTGACTCGGCCATTACAGAATATTCCACTTCTTTGCTTTAAAAAACTCCTGGGTTGCTTTTGCAGTATGTTTTGGGTCATTGTCCATCTGTACTGTGAAGCGCCGTCCAATCAACTTTGCTGCATTTGGCTGAATCTGAGCAGAAAGTATATCCCTATACACTTCAGAATTCATCCGGCTGCTTCTGTCTTTTGTCACATCATCAATAAACACAAGTGACCCAGTGCCATTGGAAGCCATGCATGCCCATGCCATCACACTGCCTCCACCATGTTTTACAGAAGATGTGGTGTGCTTTGGATCATGAGCTGTTCCAATTCTCCTCCAAACTTTCTTCTTCCCATCATTCTGGCACAGGTTGATCTTAGTCTCATCTGTCCAAAGAATGCTGTTCCAGAACTGGGTTGGCTTCTTCAGGTGTTTTTTGGCAAAGTCAATTCTGGCTTTTCTATTTTTGAGGCTGATTAATGGTTTGCACCTTGTGGTGAATCCTTTGTATTTACTCTCATGAAGTCTTCTCTTTATGGTAGACTTAGATACTGATACACCTACTTCCTGGAGAGTGTTCTTCACTTGAGTGGATGTTGGGAAGGGGTTTTTCTTCACCATGGAAAGGATTCTGCGATCATCCACCACTGTTGTCTTCCGTGGACGTCCAGGCCTTTTTGAGTTCCCAAGCTCACCAGTGCACTCTTTTTTCTCAGAATGTACCAAACTGTTGATTTGGCCACTCCTAACATTTCTGCTATCTCTCTGATGGATTTCTTCTTTTTTTTCAGCCTCAGGATGGTCTGTTTCACCTCCATTGAGAGCTCCTTTGACCGCATGTTGTGTGTTCACAGCAACAGCTTCCAAATGCAAACGCCACACCTGGAATCAACTCCAGACCTTTTAACTGCTTAATTGGTGACAGGTTAATGAGGGAAGAGCCCATGCAGCGTTGTTATTTTTTTTTGCAGCCTTCTGAGTCAATTGTCCAATTACTTTTGGTCCCTTGAAAAAGAGGCGGCAACGTATTAAAGAGCTGTAATTCCTAAACCCTTGCTCCAATTTGGATGTGAATACTCTCAAATTACAGCTGAGAGTCTGCACTTTAAGCCCATATTGATTATATAATTGTATCCTGAATATGTTTTCGTAAACAGCTAAAATAACAAAACTTGTGTCACTGTCCAAATATTTTTGGGCCTAACTGTGTATGTTCTTGTTTTTTTTTGGTTGTGGATCTGTGTTTTTGCTTTTGGATTTTTTTTTTTCTTTTTGGCACAAAAATCACATGAGGGCGGGGTTTAGAAGATGATTTCTATTGGCCCATTGTAGTTGGAGTGACATGTGGCAGGAAGCTCTCAAAAATCCACACACGAATACGATGTGATCTACAAATGTTAGGCACTTTACAAATGCAGATTCGGCAGGTTTCAACTAAATATAACTGGTTTGAGATTTTTTTTTACATTTGTTTAAACCTAAACATATTTGTATGAACGTAATTTATATATAAATCTCTAAAAACATTTGTGAATTGATATGCATTTATTTGTGAGCAGTGTCACTTATATATAAATCACCAAAAAATATTTGTGAATCCTTATACATTTATTTGTGAACCACATCATTTATATATAAATCAGGAAATATATTTGTGAATTGTTCAGCATTTATTTGTGATTATTGATAGCGATCTAATTCCATATTTTTTGTACACGTTTGAGAAAGAAAATAGAGCATTACGACCAAACCCTGCGTTGACCACCACGCAGAGCGCGTTTTGAAATGACAAAATTATGTTATTAACAGTAGAAATATGGAAAGCTGGAATTATCAGTGATTGAAGAATATATTCTTAAACCAGTCCATCAATCGTTGGATATTAAATAAACATATATATTTTTATTAAACTGCTAAAAGTTGAGGATTTTTTCACATAACAAAACCTACGTTCTTTGGAAGCTAACTACGAATTAGCAAGAGATCTATAGATATAAACACTTCTATTTTGGGAAACTAAGTATTACTCTGGAATGACTTAAAAGTCTCAGATCAACAAAAACTTTATATTTGTGTTGATTTAAACAGTTTCAATACGGTACACAGCGCGGTTTTCTTCACCGCTGCGTGAATACAGCTGCCGTTGACTACACTGTAGCTGTTGGGTTTGTCCTGCCTACTATTTGTACCATAAACACACATACATAGATCCTGTGAATCGGGATTTGACGTACGTCTATATGGTCACCATATTGGGGCGGTCAAGAGTCAAGAGGTGAGCAAGTTAGACCGCTTGAAACAATGCCACTGGCATGTGCATGGTTGTACACAAGGCGAAACATTAAAAACAGGCATCATGGGATAACTTTTAACAAGTAAGTGACAATGTTAATAAAAGGTGTATTTTACTGTTGTGTAGGTTAAAGGTTTGAATTTCTAGCTATAAATTATACTTTTTCAGTTTTTTTACGTTTATTACATACCTCCTGGAGGATATCATTAAACCAAATGCTCAGAGAGAAGGTGCGCTATATATGAGCTCCCTGGGCCCTGTATTCAGCTTGTAAAAATATCTAGGGACGCCCGCCTATCCCCAACCAATCAGGAGAGTTTTTGCAAGGAGTAAGGGCTGTCTGCCTGTCAATCACCTCGCGTGCACACTCTTAGGTAAAATACATACAGCGTCACCCTCCACACAGGCTTGTTGTTGCAATTCGCGTCGCAGACGAAGTAGCAGTGGTGTGAACTAGTACTTGCAAGGCGGCTGAAGTCGTTGCCTATCTTTGCAAAAGACTTGGCTTGTTATATCGCCAAGTGCAGTTTTAGAACGTTAGGAAGTATCGCGCCAGATTTATGTCAAAAAGGCATTATTCGTTTACATGCATATGTTGGATACTCGGCAACGTATAGTAGCTATGGTGCCAATCGCAGCTAAATAAAAACGATTGTCATGCACAGGCTCATACTAATAGTGGAATTCAATTATTAAATTGTTTTTGTTAACGTTAGCTTACTAACTGTATGCCGTTACTATGGGAACGGTCATTTGTGTCTATGCCCGTAGCTTTGGTGTGAACCACTCAGTTTTAGAGCGTTTAGATCAGACATTCGGGATTCTTTTGTTTCTCACCTCATCAGACATGGCTTTATGTGTTGTTGGTGAGAACCAAAAATATGCACAACATACACATGATTCATGAAACACTGCCTTGCTCAGGCTCATGAAGTCAAGTCAGCGTGCACGGGCATGTGTGGGATGGGCCATTGAGAGGGATAGGAGGGACCAAAGACTCAGGAGGTTGACCTTTTTGAGTGTTGTGATTAAAATTCTTGCAATTGTTTCCCCGATTCTCTAGGACTACATACGGCACCTTTAAGTTAGTGAGCGTGAAATTTCGCTTCAAACTATCCTGAAAATGACCTGGGGGGTATTTCATCAAGCTAGATAAGCGAAAAGCCTGGCTTATTTTGATAAGTCTGGCTAATTTTAGTGAGAGATCCGTTCCATTACTGTGGCTAATACGAATCCCCGCTCAGTTACCAAGGTAATTGTTACCACTGAACTAGCCTGCTTCGTAGTAGGCTAACTGTCAAGCTTAGTTTAGCTGTGTAACAAAGAATATCCAACAGGCGGAAACAAAATCCCAAAAGACAGTTCCGTCAAGTATCTATTCCTGCAATAACCTTCCCACAGCAAACATAAAAAAATGCTGAAATGACAAATCAATGTCTGCAGTGGCATTCCATTTGCTAATTGTAATTGCATTATTTGTGACAGAAATCTATATAAAATACAATGTTACATTGAAAATGACATTTCATTGTCACCATTTCTAAAATAAATATTAACTACCTATTATGCTTTATTGGAAAGACAGACAGGAAACAACTTTCACCTGACCTAGAGTCGGGATCGAACCTGGGCCCCTGCTATTAAGACTGGTCTGTGACACGCTTAAGCCTGATGAGCTATCACGGAACGCTGTTCCGCTGAAAATTAAACACATCTCGGATATTATCGCGCCTGCTGATATAGCCACAAACTCTTCATAACGATTTCAATGTTAATTTATATTAAAAAAGTAAGCATCTAAATAACGCATTTAATTTGCCTGCAATTTTTGGCCACGCACTTTCCCTCGCCTTGAAAATCGCAGCAATATTGGGCCAATTCCAATCCCTTAAAGTTGCCGACTTTTCCTCGACACTCACCACTTCTCAACGTGAACGCGCGCCGCCATATTGAGTGTCATTCCAATTGCTTATAAGCGGAGAGCGAGTGGCTACATGTAACCTTCTATGCCTCCTCCAGCAAAGGGTGCATCAAAGCTGACTTTTAACTGAATCTGCCCCAGAATTCTTTGCGCTGAATGATGAACACAGGTTGAAAGGTTCTTCACCATTTCAAATTAACCGTTTTCGTTCTCTCCATTACTACAAATTAGCTAGAACTGATTTATTTTATAACTATTTAACTTAGGTAGCTTTATGCTAAAATATAGCATAGCAAATAGTTTATATTCAAAAGTTAACCAAAGATAACTACAACGTCTTCTTCTTCTCATAACCTTCACATGGGTTATTCGGAGTAATTGAAGACAGGAAAAGCCACATGCTACTGCTGTAAAACTTTCCATTGTTATTGGTTTCTTCTTGCTGGTGAAGGACGAGTCGGTTCCAATTTGAAAAGTTAAGTCCCACCTCGCCTCCCTGCCTCTCCATCAAGTGTCCACTCGATGATGACGAATAAAACGTCACAAAAGTGGCCACTTGCGCGAGGAACCTTCATGAAGTACCCTTCTTTAATATGGATTGGAATCGACCCTTAAACTTGAGTACTCGGTAGGTGGATCACAGTGTGGCGGATCGCCACCGCCTCCTCCGTGACTCTGTGGACGATCCGGTGGACAGTTGAACGAGGCATCCCAAACACTCTGGAGACCACCCTGTATGATGCCCCACTTGCCAGCCAGAACAGAAATACTAGGGTCTCGATTGTGGCACCCCATCCGTGTCTCCGTTCCTGGTTAAGCAGGCCCAGCAGCACTGTCAAGGCCTCCCTGCTCAGCCGAAAATCAGGCCGTGTGTCCTGCTGGTTAAAAAACCTGTCCAGCACAGGAACATTTAAGTTAACCCAACAGTATAGGGGTCTGGGCTGGTTTGGGGAAAGAATGAGAAGAAAAAGTCAAATAAACAATAGCTAGATAAGTGTACTGTTGTTAATTTGCTAATGTCATTGTTCACAGCAATGTTTACAATATTTGCCTCCAAAATGTAGTAGAGTATAAAGTAGCTAAAAATTTACATATTCAGCTGAAGCAGTAGGCTAGAGCTACATGAGTAAGCGCACTTAATTACTTCCCACCACTGTTTACCTGGCCATGGCCCTCTCTCAACCTGAGATACATCACACGCCGGCGCCGGCGGTGAAGCATCTCCATCTCTTCTAAAACAATAAGGTAAAAACAAAAAAACAAAGTTAAAACGTCTGGCTCCATGTTATCGTACTTTATCGTTGACGTAGTCCCAATTGTCACTTCCAGCTGACAAGGTTGCTAGGCGACAGGAGCGGCACTTCGTGACACAAGGGTAAGGGTGGGAACAGCTGATTACGTAAACAGGAAATCGTTCGTAGACTTGACCGTCTCATTTCATGTCATGTCATTTAACAACATTCGGTTAAGGCCTTCGCGGTCTACGTAGGCCACGCCTTAGTAGAACGCGTCCTTTGAAGGATGCGACCCCTGAATTGAGACACAGCCACTGTCTTTTTGGTGATGAGACAGTCAGTGGCGATTTCCCTTGACGTGTTTTTCTCGCGAGAATAGCACCGCTCGTTCTGGTTTTTGCGACACTTTCTGTTTTTTGACAATCGATTGTTCCTTTTTCTATTGAGCGCCGATTTCATTAGCGCGGTTGATGGAATACCCATATCTCTGTGGGAATACCCCCCTGACATCGTTGTGATGATGCCTACCTAACAAAAACATAATGTTACTGAATAATTGCTAAAGCGCTACGTTAGGTAAACGTGGAATTTACAATTACCTCATTCTTTGTTTCATTTACTTTATAGAAAATTATCAACTGGAATGTGTTTAGTGCTCATGAGGTTAAACACGCTAGCTAACCTAAATTAGCTAGGTCTAGTAAACCATATTTGTGCTGCTATCTTAATGCACTGGCTGCACCATTCAGCTATGCCAGAAGTAATTTTGAGATGGCCTTGTTTTTGTCAAAGGTTCACCAAAGATGGACAAAGGAAAGCTTGAGCCATAATTGTCATCTGACAATCATCACTTCTGCATCGTGTCATTAGTTGTCAGCAACTTCCACAACTTAAACTAATAATTGTGATAATATAATAATTGTGACAATTAATTAAGAACGGCTAGTTCACTTTAGAAATTAAAAAAATCGGTCAACAAATATAAAACTGAGGTATTGCTATTGTGAATTATATTTGCCAGTATTGCAACTTTACATTTAAAAAAAAAAAAATTTAAATTTCGCTTTATATTTAATGGTTTTGTTACAAATTTGTTTGTATGTGCATTCCTTTTGGAAAATTAAAAATAATGAATGAAAAGAAATCACTACTACAAGTTAAGGCAGTTGCCAAACTTCACACTGCAATTGCAAAGTAGTAGCTTGAGAAATCTCTGTAAAACTGTGCTGTTTCAAGGATATTAATTAAAGGTGTTCACATGTTGCTGAAAAGTGTGAGATGGAGAGGAATTGAGTTTGTCCAAGACAGGGAACTACTTTGACTTAAGTTACGTTAGGCTATACCTAGGTGCTCTATAGCCATTTTGTTTACATATGACTGCACTATATCTGATTCGCCTCACACTTGACACACTAGTATTGGATGATTATATTATTGTTTTGTGGTATTATTATATTATAGTATTATATTATATTGTACTATATTATACTATACTACTATATTGCATATGTCAGTGTCTTAAGTGAATTATTGAAGATGAAAATGTAATATTTGAGATCTACAATATTTGTGACATCGTTTGTGTAATGGCAACTGTCTAGCCTGCAGAAGTGGAGTTAACATATGTGTCTTGGGGTGTATGGCTCAACTGACTAGATGTTCTTCTCTTAACTTAGAAGAAAGAATTAGCCTAATAATAAATAAATAACGGCTTTATAACAGTATAATATATAGAGAAATCTACATTTTTGGAGAAACTCACAAAAGCTGATATTCTAAATAATTTACACCTGATGTTTCCTATTCATAAATCGACTTCTGCTCTCTGCCCAACAAACTCCTATATTATATTTAAATCGTCCTTCGAGGGATAGCCTATGTGATTTGCACAACCAAACGCTGATCACGACTGCGGCATTTTAACAAGCGGTTCCCATGGCACTCTCTGCTTCTGTTGATATATTATGATTTGTGTTACTTCAAGATAAAAAATAAAATAAAAAACAAGCGGTCCAACTTACTCAACTCTTGACTGTTGACCGCCCCAATATGGCGACCGTGTAGACGGCTAGACGCACATCAAACCCCAAACGGGGCATGAGGGCAACACCATAGACAACTTTTGTTCATGTTATTTTTTGCTTTGATGACGGGCGAATTGTAGAGCAATATCCATTTATTTATTTAATTGTACTTGTTCTAAATCTTAAACCACGGAGTATGACGTCAAGGACAGATAAGAAGTGCATGAGCACGCATTGACGTGCGTGTCCACGATCGACCTTGTTTTTGTTGATGTTTGATTTAAGTGCGGCTGCGCGCGGCCTAATGTTTTTGCCGTTGCCGACGCGACTCAAGTCGCAAAGAAAATAGGATCTAAGATTAGTAAGAAAGATAGTGAGGGGTCAGCCTCTCGTCCTATATTCTCTATTGGAACCAATTTGATAAACTTAGCTAGCCAAGTATATCTAGCGGAGACACGAACATTCGAAGTTGGAGTTACTCTCAAAAAATCTGTCGGGGAAGCTAATGTTAACTAGCGCACGTTAACCACATCAGCTTTTCATGTGATCGCCCTTCGCCGTGGGACTGTGCTGGGGACAAGCAACTAAATAGATAATCGCCGTTATATGATCCAGTATCAAGCGTCACTATTACCCTCCATGTGGGTGAGGGACTTGTGTGTGTCAGACTATGGCGAGAAAAACAGTTAGCAGGAAAAGGAAGGCAGGAGAGCCCAAGGACCAACAACAGGTAGGCGGAAACCGGCGGGTCTTTCGTTTCGATCATGGCATGTTTCATTCATCTCGCGTTAGCTAACTAACGTCGTATGCTAATAACGGGAGTTTGCTAGCTAACGAATAAGGGACATCTTAGTGCGGTTAGCGCTAGACACCACACAAGGTCGACATTGTCAATAAATACTTTAGATATGTCTTGAACACAACGTTATTTTGATTCAAAATCTCCCCACAGCGTTATCATTGCAATGGATAGCTAGCGAACCAACAATGTTAGCTAACGAGTTATTCAACAAAAGCCAACATCGATCAACTCAGGCCTTCTCTGCCTGCCTCAGCGTTACCGCCTCAGGCTCAGTTGGGTCACGTTAGCGAATGTTAACACAATTTACCCATGCCGCGTCAACGTTACATTATCTAATAGTCACAACTTGCTAGTACTAGGGAGGGTAACTAATGAATGATGTTACTTATTTAACACGGAACTGAGGTGCGTGCTAGCAGCAACGTGAAGTAAATCTAACAAATATTAGCCAACCAGTTTAGTTAGCTACATACATTGGTAGCAAGTTCAAGACAGCTAGGTGTTGTAGCCAGGTTGTTAGCTAATCTAACGCTATTTGCCTAACTAGTCACCAATTTTAGTACGCGACACAGCAAAATTGCTAATGTTAGCGATCAGCTAAAAGCAACCCCATACGTTTCGAGGGAATCTGAAATCCACGACCGCCTAAACAAAAAGTTAAATGTAAAAGTAATTTATCCATGGGGCTTGCACACGAAAGACACAATCGGTGATGGCCTCGATCTATGCATTGAAAGTTATATGTAAAAACACACTGATTATTATTTAAATAATGATACTACAATAATATACATTTATAAACAAGAAACTCAAGGTGGCAGGGCTCTACGCTAACTTTTTCCCAAGGAAATGTGCTCCTAAATTAAAACATTTAGTACACACGGAAATTTAAGCACCTGTTGTGGAGTAGTGAACTAAATGTAATTAAGGTAGTATACCTTAACTACATTTTGTAGAAGCTTGCTGGCAGTTCAACTACATTCATATTTGCGTAGTGATTAATTTAGTTACTTTTTTGGCCATCTTTTTGTGTAGTTAACTATTGAAACTACAAACTACTATTAGGCAGGACAAACGCGTATAGGTTATTTTTTTTTAAATCAAGTGATTAAACAGTGAATGTTCCGAATTTGTGTTACTTTCTAAACGTTACTTATTAATAAAAACAAATTCGTAAATTTTATGTTTTTCAGAAAGTGACAGTTTTAGTGTCGAAAAAAGGTTTTAAATTTTACCGAGTTGATACTTCCTTGTAGCCAAGCGCAGTCTTCAGAAAGCTCAAACCGCCTATGGCCAACTTTGACATTAGTTTAATTCTATATCTTGGGACAAATTATGGATATGTTGCAACCGATACTTTGAAAAACTCAATGCCTTTACAGTTATATGGTCGTTTACCTGAATTAACGCTATAATATTAAAAACGTGTACTGTGAAAACCGCGAATGTGTCAAACGGCATAGCTTTTTTAGGACGTGGTCCCAAGCTACAAAAATTCTACGGCTCCAAACGGCAGATAGCCTAGCTACTGCTTGCAATTGCGTTTGTACATGCATAATCAGTGCCACACAATCACGGGGCGAAAACACATTTCAAAACATCTCAGTAAAATGTAGGTCTCATTGCAAGATCATTGCTCAATATTATTTGTACTTATAGATCTGCTTAAATTTAGCCTATAATGCGGTAATAAACGGGCATATTCTTTTGTTGAAATACTATCATTTTCCCTGTCTCCCCCCACAGTTCTCGTCCAATCGGTCTTGAAAAAGTCAAAGCTCTCTACCCAACAAACTCCTATATTATATTTAATTTATAATGATGATGATCTGCAATTTTTAGCTGTGTAATTCCACGTGATATTTGGAAGTAGCTGGTCTGCTCATTTCTGCGGTCTGCTCTGCAAACTTAAACAAGACAATAAACCATCTGACCAATAAAATCATCTATCTTGTTTTCTTAACGCACTGATTTTTCATGCATGCTTAAGTGTCATCTGTGGTCACAAATACTGGGCATGCCACTCAATGCAATCTTTAAAGAAACCAAGGCTTCGGTAAACATAACAAACAAAAGATCAAAGGAAAGGTCCAACTTTTCTCACGGCAATTGATAGGAGACCTCAAACTCTGATCATGCACATTAAGTTCTTTATTAGCAGAAGTATTTTAAATGAAAAGTTTTTCCAATCCGCTAGGTACAAGCCTTAACAAATGAATTACCTTGATACTTAGAATGACCCCGCAACAGTCAAGAATGTAACTAACTTGGCATAGAGAACGTTACCAATGCATCACTTACATTCACAACCAATCAACAGCTAAAGTTTTAATTTTAGTGTTTAAACTGACTAACATCCATACATAGAACATAAAAATATGTCTTGCTTTATGGATTTCAATCAACGCGACTGAATTCTAAACCAAAACAAACTTGCTAGCTAGCTAGTATAGTGGAGAATGACGTTTGCTTTACCGCTGTCCTGAGGAAGTGAAGGCACGGAAAACTTTGAGGGAGCAGATCTTCCTCTGCCTAGGATCGATTTTAAATTTGTTTTTCTGAGTCTTCCAAAGACATTGGACTAGTCAGAGTTGAAAGGCCCCGAGCGACGGATTTAATTTAAGTTTGTAGCGACTCAAGTAAAGTATATAACATGTATTTTAAATAAGAAATTGTTGACTGATTGCTTGTTCCACTTAAGGTCACGTCCGGACAGGGGTTTACTTAAAAATGAATCAAAGTTTGAATAAAAAATTATGGGACCAGGTAACTTGAAGACAAGGTGCGCCACAAAGTCGGTGCCCGTTTTGTTCCTAAATATAGCATTTCTAAAGAAGTTCCGCGGCAACCACCACGCAAGAGGCGAGTTTTAAAATGACAATATGACAATATTAACAGTAGAAATATGGACAGATTGAATTGTCACTGTTTTAAGAACATAAACTTAAACCAGTTTGTCAGTAGTTTGATATTAAATAAAACATATATTTTTTTTATTGAACTGTTTAAAGTTAAGGATTATTTAATGTAAGAACAAAACCTACGCTCTTTGGAAGCTAACTGTGAATTAGCAAGAGCTCTATAGATTTCAACACTTATATGTTGTGAAACCAAGTTTTACTTTAGAATGACTTTGAAGACTCAGACCAACAAAAACGTTGCATTTGGGTCAATTCAAAGAGTTTCAAAATGCTATGCAGCGCAATTTTCTTCACCGCTGCACGATTGTGCTTCTGTTATGACTACACAGTAGCTGTTGGGTTTGTCTTGCCTACTACTAATTATGACATTGTGAAAAGTAGGGCTGGGTCGACTCGTCGATTCTATTGATTTCGTACATATGTCGATTTACCTCACGTGCCTCAACGCATTTAAGTCAAAACAAAGAAGAAACTGGATACCCACGGAAAACATGATACAGTTGTGGTTTTTTCTAGCCTGGTATTGCCAGACCACATGGGGCTGGAACTGCACAATTCATTTTCTTGTTCCAAAAGGTGTTACCAATAAAAAGCCTCTGGACGCAATTGGATAGACCTACAACCAATCGGCAACGAAACGTGTTCGTGAAAATGCTTCAAATAAGCTTACCTGTACTGCCATCGTATTCAACCCGCCCCCTTATTAGATAAACCGTTGTGATTGGGTTGCCAGAATCTTGCCGAACCTGAACAAAGTTTGAATTAGGGATGGGCCCGATAATTCGAATATTCGATTATTCGAAATAATGTGGGTATTCAAATCTAGCTGCAGTTATTTCTTTGTTTTGCCTAATGTTAATTTAAATATTTTTTATTAGCGATTTTGATTACATACTGTTTATAATGTGTACACCAATGTCATTGAAATATGTAAAAAGCATAATTTCAATGCATTAGATACATTTTCCCTGCATTCCACATCAAGTAGTTTAAACTTGCCGGCAGCGCGCCAACTGGAGGCACGAGGGCGCTCTATGCTAGTGTGCTGGATCAGCGATACAAACACATGCGCTTTATAGTGCCGACTCTCCGCTCAGAGATCAAAGAAAATCTGTCCAAATGTGTCAGAGTAAGAAATGTTCCGAAATTGGAAAAGAAATCTGTTTATTTAGCGAAGGCCAGATCACGGAAGCCCTTCAGGCCACATTACAAGTGCGCTATAGTGCCAAAAAAAATATAAATAAAATTTCTTTTTTTTCATATAATCTTATTATTTCGGTTTATCGATTAACCTAAATATTTTTGATAGAATATTCGAATAGTGATATGGCCTAAAATGCCCATCCCTAGTTTGAATGGGTGCTGTACCAGACTGACCAAATTAGAAATTAGTTTGGTCCCCAGGCTAGTTTCTTTTTTACTAAACTCTTAACAGGTATCTTCATGGAAAACACTATTTTCTAACAAGCATTGCACTTGGTCGATTTTTGCAGGATTTGTAGCTGCAAATGCAGCATTACACAGCCGCCGATGTGGTAGCGCTGTAGGTCTAAACTCTGAAGTCAAGCCGGCTACTTTATTAAATAATAGTTTGACTCTAAAATAAAATAGTTCTGATTAACAACTTGCGATATGGTTCGTGTGTTTAAATTTATGACCACTAGCCTCTGCTTTATAACAATGCTAGCATGATGATCGAGTACTTTCGCTATGTTGTCGGGTCAGACTCGAGGCAAGCTCGCTTAACGGTTTGCCTGCCGTTTGCCTTGACGAGAGGCACGTTTCTGTCACTGCAACGTAACAAGCAAAACCTGGTATGGATTTCCAGAGAGTTGTCTACTCTTACGCAATGAAAGTGGAGTGGATTCACGTTTTGTTATTTTAGAATAATTTTCGGCATAAGTTTATTTCATAAATACTTGATAAACCTTACATTGAAGGTGTCAATAAAATAAATAAGGTTTAATGCTTATAGATAGGTGCATAGACGTTATGTTAATCGAGTTCAAAACAAACTTTAAAATAATCGTTAAATTAGTCGACTAATCGGAAAAATAATCGTTCGAAGGTTAATTGTTAGGTACAGCCAGGGTCCGAAATTAACCCCGCCACTCGCCACAGACGGGTAGATTTACTATTTGGCGAGTAAATCTAGGAAGGCCACCCACCACACTGGTGGGTAAATGTTTGTATAAAAAAACTATGCGGAGTCTTTACTTCGTTTTGGTGTCATTTGCGCTTGCGCTGTTACTGTCTTTGACACACACACACACACACACACACACACACACAGGCTCGCGCTATACTCAGCTCACTGCGTCCCTCTATACTCAGCCCACTGCGTCCCTCTATTCAACCCATAATTAATTCAACCTAGCTTCAATCTAAACAATTACATGCCATCAGTCTGCTGCTAGCTACCGGCTAAATCGGTGAAAATTGATGTATTCCAGATTCCAGTTGTATAACATTGACGTTAGGGCTCTGGGACTAGTTGTTTAAAGTAACCGACAGCGACATTATCATTTTGCCAACAATTATAACAAAGTTGAACGTTTACGGTTAGCCCCTAACGGTTATATTTTCTTTATGCTAACATATTAGCAATGCAGTACTGCGGTAGCCGCAACGTAATTAAACAATGTGCTTTTGGATTTGTTTTGGAACGTGAGATCAATTTATGAATGGTTGTTAAGTGGTTGAGGAGGGGGCAAATGCCAAGCTCACTGAAAACGATAGAAGCTGAATTCAAGCTACTTTGTGACAGTTTGTCTTTGAGCTGTACCTTACTGGTTCGTGTGAAATCAATTTATAAACGTCATATCATACCAAGCCCCATCATTTATGACCAAATAGCAGTTACAGTAGGAGTTGTAAAATGCTGGCTACAGTAAAAGTAGGATATTATATCTGGAATTGATTAGCCTAACTGTTAACAATTGTATTTATATAGAGTAATATGATTGATTTGTTTTTTGCTCTTTCCTCAGGCTCTTGTTTAAGGTTGTATGCAACATAATACCTTAACTCAATGCAATGTAGGACTACTGAAAGTAATGTATTTGTGACACAGAAATGACACTTATTATTTTGGCTGGTAAAAAATATGATTGACCGGTGGATTTTTACATCTGCCAGTCCCCTTGGCCGGTGAGTCAAAAGTTAATTTCGGACACTGGTGCAGCCCTAGTGAAACTTCTTTCACTTTGTCACTATGCGGTATTGTATGTAGAATGTTGAGAGAATTTTTTTATTTAATCCATTTAGGAATTAGGCTGTAACATAATAAAATGTGGAAAAAGCGAAGGGGTACGAATACTTTCCGGATGCACTGTATGTTTTAATTGCATAAGATACAGCAGGGGTTTCTAACAATATTTCATAACAAAATGTTCTATTTTAATAATAAGTATATTTTAATTACAATCTGTTATCTCATTTCCGTAACGTGGCATGCTCGTAACATTGAAGTTTGAAATAATTCATATTTTAAGACAGAACCAATTAAAAACACTAATATAAATACGAAGGACAGAATGCTAACTTATTTAGAATTTTGTCATTATTTTTGGAATATTTTATTATTGATCAAGCATTACGGTAATGAGGTCTATGTTGCGGTAGATGAGGGGCCACATTACGGTAATGAGCTCTAAGAACAATAAATGTGCAGGAATCATTAGTTAACCATCTAACATCAAATTAATCTTCAATTTCCCACCACTGCCCAGTTACAGTCCACACAGTGACCCCTACTTGCTGGCCCCCTCTTCTGTAGTGACTTTAGGCCCTTCTCTTAGTGTGTTCGGCCCAAACACTCCGGGAGATCACTTGGGTGATGATGGAGAAACCTGGGTTGGGGTGATTGGGAGGAATGGCCTGGCCGATCTAAACCCAAGTGGTGCCTTGTTGCTGGACCTCTGGGCTAGTCATGGATTGTCCATAACGAACACCATGTTCGAGCATAGGGAGATTCGTAAGTGTACTTGGTACCAGAACATCCTAGGCCGCAGGTTGATGATCAAGTTTGTGGTGGTATCGTCAGACCTGCGGCCGTATGTCTTGGACACTCGGATAAAGAGAGGAGCTGAGCTGTCAACTGATCACCACCTGGTGGTGAGTTGTATCAGATGGCAGGGGAGGCTGCCGGACAGGCCCAGTAAACCCAAACGTGTATTGAGGGTGAATTGGGAACATCTGGCGGAGGCCCCTGTCCATGGGGTCTTTAACTCCCACCTCCGGAAGAACTTCTCGGGCATCCCAGGGGAGGTTGGGAACATTGAATCCGAGTGGGCCATGTTCAAAACCTCCATTGTGAAAGCAGCTGCTAGGAGTTGTGGTCAGAAGGTCATCGGTGCCTGTTGTGGTGGCAACCGAAGAACCCAAGGAGGCCGTCAGACTGAAGAAGGAGGTCTTTCGGGCTTGGTTGGCCCTCCTGAAGCAGCAGACTGGTACCGGGTGGCCCGAAGGGCTGCAGCTTCAGTAGTCAAAGAAGCAAAAACCCGTGTGTGGGAGGAGTTCGGAGAGGCTATGGAGAAGGACTTTAGTTTGGCCTCAAGGAAGTTCTGGCAAACCGTTAAACGGCTCAGGAAGGGAAAGCAGGGCTTAGCCCAGGCTCTGTTGAGCAGGGGAGAAGAACTGCTGACCCGGACTGGGGATATCGTCGGCCAGTGGAAGGAGCACTTTGAGGAACTCCTTAACCCCACCAACACGTCTTCTGTGGAGGGGGCGTAGTTCGAAGACTTTTCAAGAGTTGGGAGTGAGTTGCTGCCCCTAGCAAAGGATATCAAGTATCTCGGGGTCTTGTTCACGAGTGAGGGAAAAATGGAGAGTGAGATTGACAGACAGATTGGTGCAGCATTAGCAGTAATGCAGGAGTTATACCGGACCGTCGTGGTGAAGAAGGAGCTGAGCCGAAAGGCGAAGCTCACGTTTTACCAGTCGGTCTACGTTCCAACCCTCACCTATGGTCATGAGCTTTGGGTAGTGATCAAAAGAATGAGGTAATTAGTACAAACAGCTGAAATGAGTTTCCTCCGTAGGGTGGCTGGGCTCAGCCTTAGGGATAGGGTAAAGAGCTCGGTCATCCAGAGGGAGCTTGGAGAAGAGCCGCTGCTCCTTCGCGTCAAAAGGAGCCAGATGAGGTGGTTCGGGCATCTGATTAGGATGCATCCTGGGCGCCTTCCTTTGGAGGTTTTCCGGACACGGCCTACTGGTAGGAGACCCCGGGGTAGACGCTGAACACGCTAGAGATTATATATCTCATCTGGCCTGGAAGCTGGAAAACGTTGCTGGGGAGAAGAACGTCTGAACTACCCTGCTGAGCCTGCTGCCATCGCAACCTGGCCCCGGATAAGCGGCGGAAAATGGATGGATGGATAATTGCCCCTTCAATTTATACAATTAACAATAAATTAATTAAGATTGAAAGAAATTGCAAAAATATTTAAAATACTGCATTAAAAGTTCCTTCTAATCACCGTAACTGTCCTTCTAATTACCGTAACAGACAAATATATGGTGCGGTCATGAGAAATGTGTGTTACGGTAATGAGATGCTCTTAGCTAACTTGGCTAGCCAGGCAGAAGCCACTGTGACTTAGCAAAAAAAATACAATTATCTGGTCATGCTCTTACTAACATCTTATGCTGTAAAAAAAAAAACCCAATAATTTCACTCTAACATTAAATATTACAACGTTAACGGTAATGATAATCTAAAGTGCGTTATTGGGGTGTACACGGACAGTGACTAAATTTTTACATAAAGATAGCGAAAAAACATGTTTACCTAGTAGCTATCTTCAATCGTCTCTCCTTATAAATGCATAATAGGCAAAAGCTGTTTTTAAAGAAACAGTAACTTTTTCTATAGGGGCTTATAGAAGTGTTACGGTAATTAGAATCAGGGGCTCAGACACGGCGTTTTTTTCTAAAATAGTACAAATTTGGAATCTGAATACTCAGAAAATATGCTTTTTCTTAAATGTATAACAGTCTGAACCATATTAAATAAACATGAAAAAGAAAAAAATGCTTTCTTATGAATTAAATGCATGTAAAGGCTTGCAAAATCGACCCCGACACGTTACGGTGATGAGACTTTGAATAAACATTTTCTTTGAAAAAAGTAACCATTTTTGGGTTAAATAATTTTTTTTACTGAGGCAAAAACTAGGCATAGTTAGCTTTAAAATGATGGTAAGTTATTTATGTTTTTTAGAGGCTGCATATCTGAATTAATCGTTGGTTTCAGTTGGCTTCATGAGAATCACCTTGTTGCACGTTGTCAAGATCCTCTTACGTATGTTTACATACATAAGTTATGGAGCAGTACTGATTGCATGTCTATTCTCTTCATTAGGGCTGGGTAAAATAATCGATTTTCCGATTAATCCCGATTCTCATTTGTTTGATTCTGAATCGATTCCTAAAATTCCCGAGATCAATCTTTTAAATTAATGCTTTACTCATTGAATGCGTGCAGATTTCGCTAAATGTGAATGTTATAGGTATTTGGGGCTTAAATAATTCTCAATGAGTCCGTCAAATTGCATGCGATATGGCGGAGGTATATATTAACTCCAATGTAAAGCAGTCTGCGCATATGTGGACTATGAGTGAGTGCAGCCAGATTTCCAGGTGCGTTGCGTGCCGTGTGTCACATGCCTTGGATATTTCCAACTTTTGTTTCCTGTGCGGTGAAATCACACGGAAGTTAATGAACCACAACGACGAAAATAGTTTTGCTTTCACCAACGTGTTACAGTCGGACTCGTGAGGATTACGGAGGGGATTATTGATGTCACAATACCAGAAATGTAGTAGTTGATACCAATACCAGTGAAATTCCACAATTCTCTATATCCAATTCAATACCATGGTAAAAAAATGAAACAATAAATTAAATCCCATATATTTCACTTCCAAGTCTGAGGCCATGGTTCTCTGCCGGAAAACGGTGGAGTGCTCTATCCGGGTTGGGATTGAGTTGCTGCCCCAAGCTAGGGAGTTCAAGTATCTCGGGTTCTTGTTCACGAGTGAGGGAAAAATGGAGCGTGAGATTGACAGGCGGATTGGTGCAGCATCAGCAGTAATGCGGGCGTTGTACCGGACCGTCGTGAAGAAGGAGCTGAGCCGAAAGGCGAAACTCGCGATTTACCAGTCGGTCTACGTTCCAACCCTCACCTATGGTCATGAGCTTTGGGTAGTGACCGAAAGAATAAGATTGCGAGTACAAGCGGCTGAAATGTGTTTCCTCCGTAGGGTGGCTGGGCTCAGCCTTAGGGATAGGGTAAAGAGCTTGGTCATCCGGAGGGAGCTCGGAGTAGAGCTGATGCTCCTTCGCGTCGAAAGGAGCCAGATGAGGTGGTACGGGCATCTGATTAGGATGCGTCCGGGGCGCCTCCCGTTGGAGGTTTTCCAGGCACGCCCTACTGGTAGGAGACCCCGGGGTAGACCCAGAACATGCTGGCGAGATTATATATCTCGTCTGGCCTGGGAATGCCTCGGGATCCTCCAGGAGGATCTGGAAAGCGTTGCTGGGGATAGGGACGGCTGGAATTCCCTGCTGAGCCTGCTGCCACCGCGACCCGGCCCCGGCTAAGCGGCGGAAAGTGGATGGATGGATGGATTTCAACGTGTACTCCTTTTTTTAAAACATTACATAAAACAACAATAGTGGCATGTAGCCTTCAAGCAAAAAAAATTTAAGAAACGAGAAAAACATTACAACAAAGAACAATCTTTACAGTTTGTCTTAGGAAGGGGATTTATTTTTGTTTAATTGAAGAAGAGAAGCCTATGCTGTAATGTTTCAGTAAAATCTGATTTTCACGCTGAAGACAGCGGATGCCAGAGGATAAGGTGTAGGCAAATTTATTTAACCGGAACAAATATTTGGTCCTCAAAAATCACGCAAAATAATAATAGTAACAATAAGGCTACGGCCTATTGTAACGTCTATTACTTAAATAAAGAACCATGAACAAAGAATAATAATGCCGTTTCGGCCGTGGCTACAACCGCCTATAAGCTGTTCCAAAATCACAAAGTATAGTCTCTCGTATTGCTTAAATAACTATGAACAAAGAACAATAAACAACAATCACACAAAATAAAATTTTTGTTTATTACTTAAATAATTTAAAATTCTTTTTCGCAATGAGCTATTTAGTCGCTGAAAATAGCGTGTGCAGGATTGGGGAATCCCCTGCCCCTTCTCACGATAGTTTACCTGCCCAAATATTATGGAAATTGCCAGTTGTTGGGCAGATAGTGGGCGGTTGGAAAATTTGACCATATCGCCCAACACTAGATTCCACCACATTGTTGACAAACAAATACTTGAATGAATAAGTTGATAATCATGTAGCTAGTTTTATAATGTTGAAATGTCCTTGCAGTTACTTAGCTCATAGTTTCTTCTCAATGCTTTAGGTTGACATGCTAATATAACGCAAGCCCCCCACCCTCCTCCAAACAAAATAACAGGGATTTTTTTTCTTTTTCATATTGGCTCTGCGCATGCTTATAGTAGCCTATGTTAAAATGCCTACAAAAAAAGGCGATTAAGAGCTGAAGGCGCACAAAATAAATTGGGTATTTTTTAGGGATGCACCGATGTATCGGCCGTACATCGGTATCGGCCGATGTTGACCTTGTTGACTGCTATCGGCAAATAAGATGGCGTTCACCGATGGTAGTGGCCGATGTTTGTCGCACGGTCTAAATGTTGTTGCCGCGCGCATTGCCGCGCTTTGTTTTAGCTCGTTTCATAGTTGAACAGCTCACCCTCTTCAATTTGAAGTTAAAGGGGCCCTATTATGAAAATGTTCAGGTTCATACCTTTATCTAGGAGTTCTACTAGAATAGGTTTACGCGTTTTAATGTTCAATAAACAAGTTATTTTTTCCTAACTGCCTGGGTCTGCAACACCTCTTCACCCTCTGTCTGAAACGCTCCGTTTTAGCTCCTGTCTCTTTAAGGCCCCCTGTCCCGACGAGCCCAGTCTGCTACGATTGGTCAGCTGGCCAAACAAAGGGAATTTGCCTTTGCGCTGATGAAAACAGCGTTTTCTCGACATGGCGAAACCACTCGGCCTCCGCTCTGACTGGCTCTGGTTGAGGGCGCGCTAAACATTATTCAGATGTGTGACTTAGTGACGTAGCTAGGTTACGGAATAAAACGCCGGACTACAAATGAGGCGTTTCAGGCCTTTCAGGAGTAGTGTTTTCTGTGAGAGAGAGTAGCTCCCTTTGGCGTGCACTATGGGCTTTGTAACTTTTCAGACCTTTTACATGCACAAAAAGCTATATAACATACTAAAGGAAAGGGAAAAACCCAAAAAGCATAATACGATACTTTTAACATCCCGTATATGCCTCAATAATTTATGCACCCTGCATAAGTTGGCAGACTGATAACTCCTTATCCAATAACCACACTGAAGAAAAGGCACTGTTCATCTCTGTATTAGAGTCACTGGAGGTAGGTTAAAACGGAGAAAGCATGTGTACTTCCAATACACTGATCAACACAATGTATATCAGGCAGAAATCATCTTTAGCACTAACGGCAAACTAGCGTCTCCTAGCAGCAATGTGGTGACGTCACTCAAACAGATGCTACTTAAAGGCATATGAATACACACGCACCGTGAATTTCGACCAAAAGACGAGACCGCAAACTGTTCAACTTAACCGTTTAATTTGAATCTCTTGATCAATACATTTTTTTTATTATTATGAATTTCTTTGTTTCCCTTGCACAAAATGGGGAATAAATAACACAAATAAAATAGGCCTAAAAGCATCGGCTATTGGCCAAATTGTTATTTTAAATATTGGCATCGGTATCGGCCCAGAATTTTATGATCGGTGCATCACTAGTATTTTTTGACTGATGAAACATGTTTAACTGCCCACCTGTGCTACTCTCTGCTACTGAAATCCTTAGCTTGCTAACACTGATACTACCACCTAAAAAGTAAGCGTACAGCCCTGGCTAACATTACAAAAAAGATGCCTGTTTATATAGTAATTAAAGAAACAAATATGCGCACATTTAGAACACATCCAAGTGAGATCACAAGGAGAGTCAAATGTTCCCCTAATATAATATAATGCATACTACAGCTAACTCATAGGAAAGGTTTGCTTTCTCTTGGAGTATACAGGGCAGGACCCATCATACTTACATTACATTACATTACGTTCAATTAGCAGAGCTTTTATCCAAAGCGACTTACAAAAAATTGTGGCTACAAAAAGATAAGGTAAAAATTACAAGTCAGGTAGATAAAATAAGTGCATCCCTGACCTAAACATCTAGATAAGAGCTAAGCAAGTGCTACATTAAGCATCAGGATACAAAACAGAACCATAACAAACCAACTAGTATATCAAGTAGAAGTGCTTGGTAGACGCAACGTCACATTTAAGAGCCGAAGTGCAGTCGAAACAAGTGAGTCTTCAAGTTTAGGCGGAAAGCGTACAAAGATGTTGCGGTCCTAATGTTTGTGGGGAGGTCATTCCACCACTGAGGGACAAGGACAGAGAAAATTCGTGAACGAGGTGCCAGGCTGTCCGTTCCGCGGAGTGGGGGGGGCAACAAGGCGACATCCGGTGGCAGAGCGCAGTGGTCGGGATGGGGTGTAGGGTCTGAGCATCGACTGTAGGTAGGGGGATGCAGTTCAGATTCTCGCCCGATAGGCTAGGACAAGTGACTTTGATGCGTGCTGCTACCGTCAGTCAGTGCAGTGTGTGAAGTAGAGGAGTAGTGTGAGTGAACCTGGGGAGGTTGAAGACCACATGAGCGGCTGCGTTCTAGATGAGCTGAAGGGGTTTGATGCCGCTCGCAGTCAGCCCAGCCAAGAGGGAGTTGCAGCAGTCCAGGTGAGAGATGACGAGGGAATGGACTATGACCTGGGCTGCCTCTCTTATAAGGAAGGGCCGTATCCTTCTGATGTTGTAGAGAAGGAATCTGCAGGAACGCGTTACTGCCGCAATGTTAGGACTACTTCAAGAGAAAGCAAACTTTTCACGTTTTGTTTTGTTTCTTTTTCCCTTGTTCGCTGTTACAACCCTCCGATGTCTAGGGTGTGGTAGGGCCTACACTGCCCAGGGTAAAAGGTGTAGTGGGGAGTGTGGTGCAATACAGTGGACAAACAAAAGGCTGAAGTCAATAATTATGGGATTTATTTACAATCTCACACTGAGGAGTCAAGAAGACAACGAACTGTGCCAAAGAAATGAACACAACAAAACAACTACACTGCCTAAGAGGTCTTACAAAAACATAAATACGTTGCGGGACCGCCCCTAATCTAATGGTCGAATACACAGCATTCACTACATGATGCAAAATGCATGCCCATGGGTGTCTTACCTATCTACCTAACACTGTACAGGATACAGGGAACAGGGGGTGTTAAAACAAACGATGGCCTAGTGGTGAAAACAATGTAACAAAACCTACTCGTTCTTAATGAGGAACGGTGCTCTAATTACAATCACTCAAATCACACTAACAGACAAACTAACACAGGTCACGCACTTCACAACTCTCAACCACAATTCGTACCAGCCAAACACCATGTATACTAAGAGGAACAATCCATCACTCGTTCAAGCTCCTGACAATCTCTCAGCATCCCAATTTCTCAGCCAGCCCTGCTTAAGACGGACACATGGCGGGAGGTTTTAAATACAGACGGATGGACGTGGTATTGGTCCAGGAACATGTGTGGTGATGACGAAAGACGAGGGAGGTAGCCAATAGGAAACGGGCACCTGTATAGTGAAAGACAGAGAGGGGAGAAACAGAGGGACAGAACAAATAAACCAAATAAACAATACATACGGACAGATAGCTAAACCACTGTCCATAACATTGGCCGAGGCTGTGATTGCCTATACTGTATTCTACTTGTTCTGTTCTGATTCCTGATTTGAGTTTGCAGTAGCTTACAGCAGAGGAGCCAAACACATTACGGATTGAGCCAAACACTTTAAGGATCGCGACAAGCAGGTGTTTATTCTGGGATTCGTTCAGCCTTGGATAATTTTGCAAGAAAACTGCACAGTGGCGTCTTTTTGCTGGTGTTCGTCTGCTTACATCAATTTTTTTTACTGCAGTCCGGTACCTCTGGTACTGTAGAAAACGAGTACAGTCACATTTTCAGAATTTTGGCATCACACGCTACAATTCCTACAAAACCTTGCATAGCATAATTTGCATAATAACACTAATAGTAGAGATGCACCGATACTACTTGGTGTTATCGGTATTGGGTGATACTGGGCTCTAGTACTCGGATCGGGTATCGGAAAATATTACCATATCAATGTCCGATACTTAAGCTAAATTATAGTTTTGATTCTCAGCGGGAAATTTAACTTGTTAAATGAGGGATTGTTAAATGAACGTTTTATAATAAAAAATGACGGTTATGTGAAAGCAGCACTTCAGTCACAGCCATGTTCCAACTAAAAACCTATCTTGGAGAGGCAACACTTCAGAAGAAAGGCAACGCACTGCGGTACTGAGCATACAAAATCCGTCTCACTGCCTTCGCAAATATAGCTAGGGTTCCTATCATCTGCACCGTGCAGCAGCACGGAAAGCGAGCGGTTAGTCAGCGTATACTTCTCGTTGTTGGCGACAGGAGAAACACTGTGTCTGTAGTGAAAACGCAGATGCTGCTTTTGTTTAAAAAAAAAAAAAAAACCCCAGTTTCATTGAAATGGTAGGGAATGAGACAGCATATTTGCTCTTTCTTATGTTTCAAGCCAACACCATAGAACCTTGCCTTGGTGGTTCGATTTGTAAAAATGCTTCTGAATTACATTCGCTATTCGCTAAATATATTATTTAGTTTGCTTAAGGTAGTCTTAAGAAAATCCAAGATGTTAATTATATAATGTAGCAGACGTTATGCAACGGGAAAAAAAAGTAATGTCCGGTGTTCTGCGCAATTCTATTAGAGCTAGACCGTTGTCGTTAACCTTCGTTAGTTTTGATGCGAACACCCATATACTATTAGCCTAATGTATATAAAATATATTTAAACAAATATATATCATATAGCCTACAGACAATTTGTTATTCATTATTGATGTATTATTAATTTAGCCTACTACTATTGCTGAATTAGAAAGTAGTTTTTATACAGGCTGCATATGATTTGGCAATGTCATGAAAAATACTCGTATCGGGACTCGGATCGGCGAGTACTCAAGTTTAATTATTGGTACTGGTATTGGTCACCCAAAAATGGTATTGGTGCATCTATAACCATTAGCATAATATCACAAATAGTGGCAGAACACAAATAACCTACACAAGGACCTTGATACAATAAAAGGCTTATTGTGGTGATGGTAAGCACATTGCCCGCAGTACTAAATACCCGTTCTGACGCGGAGCTTGAGGCACAGATCCACAAGTATTTCTTCGCTATCTTGGACATCAATGGTAGGCGGACTTTGATTGACTTCCACCAGGTACCAAGGTCCATTTCACCATCAGTTAAGCCTTCCTGGAGGTATGCGACCATCTCTGAGTGATTTTGCTCTAAAATGGTTAACCTAGGGGCCAATTTCTTAGATAGTAAACTTGCTAAAGTTGGCCTTTTCTTTACTGGGGGCTGTGGGCTGTCTTAATCAATTTCTCTTTTGTCCACCATCCTGATGGTAGCTTGACCCTCATGACTCCCTAGTTTTGTCATCTCTTCCTCGATCGCTTTCTTCGTTTGATCAACTGAGATGTCTCCGCGGTAGTGAAGTTCTGCAAAGGTGTACTTGCGCATCAGTTGCTGTACACAATCTTCTTTGTACATCGACTCCAATTTGACCAGCAAGCCAGCTTTTTGGTATGCTGTAAGCTTCAAATCCTCGTCTAACGGGGCGAGATTTGAATCTTTCATGAGCTTGAGAATAGTAAGGTAGGAGCTGGGGACATAATTGCTGCCTGATAGTGCATCGGTAAAACTGCTTACTGGTTTCAGCGCATCATTAACAGCTTTAAGTACATCGATGTCTTGCCATGTCAGGTCAAAAGCTGCCTTCCTATCATGTCAGATCTTGCCAAATGGCAGGGCTTTGGTCAATGATCCATTCGATCTGTTCTTGCCTAGAGCCCCATCGCGTTGGCCATTCCTGGTGATGAAAACATTAGGCCTACAGGTTAAAACAATGATTGACACAGATAATATACACTGCTCAAAAAATTAAAGGAACACTTTGAAAACACATCAGATCTCAATGGGAAAAAAAAAATCATGCTGGATATCTATACTGATATGGACTGGATAATGTGTTAGGAACCAAAGGATGCCACATCGTTTAATCATTTTCATTTCCATCAACCTACAGAGGGCTGAATTCAAAGACACCCTGAAAATCAAAGTGAAAAAATGATGCGGCAGGCTAGTCCATTTTGCTGAAATTCCATTGCAAAATGGTACTCAGTACTGTGTATTGCCCCCACGTGCTTGTATACATGCCTGACAACGTCGGGGCATGCTCCTAATGAGACGTCGGCTCTCCCAGATCTGGATCAGGGCACCACTGAGCTCCTGGACAGTCTGAGGTGCAACCTGGCGGCGTCGGATGGACACTGGACCATCCTTTACGAAAGGAAAGAAGCATATGCCACCCCACAATTCCTTGTGGCAGCAATATTTTAAAGCAATACACCATTCAGCTGTCGATAGACATGACCGACAAGGGATGCAGATCAGCCTAGTTGTTTATTAAACATTTTGCCCTAACTTGCTAATATGCTGATATGTTTTCAAACGCCAACATGTTAGAAACGTAAGAATTATAATATGTAACTATCGTAGCTAGGTACCGACAGGCCCGAAGGACTGCAGCCTCGGCCGTGGCAGAAGCAAAGCAGCGGGTGTGGGAGGAGTTCGGAGAAACCATGGAGAAGGACTTCTCGCTGGCGCCAAAGCGGTCTTGGAAGACCATCCGACACCTCAGGGGGAGAGCAGGGAACCATCCAAGCTGTATACGGTAAGTGATGGGACGCTAAG